>PVJD01001401.1:0-269839 GCA_004026545.1 Mormoops blainvillei | reverse complement strand
GGCAGAGCCTCAGTCCCAGCCGGGACCTACTGAATCGGAATCTGCATTTCACAAGGCCCCCGGGGGTCGCGTGCATATTAACATTTGAAGAGCGCAACCCTCCCCGCCCCCGAGAGCTGGGTGACACCCAGATTGTGAGTGACAGCCCCTTGCAGCTGTAAAACTCTATCAGGCCCTCTTAGGAAAATCACCCAACCTTTTCTTTCTGTTTCTGTGAAAACCCCAGGCGGGAGGGCAGCCCGTCGGGCTCAATTAGGGCTGCGGGTCCTTTGATCCTTCCCAAGCTCCCGATAAGAAGTCGGGGGCGGGCGCTGGGGGCGGCCCTCGGGCAACACGGGGACAGTGCCCTCCTCCCGGAGGCCGGAAACCTCACAGCACTCTTCTGCCAGTTTGGCCAAGGAATGTCCCCTCATGGAGCCTCTAGATGGGAAGAAATTCCATGCAAATTCCACGGCCATCCCTAGCCAGCGCGAAAACGCAAGAGCAGGCTCGAGAGCAAGTTCAAAACAATTACCAGCCAACATGTGTTTCCTATGAACGGTGCAAGTGTTAAAACGGATTTAATTTTCTTTTGTAAATAAAGAGACCGATGCAGAGCAGCCAGTTTATCTCCCTGGGAGAGATGAAAGTGTTTCATGTGCCAGTAGCCTCTGCCCGCCGTGGAGGTGGGGGGCAGCTATCTGGACCCCATGTGTTCTCTATCTTGGGAGCCAAAGTCATCTTTCCCATGTGGGACTGTTTGGGCACCGTGGGGTTTTTTTCTCGAAGTCTTATTTTTAGTTATCTCAAATGGTACTCCCTTTTTTTTTTCCCCCTTAAACATATTAGTGATTCATAAACAGTAAAATTAGTCTGCTAGGAGCTAGTGGAGGTATTCATCCCGGTGGCGCCTGCTTTCCTGGGTTAGTAGTTAAAATAAATCATTGCTGTCACAATGGAATTCAGGCCGAAAAATCACCTGTGGGAATCCCCACCACCCCCCCGCCCCACCTCCCCCAGGCCCCCAAGCAGCAAGGATCAAAGCTATCTTCCCCTCTCCAGCAGAGGGGTGAGGAGGGGAGGAGGAGGAGGCGCAGGAGGAAAACCCCAGAAGTTACACCAAACCAGGAAATTAATGTCCCTGCTCCATTGTTGAAGCTGGAAGCACGGGACTTGGAGGCCCATTTGTGATATTAGTGTTTCTAAAGCGAAATACGATTAACCACTTCATTATGTAAAGTTATGTTTCCACTTAACCTCTTTGTGCTGGCAACCAGAACTGCGCTTTTGTTTTGTTTTGGATTTTTTTTTTTTTTTTACTGCAAATTTAATAAATTCCAACATGCCCAAACTTCCTGACTTCCACTGTCCACCGCTGGTATCTTTGGAAACTTCAATAGGGGGAGATAACTCGCACAGCCTGCTCTGCCTACCTTTGCGACCCAGGCCCTAATCCAGGATCAAGCAAACAAGCTTTCATCTTCAGGCCACTTAAGTTAATTACACGAGGCCGGTGGAGGCCCGGAGCCCGTTCTGCGCACAGCCCTCCCAAAGCCAGACATCATAGGATCCAGATGCAAACCCTTGGCAGCTTAAGCCCAACAAATTTCCTTTGTCAAGAAATGCAAACAGCCCGACATTGCAGCCTAGGCTACTTCAGTGAGCGGGCCGGGGCGCTGGGCCTGCCGGGCAGTGGCCGGGAGCCAGGGAGAGGGTCCAGCGGTCGGGGCCGAGCTGGTTCCCGGGCGGACAGAGGGCATGGATTGCTCTATTTTCTTTTGGACAGATCACCCATCAAAATGGCAGGCTGCCCTCTTAGTGCAGCCCAAGGTGTTTTAATGAGGAGGGACTCCCCCTCAGGGGCAGGGGTGTGGGGAGAGGTGTGGGGGATGCGCCCACCCTCTGACTGACCTCTGCAGACTTCCTTCCTGCTCCCTCCCGCACCCTTCTCTCTCCCTGGCTCCTTCCAAGCTGCCCCAAGCTTGAATCGTGCCTTTTCTTGGCGCCTTCCTGTCCCTCCTCTCTGGCCTTGCCTCCCCACTCCCGTCATGTCCCTGGCTTCATGGTCCATGTCCTCCAGAACGACATTTGTGGCCCCCGCATCCCCCTTTCTCTGCAGGGTGGCTTGGACTGGGGTGGAGAGTGAATCGGTCTGATTCTGGGGCCACCGGAGGCAGCCCCAGGGCGCAGCACCAGTGCCAGCCTGTGCGAGCCATCAAGCTGGTGCAGCGACTCAGAGCTCAAGGGCACAGCAGAGAGGTGAGCTTCATTTGCTTCCCGTTGTGGGTTGAATCGTGTGCCCCAAAAGATGTGTTCTGGTCAGACCTAACCCCCAGAACCTGTGAAAGTGACCTTACTTATTATTACTCGGTGTTACTTGGAAACAGGGTCTTTGCAGGTGTAGCCCAGGCAAGATGACAGCGCACTGGGTTAGGGAGGGCCGTGGCCCAGGGACTGGTGCCCTTCGAAGAGAGCAGCTGGGGGGTGGGAGCGATGTAGCTACAAGCCAGGAACTCCAAGGGCGGCCAGTCAACCAGCAGAAGCTGGAAGGGGCCAGGAAAGGCCTTCCCCAGGGGCCTGCAGAGGGAGCAGGACCTGCCACACCTCCGTCGCGGACTTCCGGCCTCTAGTCCTGGAGGGAATAAATGCCTGTTGTTACTGCAGCCCCATGACACTGCGGCAGCTCCGAACACCTAGTTACCTGTGTGTTCTCCCGCCTGGACTCAGGGCATCGCGAACGGGGGGTAGGGCGGCGTCTCCACAGCTTTGCCCGGTCTCACTGCCAAGCCCCTGCTCACATGCACAGTGAAGCCTGCAAATGCTCGGCACTGCCCACCCTGGCAGGGCCTCGGATGTCGCCACCCGGCCCAGTCCCCCTGTCCTATGGCCTCTGCTCCCCGGGGTCTGCGCCAGGGGCCTCGGGGCCTTTGCCCAGGCTGCTCTCCCTCCCTGAAGCCCACCCCTCCCCGCTGGGCCTGGCCAACTCTTACCCAATTTTGAAGACCCACTCAGGGCTCCTTTCTCAAGGCTCCTGGGGCTCTTTCCCGACCCCCGTCCCCTCAGCACTCACACAGTCTGTCACACCCTACTGTCACTGTCTATTCGCAGGACTAACCAACATCACCACCTGAGGGTGGGGTCGTGGACCACCACCTCTGTGCACATAGCTCTCTGCTGGCCCACATAACTCGCCGATGTGTGGTGACCAAATACGTGAGTGACAAATAAATAGGTGGGTCTCCGTGGCCTCCCCAAATGTGCACAGCGCCTGAAACTCAACGTCCCCTCAAGATCACAGCCCCACATAGGGACAAAAGTAGGAAGGAAAGCCCCGGCCTCACCTGCGTCCCCTAAAAAGGCAAAGATAAAGAGAAAAACCCTCAGAATGCCCTAATTTGGTCCATGGAAGCCAGACATGAAAAAGTTGCTTGAGCCCTTGCTTTTGGGGTGTGCACCTCCGAAAGTCACAGTTCGTCTAGCTGTAGGATAATTTCTCCCTTCAGAGGTTCCAAACCTGCCCACGGGACTGCTGTCGCTGTCAGGAATGGAGGTACAGTCGATCCCCTGTGGGCCATCATCCCGGGAGGCCGACAGGTCTGGCTGGGAGAGCACCCTAACATTGGTGCTGCGAGGAGAATTCCGGCCACAGGCCGGTGTTTCACTTATGGAAGGCCGTCTCCAAGCACAGAACCGAGGGAGAATCTTTCCAAAAGTGCAACAGCCAATCTCTTAATATTTTCCCCATGACCACAACCCACCAGACGGAGAGCGAAGCCAGGCTTGCACTCTCTTGGAAAAAAGTCTCACTTTCATGCTGAACTCCTTGCTGAGCCTGCTCTCTGTTGTTCCCTCTGCCTGTGACTCTGTTCCCTGCCCACCTTGCCCCCTCCTGCAGCAGGGCTCAATTTTAATGTCACCTCCTTGGGGAGGCTTTGATCCCATTTCAGCTGAGCCCCTCCTGCAACCCCCGTGTGTGTGGTGCGAGGGTCCTTAGGTCATGTAACTATATCTGCCCTGGCTTCACTGTTCCCCAAAACAGCACCTGGCACAGAGGGGGATCTCAATATCTGGAAAGATAAACAGCTTGGCTGGGTCCCCACGGGCCCTGATTTAGCGAAGGGCACCAGCCAACACAACCAGAGGTGCAGGCTTGGCGGCTCTCAGAGAGACCCAGGGTATAGCAGCTTAACAAGGCAGAGATCCATTTCTCTCTTATCGGGGATCTGTCTTCTCCTCTTCCTTGACAGGAAGCTTCTACCTCTGTGGCCTAAGATGATATCACCAGATCCTGCCCTCACATCCACCTTCCAGCCAGTGAGATGAAAAGGGACGGAGGAAAGTATGCTCCAGTGTTTAAGGGCGTGTCCTAGGAGTTGCATACGTCACTTCTGCTGGCATCCCATTGACCAGAGCTTGATCACATGGCCACACGTGTGGCTGCAAGGAAGTCTGGGAAAGTGGTCTGGGTGTCTTCTCCCCTTCCCTTCTGCGGGTAGTTTTCATTGGCTTTGGGCTCACCTCGGTAATCAGGGAGAATCTCATCTCAAGATCCTCAACTTAATGGTACTTGTGAAGGCCCTTTTTACAAAGCAGGTCACATTCCTAGGTGGACATATCTTTTGGGGGCCGTCATGTTACTGGGGGCCAGGGTAGGAATGAGGAGGCTGGTTAAGAGGCCACCGCTGTCCTTCAGGTCAGCGATGACGGTGGCCTGGCCCAGACAGGGAAAGCAGGGTCATGGCAGGTTTAAGAGGTGCCAGGAGGTGGAATCGAAGGACATGATAAATGACCAGGTGCAGAAAGTTGAAGAAGAGGGAGATGCTAAAGGTAACCGTCAGGTTTTGGCTTAAACAGCAGGGTGGCTGATGAAAACCGTCTTAATTTTATCCCATGCTGTGCCACAAAGCCGACTCTCCTCCCCAGACCCAATTACCATGGTTTCAAAAAGGAGCAAACCCAATCCCTTCAAAGCCGGCTCTGGTTCCCCACAGACAGTTTTTAAGGCTGCACAGCTCTGGGAAACACAAGAAGACCTTCGTGTGATTGCTAAGTAATTGCTTTCCAACTATAAAAGTAATTAAGAAATGGCACCAATTTCCCTAAGTGTAATGTAATTAAATCCACTGGCTTGGAAAATCATTTGCGATAAACTGAAACAGCGAAGAGATCAGGCTCCGGGGAATTAGGGAGACGTCTGACAGGAGGGCCAGAGTGTTCTCTGGGGCCTGTCCCCTGGAGGGGTGGCCTAGGTGGGTGCAGAACATGGAGGGAACAGGAGGGGCAGGTGGAGGATGGGCAAAGTCAGATGCGGGGCTGGCTGGGCCCCAACGGGCAGCGCAGGGTTACCCGCTCAGGGCATTGCAGGACGGGGCTTATGCTGGAGGGCCTCGTGCCGAGCGTGGGAGCCCGGGGCCAGGCAGGGTGGGATAGAGGCGTTGCCCCAGGAGGTCAAAGGTGGCTCTGGCTTTGGTTAAGAAGGCCGCTGAGGAAGCAGGCTGGATGGTCAGGCTCTAAGAATGAGCCTGGACGGTGGACAGAAGCAGGTAAAACCAGGGTCTAGAAGGGCAAGGAAATGCAGACAGGTCAGGCTGAGCTATCTGACACCAACACTTTGGCCAAAAGGCAGGGGTCAAAGGTCTCTTCTTAAATGGCTCTAGCTGTGGGTACTGAGTCTGATAACAGGAGGGCCAAAGAGACATGTTTCCAATATACATGAAAAATAGCAAGGGTTGTTTTTTTGTTGTTTTTGTTTTGTTTCGTTTTGTTTTGTTGCTTGCAGCGCACGGCAGAGAAAGGAAGCCGGAGTCGGGCAGAGGGCTCCGGGTTCCAGCCCTGACTCGCCCGCTCCGTCGTCTTGAGCACCTGTCAGCTCTCTGAGCCTCTGTTTGCTTTCCCATCGCTCGAGAATAAGAATAATTCCTAACAAGCGTGTCGTTAGGAAAGGATGTGCTTTGGAAACAGTCGAGGCCCATCCAGACATCCCCTAGGACTGAGAAAGGGCCGTCCCTCCTGCCTCCAGGGGAGGCTTCCCCTCCCTCACCACGTCACCCCCTTCTCTTCACCAGTCCCCTGCCCTTGACCGAGGTCCCTACACTCTGCCACTCAGTTGCCACAAATATAAAAAGACAATGAAAGTGCCCCCCTTGTGGGGTATTGTGAGGGTCCAAAGAGCTAATGCATCAAAAAGTACTAGGGCAGAGCCCGGTGCAGAGCTCTGTGGGTACAGGGGTGCTCAGCCCGTCCTGCGAGACTTAGAGAAAGGCAGCCGGAGAAGAAACAAAACTCACCCCTAAAGACACCCACCTAGTAGTAACTACATCAACAACTGAAGAGTAACCTTTTGGACTTTTCAAAAATGCATATGGTTTTGTGTGTGTGTGTGTGTGTGTGTGTGTGTGTGTGTGTGTGTGTTTAAGTTCTCAGGAACTGATCATATTGTGCTTACTGTTTGGGGACCTCTTTCTGTCATATAACAGATCATGAGCAACTTCACATCTTCTTGTGCATCGTCATTTTTGCGGCTGCCAAATTATTGGTGGTAAAAGTCCACCACTGTTTCATCAGCGAGCTGTTCCATGGACCATTGGGAAAGCTGTGTCCCGTACTTTCTTTCCAGTCAGTCCCCACTCCAGTTCTGGCATGGGCTCTCCACTCTCCTTTTTCCTACAGATCTTCATGAAGGTCAAAAGCCAGTTCTGGACACATCACTCTTCCACTCAAACATCTTTAATGCCTCCTGCCCAGTGCTTACCAGTTGGAATTGTATCTTCTCCTCTTCCTGGTATTCAAAGCTCTTTACAAAATGTTGCTCCAACCCTGCTTAGCTCCTAATTCTCCCTGTCACACGTCACACACCACCTGCGGGACCCTCCTCCCTCTTGCTGTGCCCAACACCTGGAAGAAACTTCTTCCCCCAACCCTGCCTGTCTCAATCCTATCCATCTTTCAAAGCCCAACCCAAGTTCACTTCCTCCCTCAAAGCCTTATCTGTTGCCCATTGTATCACTCAGGATCGGATGCATCAGGAAGGAAACAGAACAGACAACGACGGTGGCCAACGGTGGCCGACGGTGGCCTAAACAAAATAGAAGCTCGGTCTCTCTCACATAAAGGACACCCCGGGGCTGATATGGTAGCTCCTCAGTCACCTGGGACCCAGGCTTCCTCTGGCTTTCCTCTGACACTCCTGGGGTGCCCACTCATCCTCATGGCTTAAAATGGTTGCTAGAGCTCCAGACATCACATCCACACTCCTGACAGGTTTCTGAAGGAGATGGGAAGAAGAGTGTATGCTCTCTGATTCAGGAAGACTTCCAGAAGTACCACACAAGACTTCTGTTTACCTCTCATTAGCCAGAACTCATTCGCTTGGGCACCTAGGTACAAAAGAGGCTGGGTAATGTGATAACGTGTCCACTGCCAGGAAAGAAGCACAGATGGAGACTGAGGGCCAACCCAGCCTCCCACAACTGAGAAAGAGCAGCTTCTTCCCCAGAGCCCTCAGCACGCTTCTTGGGCGTCTCCACCACCCCGAGCTCTAACTCCAGGAGGCAGCAGGGTATAAAGAAAGAAACTGGCTCTGCGGCCACACAGACACGGGTTTAGATCCTGGCTCGTCGCTTTCTAAGCAAGATGATATAGCAAAGTTACTTAAACTTGATCCACCTCTCTGTCTTTAAAAAAACAACAACGACAACAAAGAACTGTTGTGAGAGCTCCACGGAACAGAGCCCTGCCTCCAAAGCCCCCAGGAAAGGGGCCAGGGAGAGCCCAGTAAATAATCACCGTGGCTCGGCCCTTCTCGTTCGCTCCGTCGGTCGTCTTCATCCGCGCGTTCTGTCTTCTACAACCCGCGACAGCTGTGACGCCCAGCCCCTGCCATGTGGTAAGGGCTGTTACTAATATTTGCTGCATCCAATAGACTCCAATGGGCCTGTCCCTTTTTCCTGGGCTTGCTCTAATGTGACCCTGCCTTGGCCAGTGACCTCGGGGCCACTGGGCAGCTTGTTGTGACGCTGACGCCGCAGGTTTGGGGTGGGGCCTGGAAACCTACATTTTCCGTCTCCCGAGGGTTAAGAATCCCAGGCCCTGAAAGAGAGCGCCTTCCACCTCCGACTCTCTAAGCCCTAACACAGTGCCAAGCCCGCAGCCAGTGCCCAATGGATCTTAGTGCGACGGTGGCTCGATTTTCTCCAGCTACTGCTGCGGAGTAACAAACAAACTCTAAAACACAGCAGCATTACACAGCCACTTCGTTATGCGCACAGCTCTGAGTCAGGAATCTGGGTCACGTTTGTCTCTCTTCCCCAGCCTCGGGGGCTCAGCCAGGAGACTCCCGTGGACAGGGGCTTGAAGGCCCGAACAGTCTTTAGGGACCTTCACTCCCACGTTTGGCAGTCGGTGCTGCCTGTCAGCTGAGCCGCTGGCTGGGACACACGTAGACTCATCCTGTGGGCTAGGTCGGGCTTCCTGACAGCATGGCGGCAGGGTTCCAAGAGACAGTGTCCCAAGACAGCTACACAGATACACGTGGCATTTTATGATCTAATGATCAAGCTTTGGAAGTCACATAGCGTCACTGCCGCTATAGTCACAATTCTGCCCAGGTTCAAGGGGAGGAAACATAGACCCCGCCCCTCAGTGGGAGGAGTGTCCACATTATCAGAAGACCACGCAGAGTGAGAGACAGTGTCGCAGCCATCTTTAGAAAATACTGTCACAATATAATAATAATAAGGAGGGGGAGAAGGAAAAGAAGGAGGAGGAGGAGGGGGAGAGGGAGAGACCTTCGTCTTGTCCTTACTGGCTGTGACTAACCCAGGCCAGCACCACTCAGCAGAGTAGAACCAGCTTTGGAAACAACTCGGATCTATGCCTCACCAACCTCGTGACCCTGAATGAAACCCTTCTCTGCCCTTCTGTTCTGAATTTATAACATTGAAGATATAAACTCTTCCTTCCCAGGACTGTCCCAAATCTTAAAGCGAGAGAACGTATAGAAAGTTCCAGGGCCTGGTGCCGGCTCCCTCCGGGCAAGGCGCAGGCTTTCTGACCCTCTCTGCCGACCTGGCGCAGCCCTCCGAGGCATGCGCGGTCAGGGTCAGGGACCAGAGGGCCAGGTCAGCAATGTGTCTGGGCCAGCTTTTCTAACAGACTTGTCATGGGCTTCCTGGATCACTGTCCTTTGAAGTTCCCTGCAGTGGGTGGAGTCTCTTTGGGAGTCCCTCTGACTTAGCCCCAGTGAGATACTCGTTGGTGATATGGCTGGAAAGAGCCACACAGAGACACACAGTATCTTTCTTCCCTAACTCCCCAGTCCTCCAAGGAGAAGCTGTGTGTTTGGTTTGAAAACAGAATGGCTTTATCATCACCCAGGGTCCTGGAGGAAATCTTTCCCCCTAAAGCTGAATAAACAGCCCTGGGCTTCCAGCTCCACCCGGCTCTCAGCTCTGGAGGTCCGCTGGGGCTTATCTAGGCCCCGCCTTTCACCCCAGGCCTGTCCAGACCCTTCTCCTCTGAGGCATGCCCTGAGCCCCAGACAGCCCCCAGGATGGGAGACCACCACTCCGCCCCACCCCATCCTGCCCCAGGAGGAGGAAGAGGCGGCTGGGTTCAAGCCTCTTCCTCCTCTGAGCCTCAGTCTCCTCATCTGCAAAGTGGGAATGGGATTGCTGGCCTCACCAGGCTGAGCCAGGGTTGAAGGAGACTTTTTTTTTTTTTTAACAGAAAACGCTGGCTTTGGAGGTGCTCAGGGAGCCCTGGTTTGATCTGAAGAGAAATGGCAAAGCCCACGGCCACCACCCTCACAGCTTTCGTGCCGGGGGACCTTGGGCAAGTTCGTTCATTCTCCCGAGGCTCAGCCTCTTCGTCTTGCCACCATTCTTGTGACAGCAAGATGGCTGCAGAGATCGGTACAGTGCTCAGCCCTGCGCCCGATGCACAGGCTCTTAATAAAAGTAGGTCGTTATTTTCATTAACTCATTACCTTCCTCTAGGCAAAAATGAGGTCTTATAATTCATTTCTTCCCAACATTCCCCATTTACAAAATGAAGCTCTTCAATGTGTTCGTAGGTGGAAACATAATTTTAGTTCATTTCTGTTTTTTCATTGACCTTTTTTGTGAGGTCATTGTAGAGTCATGGGCAGGTAGAAGAACTCAGGCGGCGAGAGTCCCTGGTACAGTTCTGCCCCGTGGCGGCATCGTTACAAAGTCGTGGAAAGTTACCGTGGGGTTCGAACGCTTCGCTGTGGAACCATAATAAACCATCAGAACTAAGACCTTCCCCGACTGAGCCGGCCCGTCCTCTGGCCTCCACAGGAAAGCTGGGCTCTCATCCCTCCCAACAGCTTCCCTCTCCCCGAGGCCGGATTGACTCTGGAGTACCGAAAACTTCCGGTACTTCTGACCCTGCTCCCGGAGCCTGTTGTTAAAGTGTCATTTCCAAACACACACAGGTTACAGTCTTTTCTTCTTTTTCTCTCTTTTTTTTTCTTTCCCCCAAGATCAAAGGAGGCATTTGGGCCTATAAGATAACATTCATTTGGGGAGAGATGGTAATATATAAGATTAATGAAAATTAACATAATCCCTCTGAATAGAAGAGAGCTTTTGTTCAGTCGTTTGTCCTGCTGTTAATTATCCGTTAGGTGGTGATAAATGCTTTAAATCAAGCTATGCCTCAAAAACCACTTAAATGATTTTCACCTAATTAGGTTCCTTGCCTTTCTCTCTGAGCCTGCGGGGCGGGGCGGGGCCGGGGGGGGGGGGTCCCCTCCCCAGCCATGCCCCCCCACCCCCCCTCCCTTTGGATATGAAATGTGCCAGGGGATCAAGGAAGTCTGAGCTCCAGAAAGAACCTTTTCTGTTTCCCACCAGCTCTGACCCACCCAGTGGGCCCTCGGTTGTGATTTATTTTTTCTGAGTGGCTTTACAGATCAAAAGGAAATTTATCAGTTTCTGTCTCCCTTCAGCTTTTTCCAGCCAGACTTTATGACAAGGCCTTAAAGTTGAGAAGACCCGCTCAACAAGGGTGGGGGGAGAGAGAGAGAGAGGAGGCCCCATCCAACTGTCACCGTTGGATCAAGGAGTGGAAATTGCTGCGTGGCACCCAGCTGGCCTTGGACGGGGGAGTTGCTGTGTATGCAGCTAGGGTCACAGATTCATAAAAACCCCACAGGGTCTCCTTTCTTGACAGGAGATAGGAACATGAGAAGAGAGTCTCCCCAACTCGGCCGCCCCTCTTAAGTTGAAATGCCATCTGTGCCCCTTTAAGAAACTGGTGAGAAGTGAACTGAAAAGGTCTGGCGAGGAAGGGCGAGTGGGGAGGTGGGGAGGTGGGGAGGTGGGGAGGTGGGGAGGTAGGGAGGTGGGGAAGAGGAGCCAAGCCTCCCAGATCACCAGGACCTGGACCTGGGGGCAGGCCTGGACCCAGAGCTCGGGCCACCACAGGATACGTTTTAAAATCAAATGGGCTCCTCCTCCTGGTGGCCTCCGGGATTGAAATGCAGCCCGTTCTAGCTCAAGGGGGCCCTGGGGTGTCTTCAGTTGCCACCTCTTTCTTGCCAGGGAACAGGAACATTAGAAGACAATTCATGGGGAGGCACAACACCACCATCTGTCAGTCTGTAAAATGCTGGAAATGCTGGGCCTTCTGACATGAGGCGATTCTCTGACCCCGAAGATCAAGCCCCGCTATCTCCTCACTGATGGATTTCTGGTATCTGCCTGTGCCCCACGGGCTGAGAGTCACGAGGGTGGCCACCCCTTCTGAAGCCAGGAGACACAAAAAGGAAAAGGAAACAAAGGTACCTTCGATAGATATCTCTTCTAGTTTTAAAAAACGGAAGAACAAAGTTCACATTTGACGGTGGAATCTTGGTTCAGCTTTTCCCTCTCCTTTCATCCCGAACGATTCTCCCATTTACAGCGCAGACGCTTTCAGAACCCCCTGAAGTTGCAATTATTGGGACATTTTTTGAACATGTCTGTTAATGATTTGTGATCCCGAGGCCTTATTTTGAATTAATTCCTTTTTTAAAGGGCAGTTTGGTCTCCCTACAAGGGGCAGACCCCGAACGCCACAGCCTCTGCTTTTGTGCTAAATGAACTTTTTAGAGGTTCCAGATGACGCCTGGCACCGGACAGAAGGAAGCCAGCCAGAGAGGTCAATTCTCTGGGACAAGTTCCCTGGACGATCCCCCCAAGTCACGGAGGCAGGAAGTGGTGCCCTCCGGAGCGAGGCATTTCAGAAATGCCTTTGAGACAAGAGGCGGGCCAAGCAGGGCCTCGAGAGCTCTCAGCAGGAGGCAGTGGGAGGATGAGTCCCCAAGCCCCACAGGGCAGGCACAGTGTCACTCCTGCCCATCAGACACCGCCCTCCGCAACCGCCCCCCGCCCATCGCCTTGCACTCAGCATTCCCAGAAGGACCTTAATCATGCCCCTCCTGGCTTTTTATTGTGGTAAAACATACATAACATAAAGTGTATCATTTTAACTATTCAGTGGCATTAAGTACATTCCCATAGTTGTGCAGCCACCCTCGCCATCGTCTCCAGAGCTCTTCATCTTTTCAAACGGAAACCGTCCCCATTGCACACCGACTGTCCTTTCTCCACTCCTTCCGGCCCCTGGCAACACCATTCTGCTTTGCGTCTCTATGAGTCTGACCCCTCTAGGGGCCTGAGAAGTGGAATCACACAGTATTTGTCTTTTTGTGACTGGCTTATTCCACTGAGCACAACATCCTCAGGGTCCGTCCGTGTTATGGCGTGGGTCAGAATGCTCTTCCTTTTAGAGGCGGAGTAGCATTCCCCTGTATGGATAGGACATTTTGTTTACCTGCCCACCCATCAGTGGACACTGGGGTGGCCTCCACCTTTAGCTGGCAGTGAATTATGCTGCTGTGAACACGGCGTACACGGGTCTGGTTGAGCACTGGCTTCTCTCCTTCGCGTAAGCACCCTGAAGCAGAATTGCCGGATCATGTAATGATCCTGTTTTTAACTTCGAGGAACTGTCAGGCTGGTTTCCAAAGCAGCTATGCCATTTGCCCTTGCTGCCAGCCGTGCACAGGGTGCAGGTTCCTCTGCATCCTTCCAGCACCTGTTATTTCCTGTTTTGTTTTGTGTTTTTTGATAGCCGCCATCCTAGTGGGTGCAGGGTGGTGTCTCATTGTGGTTTCATTGGCATTTCCCTGATGATTAGTGATATTAAACATCTTTTCATATGTTTATTGATCATTTTCTGTATCTTCTTTGGAAAAATGTCTACCCACATCCTTTGACTATTTTTTCCATCAGGTTTTTTGTTGCTGGCTAGGAGGAGTTGATGTATTCTGAATAGTAACCCATTACAGATACATGACTTGCAGACACTTTCTCCCATTCACGGGTTCCCTTTTCACTGTGTTGATAATGTCCTTAGACACACCGAAGTTTATCATCTTGATGTAGTCCAATTTATCTGTTCTTTTTCTCTCATTGCCTGTGCTTCTTCGGCATCCTTCCCTTTAAGTCTTCACCCACCTCCCCCTGCCTAGCATGCTCTTCCTTCACCTCTAAGCTGGGCTAACTTTTATAAACTGCCGAGTCTCCATTTAAATACCACTTCCTCCAGGAAGTCTCATCTGATAGGCCCGTGTTGGAATAGGTGCCCTGTTGTGTTTCTATGGATGAGGTACTTTCTTCAGTCACAATATTTATTCGATTATAATCGTCTGTTTACATGTGTGTCCGTCCGACCAATACACACGCATTTGCCACTGGACTTCGAGCTCCTTCAGGACAGGAGCTGTATTTTCTAGTTCACTCACTAAGTGTAGTGCTTGGCATATGGAAGGCTCGCCATCAATATTTGTTGATGGAAATAAGCTAATCCTGTGGTTCCAGACATTTTTCATTATAAAGACCTCTTACATAAGAAAGTATTTCACAAACCCTCACCTGATAGAAATTATATTTCCCTGTTTATGCTAATTGAGAATATCCATGACAAAAAACAGTGACTTTTCGGGTAAATGTGTTTCTTCTTAGTCCCTATAACATCTCAACAGTCATTCCATCTACAGCAGTGCTGGGTTGGCATGGAGATTCTAAGACTCGGAGTCACTACTCGGTCTATAGCCCTCCTCCTGGGACCTATGGCCCACGGACTGGGAACAACCACCTCTGTGATCGCTAGGGAAGCTAAGTCTCGAAGCGGGAGAGGGGATTGCCCCAGCGATGCCGGCAATGTCACCGCCTAAAATACCAGCGGCAAAACCACGCCCTGTCCTCTCCAAAATGTTACCTGCCTTTGTGGGATTGTGGTCGACAGACAAGATTTGGGAAATATGGGGTCCATGGCATAGACATGGCTGTGGGCCCACCACTCCATTCCTTCTTCCCGGACTCACCCTGCCCTACATTTCCTGGTCCTCCTTGCAATTTAGCTGCGGCCTGTAGGACAGAGTTATGGCTGATGGATATGCGCAGAGGGGTGGGAGCCGCTCTCAGCCCGGGTCCTTAAAAAGCGTCCTGGGTGACCCCCACTTTCCCTTCTCCTTCTGAAGTGACCTAGTTCCTACTTATGTAACTTTGGGCTAATTGCTTTAGAATCCTAGACCTCAGTTTCCACATCAGTCAAATGGGGTAGCTGGGACCTCTCTCACAGGCACAGGATGGGGATCAAGTGACAAAACATATATAGAAGCAATTTTTGAACTGCACCTGAAAGGTTTTTACAAATGAAATGGTTCTTGTAATCATCCGCAGATGTCCACTTTCGATGCTTCCCCAAAATATTATTTTTCTCGTACTCCAGACAATGTTGGAATGAATTAATGTGCTCAACTGTTGGGAAAAAAAGGAAAAGGGGAAAATCAAAGACATCTTGGAAGTGTTAAGCCAGAGAGGCTTAAAATGCACACACTCAAAAAAAAAAAATGCATTGCATATCCACTACAGGTGATGTGTGTTGATGTCAGAGGTTCAGAAAGAAGCCTGGTTGTCTCAGTTGAGGTGATCCTTAGCTCCCATAACAAAAAAAGACACTCCAAATTTCAGTGACTTCATAAAATGTCTCCCATTCTCTTAACAGTCCCACAGAGATGGGCCTGTCTGCTGGGGGTGGGGTCCACTCTTTCCAAAGGGGGCATTGAGGAGGAAACTGCCATCTCCCCCAGTGGCTTCCGCAGTCACCCTGGACTTGAACCTCTAGCCAGGAGATGGGAAGAACGGTGCAGAGGATGGCGTACAGGCCAGGCCTGAAGCTGGCCGCTTCCATTCATGTGCCACCGATACAGGCCCAGGGCCACACCTCCGTGCCTGGAGACAAGGAACCCCGAGTGGGTGCACGGCTCGCTGGCTCACTCTGCCAACTGAGTCTGCCCTCCAGTGGCTCATAATGTAACCTGAACATTAGAATAGGAAAACAATTCCACTTGCAATACTATTGAAAAGAATAAAATACTTAGCAATAAATTTAACCGAAGAAGTAGAACACTTGTATGTTGAAACTACAAAACATAGTTGAAAGAAATTAAGGAAACCCTAAATAAATAAAAAAGTCCCCTGTGCTTATGCATTAGAAGACTTAATATTGTTAAAATGGCAATACTCCCCAAATTAATCTACAGAAACTCAGCCTTTTTTTTTCTTTTCCAGAAATGGGAAAGCTCACAAGAATTCATATGGAAATGCAAGGGACTTAGAAAAGCCAAAACAAACTTTAAAGCACAAAGTTGGAGGATTCATACTTCTCAATTTCAAAACTTACTATAAAACTAGAGTAAGCAAAACACTGTGGTTCTGGCATACGGATAGATGTATAGATCAAAGGGACAGAATTGAGGGTTCAGAAATAAACCCTCACATTTATGGTCAATTTATTTTCAACAAAGGTGCCAAAACCATTTAATGAGAGAAAGAATAAAGAATAGTCTTTTAAACAAATGGTGCTGGAAAAACTGGATATTCACATGCAAAAGAATAAATTTGGACCCCTACCTCACACCAAATACTACAAAAAATAACTCCAAGCAAATCAAGGACCAAAATGTAAGAGCTAAAACTAAAATTCTTGGAAGATCACATAGGCATAAATCTTCATGCCCTTAGGTTGGGCAACAGTTTCTTAATATGACACCAAAAGCACAAGCAGCCAAAGAAAAAATCAGGTAAATTGACTTGACCAAACTTAAAAAACTTTTGTGCATCAAAGAACACTAATAAGAAAGTGAAAAGGGAGAATTGGGTAAAATATTTTCAAATCATAGATATGATAAGGGTCTAGGGCCCAGAATAACTAAACTCTTACAACTCAGCAATAAAAAGCAAAGCTCTCTATTTTAAAATGGACCAAGGATCTGTTCTTCAAAGGAGATATACAAATTGCCAAGAACCACAAGAGAAGATGCTCAACATCACTAGTCTTTAGGGAAATGCAAATTAAAACCATAATGAGCTCCCAGTTCACACCCACTAGGACAGCTATAATCAAAAGGACAGATAATAATAAGTGTTGGTGAGGATTTGGGGAAGTTGGAACCCTTTTACAGTGCTGCCAAAGGATACAGCAGTTTTAAAAGACAACGCAGTAGTGCTTCAAAAAGTTAAAGTAATCGTGTGACCCAGCAATTCCCCTCCTAGGTCTATCCCCAAGAGAATTGGAAACATATGCCCACACAAAAACTCGTGTGTGAAGGTTCACTGCAGCATCGTTCACAGTGGTCAAAAATTGGGGAGCACCCAGTGTCCATCGATGGATGAATGACTAAACAAGATGTGGCATAGCCATACGATGGAGTATTATCCAGCCACACAAGGGATGAAGTTCTGATTCTATAGCATGGATAAACCTTGAAAACATATGCTAAGTGAAAGAAACCACTCACAAAAAGGTCACATATTATATAATCCCGTTCATATGAATGTGCCGCACAGACAAATCTAGAGAGTTAGAAAGCCCAAGGTTGGTGATGGCCGGGGGCTGGGAGAGGGAGCTGATGTTTGAGTCGAATCTTGAGAGGTAAATATAGCGGCAAAAGCTTTCCCATAGCAAAGGCACAGACAGGTACTCCATTCTCCCTATCAGCCAGGGCTTCTGCACCCAAGTGTACAGTCCCCATATGACACGCACCCCCTGGGTCCTCTCTCTTCTTCTCAGCCCCCTGAGACCAGGAGCCTGTACTTCGGGCAGCTCAATGAACCACTGCCTTCTCCTACTCGGGGCCCCCCTCCCACTGCCTCAGGTGCACCCCTGCCCACCTCCTCCTCCCGGCCCGTTTTAGTGGAACATGTACTTGACAGGGAGCCGTTAGGGAAAGGGAAAGACCAGGATGTGGGCACCTTCTAGAATCAGGTCCTGGGCTCTGTGCTTCACTCCGCCACCCACCCTCAGATAAGGACACTTCCAAGGGGCGGGGGATGGAAGCTCAGAGAGCTTAGCGACACAATCAAGGCCACACAGCTGGTAAGCAGGGGAACTTGGTGTGAAGTCCAGACCCACCCGCGTCTTCAAAGCATGAGTTCATTCCAGCCCCCGATCCGCATTCAGGAGTCTCGAATTTAATTCCCGGCCCAGACACCCACACTCCAAGTGGCTTAAGTTACTCATTTTAACCTCCTTGAGCCTCAGTTTACCCATCCCTAAGAGGAGAGGCTCTGAGAGCTGAAGAGGAGCTCTCACAGAAGGCTTCTCCCTTCAAGCTTCTTTGATCTCACGCAACTTCGGATAACATCGGCATTTAAGAAAACAAAACATCATCAAGTGAGCTGGTAGTAAAATTCCAAAGCAGTATGTCGGGGCTGGGAACGGGCCATAAATCCACAGGATGTCAATTCCGAGTTGAATACAATTTACAAGAATATGGTTCAAATATCACAAGGTCAAAACAATTTTGAGCTTTCCAGTATTTACAAACATACCTCACTTCATAAACCTTTTCAATCCCTGCTGCACAATATGCACAGGGCCATTTTAAAACAACTCTATTTAATTTGATGTGGCTTTAAGTGAGGTCTGTTAGAAATGTGCTACTAATTTTGGACTTTTGTGTTTAGGGGAAAATGCGATTGAAGCTTAATCCAATTTTCTAACACTCGAAAACAGCTACAAGGAAATAGGCAACAAGAAAGAGTGGGGGTGGGGGGCTGGCTTCAGAAAAGGCCCCACTCGCCACTAACGTGCCCTGCTGGAATGTTCCATACCAATCAAACGTTAGCCCTTTAGGCATGAGGGAAAGTCAAGCTGCCCCTCAAGAAACCCTCCCTGGGGGATATTTCTGCTCTAACCAGCTGCGTGGAGGAGTCTCAACATAGATTCACCTAGTCTCAGCACTAGACGATCGACGATAATAGCATTTGTCTTTGCTGAGAAGCCCTCAATGCAAACACTTTGAGTCACCTAATTAACTGCAGTTTCCCACGTCTTCCGCGTCGGCTGAGGTCCTGCCCTGTCACTGCTCTAATAAATTCAGGTCGGTCTGAGCCATACATGGAGGCCTCTTCCTCCTTGTTATTGATTAGTTAAGAAGTGTGTGTGGCGGATTGCTTGTTCCAAAAACGTTCGCATCAGTATATATCCCCTCTTCCAAGGCCTCTGACTCTGTGACTTTGACATGCCTCCTCCCATGGAGAGCCAGAAGTCTGGATTCCCTCCCTCTGAATTTGGGTGGTTTGGGGTCTATGGTAAAAGAATGCTATCGGACTTCTGAGGCTGAGTCATACAAGGTAAGACAGTTTCCACTGGGTTCCCTGGGGATGTTTGTTCTTGGAGCACAGTGGTCACACTGTGAGGAAGCCCAAGCAGCCCGTGGAGAGGTCCATATGGTAAGGAAGTCCAAACAGCCCGTGGAGAGGTCCATACTGTGAGGAAGCCCAAGCAGCCTGTGGAGAGGTCCACATGAGAGGAACTCAACTGAGCCTCCAGCTAAGAGCCAGCACCAAGTTGTCAGCTGTGTGAATAAGCCATCTTGAAGCTGGATCCTCTAGCTCCCAATGGAGTCATCCCAGCTTATACATGGAGCAAAGTTCAGTTGTCCTTGCCAATGGAGCCCTATTCCAAATGTAGATTCCTAAGCAAAATAAATTATTGTTGCGGTTATTAGTCACTGAATTTTGAAATAATTTCTTATTTCAAGTAGCTGTAGGCACCCAGAACAACCTTAATCTCTTCTGGCAAATTAAACATAAGTGGAAGACTGATAGGGGCCATCTGAGAAAGACTTCTTTACTCTTCAGGAGACATGCCCAGGGATAAATGTCCTTTCCCTGTCTCTGGACACGGGTATATGAGAATCTGATGGCTGGAGCTGCAGCAGCTATCTTGCAACCGTGAGGAGAACTGGTGAAAACACTGAGGACGGGTGTCAAAGAGACAAGATGGACAGACCCCGAGGTCTTTGTTGACAGTGTCAAGCTGCTGAATTAGCCATCTCCACTGGCGGGCTGCCTATATGTGTGAGAGTCAATTTTTGACGAGGCAATGGAGGAGGGGTGTTCTTTAACTTAGAGCCAAATGTGTCCCGATGATTCCTGTAGCATGTCATGCTTTACATTCTATTTACTTGTGACAATCCTGAAGGATTAATAACATCAATTTCTGGCTGAGGAAACAGGGTTAGCAAAGATAAGTGACTTTCCCAAGGTCATTTCCCAGAATTGGGGGGCGGGGGGACAAGAATTCAGACCCAGGTCTGACTCCAAAATCCATGTGCCCCACGCCACCCCATATCTCTTTGTCCCTGGCTAGTGGAACGAGCATTGACCTGGAAGTCAGTGTTCCAGGGTGGAACTTTCGGGGTGACTTTGAGAAATCACCTCACCTCTATGAGCCAGTGTCCCCTCATCTTCAAACCTCCCGGGGCTACCGAGAAGCTCAGCGTTCACTCCATTTACTCCGACGTGAATATTTGTGTACCTCATGCAGGCGTATTTTTCACCCCTCTCATCGTACTGTAAATCTCATCCCTGTTAGCCATCCTGCTTTAGGGTCCCAGGGAATCGGAGAAGGAGAAAGCCACCTTTGAACGAAGAGGCCTTGACTTAGGAAAGTCCCTGTTAGACAAGAGGGAGAGTGAAACAACCCATCTGGCTCTCTGAGAGGAGGGAGAAGGAGGTAAAACAGAAGTGATAGGCCCATGACCTTGAGGCACAGATACCCACAAAGTCCGGAGGACCTGGCGGGCGTGAGGCCCATGAGCTGCCGGCCCAGGGGGAGGCAGAGGGGGCTGCACGCCTCCAGGCGAAGCTTGCATCACGTGTGGTGTGACATCCAACATGAAGGTCAAGAGCAACAGCGAAGCACGGACAGAGGAAATGCCTACATACATGATCTTAAGGAGGCAGCGCTCATTCTCCATGATCAATCGAGCATTCAGAGGTTCCCAAATGCCTGGGTGAGGGGCCCAGGGAACCAGCAGGGGCCCAAGTTGGTAGGAAGGAGTCACAAAATGCAGGGGCTTTGAGAGCAGAGCAAATGACCAGACCATTGGCAATGAGTGCCCAGCAGATGCCCAGAGGACAGGTTGGGTGCAACTGTCCTTCATTAATCCCACACAGAGGCCCAAGGACCAGCTCAGACCAAACTAGACATGCCACCACAGAGCCAAGAAAGCTCAGGGACAGCCCAAACTAATGCCTCCATGGGGTTCCGGAAGCCTCACCGCCAATCCTCGCAGACACCAGGAGAGGAGAAGAAACTCAAAGTCTGAGCACACAAGATGCCGTGTCACCCCGAAAAGGTGCACAGCTGTGGAAGAGAAGGAGAAGCCATGGCTGTCAGACCGCAGGCCCCCACCCATTTCTGCGGCCGCCCAGCAGCGTAGGCTCAGCCATTCACCAAAAACACAGAAGCCACATTTTCTCTTCCTGTGGAGGAGTGAGAATCTGCCACCCCCCTCTACGTTGTTATTATTGTTCTCTCTTATTGTCTCTGTCCTGTCATCAAGTCCTTTCTCTACAAGGATGACCCCTACAAAAACCCATTTTTGGAAGTGCCCCCTCCGAACGGAAGAGGAGTAGAGCCACTGAAGCGGATTTCCTCCCAAGGCCAATGGGGATGTATTGGTGGTGGAAGCAGCGACATGACTGGCGAGACTTGCGGTTTCGGAAGATCTGGCGGTAGCAAGGGGAAGGGACAAGATGGAGGCTCAGAGCCTCGGATGGGAGCTGGTCCAGAAGAAAGATCGTGGACTCAGGCAGGCGCCATGCAGAAAACAGCCACAGAGGGCAAGATTCGTGATTATTCAAACAGCAAACCTTGCCTCTGTCACTGACCGAGCACCTGCCCTGGGCAGAAACCGCATCCTCTCTGAACCTCGGTCTCTTCTTCCCTCGAGATGGGATAGTGATACCTATACAGCGGGGACATCAGGGGCCTTAAGTGAGATCCTAACGAGAGCACCTTGCATGATGTTTCTCCTGCCACCACCACTATGTCCCCTTCCCCATGTGAGGATCCATTTCCGAGCAGCAATGGAGATGTCTAAGAGAGCCACACCTGTCCCAACCGCGGTGAGGAAAACAAACAAAAAGCCTCTCTCTCCGGCCCGGAGAAGGCACCGTCTCTGCAGCAGGAGGCTGGGATCTGCCACGCACAGAGGATTTCATTACAAACCTGTAAAAAGGCACTCGGAAAGAAAACCCTCACACGAGGGGCCTTTGCCAACCACATCCAGATGTGCCGTGAGAACACTGTGCCTCTGAAGAGTTAGGTGAGACCCTGTGTCACCAAACCGGAGCACTGTCTCCTTCCACTTACCACGGGAAGCCAGGCAGGACCCTAACCTCTCGCGTCCTCGGTTTCCCACGTGCAGCAGGAGAGACAGGTACCTCTGATGTTACAGGGTCACTGGGAAGCCCACAAGGCAGCACAGGGATGGGGATAATCCTGGGTATGGCGTTGCCTGGATGACATCGGGCAGGTGGGTAAATATGCAAAATTTACCTTGGTTCTCTGATGCGTTAAACGGGCACAGTACTCCCTTCCTGTCTCACCAAGTTCATTCATTCTTCGCAGTCTGAAGGATGAAGCCAGTGTCTGCTGGGTACCAGGCTCAGCACTAGGTACTACAGATGTAGCAGCTGCTGTCACGTGGGCTTAAAACCCCGGTCAAGGTCACCCATGAGAAGAGTGCGGGCACCTCAGGATAGAGGGACCTGGGCATCCCAGGCCAAGAGCTTATGGCACACTTGCGCCTGAGTGGGAATTCCCACCTACAACGAACTAGCTCAGTGATTCTAGCAAGTCACATACCCTTTCCTTGCCTCGATGTCCTCATCTATACAATGGGGATAATACTAGTTTATCCACCGACCTCAGTGAGGTAAAATGTGGAAGGCTCTTTGAACAGTTATACCCACCTGTCTTCTCTCCAAGTCTTACTCTTTAGTGGAAGGGTCTCCGCAGCCTGGTCCCAGGCTCCTTCCCTAACATTTACCTGCCCTGTACAGTCACCCAAATCCAGTGACACCAAGCTACTCCTACTCTCCAACCCTGCCAACACCTGATCTCAAACGTTCAGCCTCCAGAACTGCGAGAAAATAGATTTGTGTTGTTTAAGCTCCCACTCTGCCTGTGGGAAATAACAGTGTTACAGTGGCCCAAGGAAACTAATAGAAACACCCATATATAACTTTTAAAATTATTTATATGGCATTGCATAATTCATATTATTGGCTAACTTGGAGCTTTTTGTTGGTTTTTTACTTAACAACATATCAAGGACATTACTCCAGATTATTTCATAGAAATGTAATTTTAAAAAGGTTGATATTTGCTCTGGCTGGTGTGGCTCAGTGGACTGAGTGCCTGCCTCTAAAACTTAGGTCGTCGGTTCGATTCCCAGTCAGAGCACATGCCTGGGTTGCAGGCAGGGTCCCCAGTTTGGGGCGCGTGAGAGGCCACGGATCCGTACGTCTCTAGCACATTACTGTTTCTGTCCCTTTCTTTCTCTCTCCCTTTCCCTCTCTAAAAGTAAATAAATAAAATCTTCCTTAAAAAAATTTTTTTTAAAGAATTAAAAAGGTTGACATTCCAAAAAGGTGAGATCTTAGTTTGCTCAACCTTCACAGACCTGGCGGACTTCCAGGCTGCGTCCGGGTTTTTGCCACCACAAACATGTGACAGTAAACATCCCGTTCCTGTGGCCTTACATGCTGGGTCCTCCATTTCTGCTGGATAGAGTCCCAGAAGTGGGGTCTGATCAGACAGAATGTGTGTTTTCCTAAGGTATATAGATACTTATACACGACGTCCCCCAGAGGCTTTGGTAATTCACCAGACCCAAGTGGCAACTCCTGGTCCAGCCAAAAAAAAATGCAGTATCAGAAAGGACTTTCCTCCCCTTTAGTGGTCACCAAGTTAGCCCGCTGTCCTCCTCTGAGGCCAGCAGGTCAGGTTTCTAGACATGGAAGCAGGCAGACAGATGGGGCTTCAGTCTCGGTGACCTGTGGCCAGGTCACTCAACCTCGCTGAACCTGGTTCCTCATCCAGAGAAGGACCCAAACCTGGACCAACTCACTTTGCAAGCCCCTGGCTGGACAGAGCAGACACAGAAGGGCTGCACTGTGTGTTGGGACCAATCACTCCGTCCATTGAGCCGATCTCCCTGACCAGACTGCTCCAGGGAGCTGCAGGGACCACGGCCTCAGCCACGTGGCCCTGAATGGGCCGGACCCCATTTATGCTTCCTCTGCACTCGCTGGACACCTCCTGCCCTTTCCCCACCAGGTGAGGCCCTTCCTGAGCCCGCTTGTCTTCCCCCTCTCCTCCTCTTCCCTCCTAGGCCTTGCCACATCCTCCCAAGCCTGGGCCTGGATCTTTGTCTACAAACAAAACCGCTCTCCTCGCATCACGAGGTTGGTGATTCTGCCTCGAATGTTCAGCAAAATAATAATAATAATAATAATAATAATAATAATAATAATAGCGGCTAATATTTGCTGAGCGTCTATGAGGCGCCAAGCACTGTGCCAAGTGCTTGAGTGTGACACACATTCATTCTTGTCCTCGCATGGCCAGGGGTGTCTCATTTTGCAGGTGAGGGAATGGGCTGCGCCACGCGCTTGAGGTCCTTTACCTCCACTGCCAAGGTTAATCTCCTTGAACTTCACCAGACCCAGGATCCACCTAGTCCAGGGATCCGCGGGCCCAGGAAGATCCCAGGCTCAGCTCGGTCCCCGTGGGAAGGCCTAACATTCCAGGCAACCAGGGGGCCCGCCCTGCCTGTCCCAGGTAGTTCTTCTCTGGTCCCCAGCGCAATCAGTTTGAGGCATGGTACGCCATCTCTGAGGCCACCAGCGCGGCATCCGTGCGCTTACTCCTCACCCATTAGCTCGGGCAGCTCCCGGAGAACCAGCTCCCTTTCAGGTGCTGGGCATGCAGAGGTGGAGTTAAGCCAGGGCTCGACCCCGAGGGAACAGCCGTGTGCTCAGGGTTTCAGGAGCCCAGAGGGGCCCACGCCCACCTGGAGCAGTCAGGGTAAACTTCCAAGGGAGATGATGTTCAAGAGACAAGGTAGCGGGCATGTGGCCTGGAGGGAGGCGTGACAAGAGCAAAGGTCCGGAGGTCCTCGGCGTCACCCGGAGAGTGGCCGCCTGGCCCTGGCCGCCGAGCTGAGGCCCACACTTCCGGAAGGGCGCTTGCTCTGATTCCCCCGTCCCGGACACTGTCCCCTCCTGGGGCCTGGAATTAGAATTACGGTCACGGTCGTGTCTGACATCTGCTCCAACCAATTCATTATCATTAGGAAATGAATCCCTAATGAATTCCTGCCGCCATTAAGCCTGATTTACAGTAACGGTAATCACCCTTGGAAGCATACACTTTATCCCTTTAATTAATAACCCTGCTTATCAGCAAACCTAATGATCATGGGACAAAAAAAGTCGAGGAAAGCTTCCCATCTCCAGTCCCAGCTTCCCTATATCACACTGAGAGGAAGGGGAGAAGGGAGTCCCTGGAGCAGGTCCGGGAACCATGGAGCCCGCCTATGGGGACATTAACAACACTGATCCTCTAGCTGATCCCTCTGGGTCACTCAGTGGCTGGGTTGGGGACCCGGGGACCCTGCTGGGCTGGCTCTTCACACCTCAGCAAACCCACCCATGCTGCAGCATCTCCACGCTGCAGTCAAGGGGCCGGACTTTAGCAAATCCGAAAAAGCCACTCCTTGCTCAGCACCCCGCTGGGGCCCCCGGGGGCACCCAGGGAAAGAACCCAGCTCTCTGCACCCATGCTCACCCCAAAACCTCCCCCTGCTCCTTCCTCCTGCGCAACTGGCACCCCTGCTCGCTTCTTTCCTCTTCTCCTAGAGACCCTGTCCCTTTGCATGATAATATGCCTCTTTCTGAAATGGCCTTCGGTCCTTCTGTTGCCTCTTACCCATCTTCAGCCCTTCCCCCAAAGCCTGACCAGATAGCGCGGGCAGCTGCTCTGTATCGGGAGGCAGCAGGTAACCGTTACCTAACCTGAGAAGTAGCCGCCACCTAGGTGTGCGTGAGGCACAGAGGGGACCAAGGAAGGAGCTTTCACGTGGTGGAGAGGCCTGAGCTAGGTTTTGTTTGTTTGTTTTTTAAATACGTGGGTAAGGGAAAGCGGGGGAGGCATGAATAAGCAGAGGGCAGAGGATTTTTTAACATCTTCACCCAAGGACACGTTTACTGACTCCAGATAGAGAGGGGAAGGGAGAGAGAAAGTAGGGCAAACATGGACATGAGAGAGAAACATCAGTTGGTTGCCTCCCATATGCGCCCCAACTGGGGATCAGACTCGTAACATTTTCATGTACAGGGAGATGCTCCAACAGACAGAGCCACCTGGCCAGGGTCTGAGCTAGATGCTGAAGACAAATTTTATAACATTAACATTTACCCGCCCCCTATGAAACATTCACCGGGTGCTAGACACTGTACCTACAGTATTTCTTATAAAAGCCACACCGATGCTGAGAGGTAAGAATGATCACCCCCGTTTTACAGGTGAGAAGAGCGAGGTCCAGCGACGCTGCATACGCCCTGGGTTAAGTAGAGCCTGTGAGTGGCAGGCTGGATCCTGGCCCCTGAGTGTCTGTCACAAGGCACATTCCTCCAACAGGACCATGTTTCGTAGGGTTTCCAAAGCAGGACACAATGTGGCCCTGCCTACATCTCGCCGAGGCTCGCACGCACACACAGGCCACTTCAGAGGGCTCACTGGGGTGCGTCACTAAGCCAGAAGCTGCTAGCAGGTATGCGTGGCCACCCACCCCGAGGGCTGTTGGATCCCATCTCTTGGCACTTGTGTACGAGTGAGCTCGGGCCACTGCAGAGAACACACAGACTAGGGGCTTCATCCACAGACCTTTCCCCCCTCCCACAGTTCTGGAGGCTAGAGGTCCAAGATTGGGGTGCACTGTGGTTGGGTTTAGGGTGAGGACTCTCCTCCCAGCTGGTAGACAGCCAACCCCCCTCTTGCTGTGTCCTCGCAGGGCAGAGAGCTCAAGGAAGCCAACTCTCTGGTGCTCTTCTGATAAAGGCACTGATCCCACCATGGGTCCCCACCCTCATGACCTTATCTAACCCTAATCACCTCCCAAAGGCTCCATCTCCAAATACCATCCCACTAGGGGTTAGGGTTTCAGCATACGATGGGGCGGGGAGGGGTAGTGTGTGACACAATTCAGTCCATAGCACAACATGGGTGGCGGGGCTTTCCTGTGGGAAATGCCATTAGTTGAAGAATGATGGACTCAGATAATGAATGGAGCCTTCTGCCAGTTTCAAATCCTGGCTCAGCCCCTTTCAGCATCCAGACGCCGAGGAAGCTCTCTGAGCCTCGGATTTCCCCATCAAAAAATGGGGCACCGATCATAGTACCTGGAGTACGGTCCTGGTGGGGATGAAATAAGTCGAAACATGTAACACATTTGCAGGGATGTCTGGTGCGCAGGAGGGTTTCGGAAGTGCTGCCGTGTTGTTATTTCTATGTCAGCAGGAACGCCCTGCTCTCAGCAACAACTGGTAAGATTCAGACCTTTGGGGCTGAAAGATGAAATGGATACAATTTCCCTCTGCAATCTCTCTTTCTCCCCAAATGAACGGCCAGGTGACCTGTCCTGAGATACTCCAGTCTCAGTGGGGGCTAGTAGGCAGGTGTGTATGCCTACGACATGTACATCTACTACGTGTACGTTCTCCTCCTCAGATCCCTGACTTGGCTTTCCCTCACCTGTGGAGGAATCCCCAGATTCATAAGGCGCTGTCCACGCTGCCCCGCCGCCGCCCTGCCTCCTTCCCGGGCCCGTCCCCTGGCACCCTCCGCTCGCGATGCGGCTCTGGCAACACCCGACCGGAGGCCCACACATGTGCACATGCCATGTTGTTTCTTTTATTTATTTATGTATGTTTATTTGTAATCCTCACCCCAGATATATTTATTGATTTTAGGGAAAGAGGGAGAGAGAGAGAGAGAGAGAAAGAAACATCCATTGTTTGCTTACGGTACCCAACCCTGACCAGGTATCAAACCCGCAACCTTTCGGGGTATGGGGCGATGCTCCAACCCACCGAACCACTGGGCCAGGGCCACACCACGCTGTTTCTCAGGTCAGGCACTGTGCTCATTCATCTCCTCTCCGTCACCAGCCCAGGCTCCGATTCTCTGTAAAGATGCCCCCCTCCAAGGAGCCTGTGAGCTCCCACGGCCCCTGTGCCCACCCATGTGCACTGTGACTCCCCAGCGAAGTTGCTCAAGGCCATGGGGAAGTGCATGAACCCGGGCACCCAGCTGCCGAATGTGAATGAACCCCGCGCCTTTCTGGCTGCTGGCTGTATGATGGCGGGCAATCACTTGGACTTCTCTTCTCCGTACCTCTGTACATGGGGACCCTGTTAGGATTATTATGGTGGGTACATAAAGTACTTAGAACAATGCCCAACACACACCCAGTCAAGAACTCATTATTATTTACAAAACCGTGCCTGGCCCCCCAATGTCTTTATATTTCCACTGCCCGGCACAGTGATGGAGACTTTGTAAGGCGCTCAATAAATATTTGTTGAGCTGAATTACCCCACAAAATGGAAACAGAGCTTGGCTCCCAGAGTGGGCAATCACTTATATTACATATTAGGCGATTTTTCCAGAGTGCATCATGCCAAATATTGTACATTCTTTATTATAGCAAGGGCAGTGATATTCATTAAAGGGTAGTGCAGTTTCATTAGAAACCCTTACTTTCGGAATTTTATAACTCGGCCACAAAAATTCACTCCGGGCAAAATGCTAACCTTCGTCTGGAAATAAATGGGTTTATTTTATAAATTTTTATGCATTTTCCACACATAAGCAAATGGACAGATAAACCATTCTTTAATGGAAGGATTGCAAGGGGAAAACTTGATTCTGGCATATAAGACATAAAGACTCAAAAAGACTGGCTTGCTTGGCCTGAACTCGCTTCACCGGCCACTTACGTAGAATTTTTCCTCTGAGCCTTTTCAAAGGTCCCTCGCACCACAGGGGCCACCACTGTGAGAGCTCCATGGGCCTGGCTGCAGTTCTAAGTGCTTTGTGTGTAGCATGGGTGCATTGGATTAAATAGGTATTCCCCCAAATTTATGTCCACCCAGAACCTCAGAATGTGACCTTATTCACATCCGAAGAGGGTCTTGGTAGATGTCATCAAAGTTAGATGAGGCCACATTCGATTTGGGTGGGTCCTAAATCCAGCGATGGGTGCCTCATAAGAGAAAGGAGAGGGATTTGGACCCAGAGACACACAGAGGGGAGGAGGTCATGCCATGACTCAGGCAGAGGTTACCCTGACGTAGCTACAAGCCAAGGATCGCCAAGGGCTGCCGGCACCACCAGCCGCCGGAAGCCTGCTGCCACCTTGACGTTGGACTTCTACCCCCAGAACCGGGAGGGAAGAAATTTCTGTTGCGTTAAGCTATCAACTGATATAATGGGGGGAACTATGGCGAACGGAGGTCAGGGAGCCTGTCTGATTTGCTCACGGAGTGAGTGGAGTGAGATTAAAATACGGGCGGTGGGCCCCAGAGCCTGGAGGCATGCCCCCCGCCCCCGCCCTGCTCGTCGGCGGATTTGCCACGGCAGCAGACGTCTCGCGCCTGCTCTGCCATCAACAGCACTCCTCGGGTGACTTCCTCTCACGCTGCTTTCCGAGCTCCCACAGTTAAAAATGGAGGACAAACACCCCGTAAGTTTTGGGGTTTTCAGGACTTTTAGTTCAAAACCCAGGGTTCTATCCAATCGCCTGAAAGCTACCCCCCTTCATCCCTAGCATGGCTGGGAGAGCCGATGACAGCAACGGCCAAGGTCATCAGGCACACTCTGTGTCTCAGGAAAACACCAGCACGGGAAGAAGCTGCTGCATACTGACCAGGTCCAGCCTGCAACCCTCCCCTCATCCTCAGCCAGGCAAGGGTCCATCCTGCTACCTGCGCGCTCAGACCTCAGTGCCCGCGACCAGGCGGGGGGCTGGGGGGCGGTGCGTGGGAGAAAGGAGGGGCCACAACAGCCAACTCCTACACAGCCCCTGAAAAGCTGCGGCCACTGGTCCGTCACCATGGGTGTGGGGAGATACGCACAGCAGGTTATAAAGTGAGAAAGCCACTGACGGGATGGCGTGCACCGTACACTTTTTCCTTATAAACTATAACCACTGACACAGAAACCAAAGGGTGCGTGTGTGGCTGTGCACACAGGGAGAGCAAAGGGGACCTGATACCACTTTAATAATGTGGTATCAACATCAAGGGTCATTTTTGCCACCTTACACTTTTACTTACTGCCTGAGTTGTTTTCTATGAGTGTGTATTTATGTCCCAATTAGAAAACAAATAACAAAACTCCTTACCTCGGAGTGGGACAGGAAGCCTGCAAGGTTCCGGGTGTCATGGGTGACTTGTCCTGCGGATGGGCACCAGAAACCCCCAGATCACGGGGTCCCGCTGTGTCCAGCGGAAGAAAAGCTCGTGTTCAGAACCACAGCGGCCCAGCGGGTCCGATCTCAGCCCCTACGTCCGCTGCGCGGCCACCCCGCGTCAGCAGGCCTTTTCTGTCTAAAATGCAAACCAGTTCCTCAGGCTTCATCGGAACCGCCTGCCCCCGATGAGCAGCAGGGGAATGAAAAACTAAGAATGGGCCCACTGAGACCGGCAGGGACCGAGCGCCCGCAGTTCAGGGGACAGGCCCATGACAGGGCACACGTGCCAAGCCGCCTGAGTGTCCTAGAGGGAGACAGCGGCCAGCAGTCACCCCTGAGAAGCAGAAAGGCCCGGGGGGTGCTTAGTCGAGACAGAGACTGTGTTTGTTCCCTGCGGCTGCCATTACAAATGACCACAAACCAGGGGATTTAACACAACAGACATTTGTCCTCTCACAGTTGAGGAGGCCAGAAGGACAACACAAAGGTGTGCTCACAGCCACACTCCCTCCCAAGACTCTAGAGCAGCATCCTTCCTGCCTCTTCTAGTCCCGGGGCGGGGCGGCGGGTGCTCCTGGGTTTGTGGCCACATCACCCCAGTCTCTGCCTCTGTCTTCGCATGGGCACCTTTCTCTCTGTATGTCTCTGTGCGTCCTCTTCCTAAAAGGACACTGTCATTAGACTTAGGGCCCCCCGTATCCAGGATGACCTCATTTTAACTTAATTACCTCTACCAAATTCTTATTCCAAATAAGGGTCTGCTCTTAGGTTCTGGGAGGACGTGGATTTTTAGGGTACGCTCTTAAAATCAGCATAGAGACGTACCTGAGTTTCTGGGACTGTGGGTGGCTACTTCAGCCCCCCGTGAAGTTGTGTGTCCCGAATCCTGCATCCTAGAAGTGTCTGGTATCTGATGCAGCTACCCTTTTGAGCAGCTGATCACCTAGTCAACAGCCAACGACGCTTCACTGAGCGCAGCCAAAGAACAACCCAGAGGGTGAAGGTTGGACGCCTGCAGGCACGTGTGCTCACTGGGATGGTCCACTGTAGGGACCAACTTGACAGGGCCACTCACGATGCTGGATACATGCCCGAGGGCATTTAGGTGAAGTTAACACCCCAGTCAGTGTGCTGAGTGAAGCGGGCGGCCCTCCCAGGGTGGGAGAGCCTCATCCAGTCCATGGGAGGCCTGAATAGACTATAAGGCTGAGTAAGGAAGAATTCCTTCTTTCTGTCTGACTGTCTTCAAGCTGGGACGCTGGTCTTCTGCCTTTGGACTTGACCTAGGACTGGAGCTTACACTATTGCCTGGTCTGAGTTGGGACCTCTCCTACCCCACAGTCACGTGAGCCAATTCCTTATAACAAACACAGATCCAACCACACCACCGTGGACTCCCAGGGGCTGCTTCTGGAGCTGGGCCATCCCCTCTTTGGCCAATCAGATGCAGGCCTCCCTGGGAAGGGTTGTGACCTTCAGCGAGGGGACCCTCTCCTCTGAAAGGGCCGACAGAACTCTGACAGCAGCTGGGGCAACGGCTGGGGACAAGGGTCTGGGCGGTACGTGGGTGCCCATCCCGCTCTTACAAGATGTGGGTGTTAGGCAGTTTCTCTGAGCCCCATTTTCTCAAATGAACATCATCTTACCTGCCTCAAATGGATGTAGGGAAATCTGAAAGTCACGAGGAAAGTGACTTTAGCATTATAGGACCTTGCCAGTGGGATTGTTCTCCTCACCTCTGCCCATCTTTAGGACGTAAAATGAAGATGCTGATGAAAGCGGCTGTGCTAGTTAATAATTAATAATAATAATAATAGCAATGGCTAATCGTTATGGGCCCTCGTGTTACAAACCAGGAACTGTCCTAGCACTTTTCACATATTTAGCTCATCTGATCTTCAAGATGACCCTGGGCAGCAGGGACGCTTATCACCCCCATTTCACAGATAAGAAAACTGCCACACGAAGGTGCTCAGTAACTCCTTGACATTTGCCAGAGTCAGAGAGAAAGAGATAAGGTTTACACCAAAGATTTCTCTTCCTTTCAAATAACACCACTTAGCCTAATGTACCTTTGATGCAGAAGAATAAAAGTCAGGTAGCATCCAGGACGTACAGTAGCCACCGCCCCCTTACCTGAGATTTTGCTTTCCACAGCATCAGTTACCCATGGTCAACCAGGGTCTGCAAACATGAAACGGAAAATTCCAGAAATAAACAAAGTTACACATTTTAAGTCGTGCGCAGTTCTGAGTAGCGTGATGAAATATCGCTCCCTCCCGCCTGAGAGGTGGATTGTTGCTTCGTTCAGCGTCTTGCCCCTGGGGAGGTCCCCACTGTTTGGCACTTAGTAGCCCCGTCTCGGTCATCAGGTCGACCGTTGCAACGTCACAGGGCTTGAGTTCCAGGGGCCCTTATTTTACTTAGTAATGGCCCCAAAGCCATTCGCATAACTTTTATTACAGTAGATTGTTATAGCTGTTCTATTTTATGATTAGTTATTATCGTTAACTTCTTACTGTGCCAAATTTATAACTTAAACTTCGTCAGAGATGTGTGTGCATAGGAAAAAAGATAGTATATATAAGGTTCAGAGGATGCATTTTCAGGCAGCCACTGGGGGTCTTGGAACATATGCCCTGCAGACAAGGGAAGCTATTGTGTAAATAGTTTGCAACGCAATAACAAGACAAACAACTCTATCTAAAAATGGGCAACGGACATGAATAGAGATTTCCCTGAAGAAGAGATACAAATGGCCAAAAAGGACATGAAAATACATCATCGGGGAAATGCAGATCAAAGCCACAATGAGATACCACTTCACACCCATTAGGATGGCTTTAATGTTTAAAAATGAGAAATACAAGTGTTGACGAGGATGTGGAGAAACTGGGACCCTCATACATTGCTGACGGGGATGCAAAACGGTGCGGCTGCCGTGGAAGAGTATGGTGGGTCCTCGACAAGTTAAACATTGAAATACTGTGTGACAACAATGCCACTCTGAGGAATACACGCTCAAAAAACTAAAAACAGGTGTGCAAACAAAAGTGTGCACACGCATTTACAGCAACATAGTTCACAATAGCTAAAAGGTAGAAACAACTCATGTGTCCATCAACAGATGACAGATAAACAAAGTGCACTCTGTCCGCCCACTAGAATGGCGGTCACCCACAGGAAAGATGAAAACTTGTCATTTGCGACAGTATGAATGGACCTGCAGAGTATTATGCTAAGTGAAATAAGTCAGACAGAGAAAGACAAATACCATATGATTTCACTTTTTGTGGAATCTAAAAGCAAAACAAACAAACAAAAGAATGCAGAAACTGACCCACAGATACAGAGATCAAACTGATGGTTACTAGAGAGGGGAGGGGTTAGGGGTGCTGGTGAAATCAGTGAAGGGCATTAAGAGGTATAAAGTTCCAGTTGTGAAATAAATAAGTCACAGGAGGCGAAGTTCAGCATAGGGAGTACAGTGGATAATGTTGCAATAACTATGCATGGTGACAGATGGTAACTAGACGTACCGTGGGGATCGTTTGGTAATGTATATAAATATCAAATCACCATATGTACACCTGAAACTAATAGGATATTGAATGTCAATTAAAAAGTTAAAATAAAAAATAAAAGTCAGGCAGTAGATGCAGCTCTGAGTCCTGGCACCCGCATGGAGTTAGTGGTGGAGAATCGGGGGTGACAAGCGTGGGAAGCCGGGGGTTCGCTTCTGGGGAGAAGAGCATCCAGTCAACTCACAGCCTCTCAGTCAGGGCCCAGGCGTGGTTGCCCAGGCTGCGCACCACCCAACAGGGACCACGCAGCAGACTGACATGGAGCCCAGATTCTGTCCCGAAGCCCTGCGCCCCGAGGTGGGGCTGCCTCAGCCCAGAGCGGCCTCCTTTCCCCATGGCTCCATGGCTCACAGAAGCGCCCTACGACCTGCGGCAGCCCTTCCTGTTGCTAGCCAACCTTTCCCAGCCTCACCCACCAACAGCCCATGGGAACTTGCACAGGCAACCTGCAGCGGTAGAACTCGCCCGCCACGGGATGGGGCTCCAGTGAGAGGCACCCGTGGGAGACCGCGGGCACCGTGGGAACCAGGAGGAGAATGAATAATTGGGTTACGCCACCATATCCTGAGGCACGTTGTTGCACAGGAACAGATAACTCGTGCAGCTGTGTGGGTTTGGACCTCGCAGCCAAGTCGTTTACCTTCTTTGGTCTCAGTGCGCTTGCTCCCCTCCGGGTTTCCTTTGTACGTAGCCACCTATTAAGAAAGTGTCTCATCACAACTGCGCTTTAGGAAAACTGGGGGAAGGGATTTATTTGTTCCCTCATAGGTGAGAGAAAAGCAGGCCCTTCCTGACGTGCTCCAGAGGAGAGGAGAGCAAGAATTTCAAAGAAAAAAAAAGATTTGGACAGGGTCCATGCGGCCAGCGGCCTCTTCCCACCAGGAAATTCTCTCAGGGCTCACCTGGGAGACTCTTGTTTCATCTTATTAAGGGCGGTAGGGTCGCCTTCCTGGTGTCTCTAGGCTCCAAGTCATGGTAGAAACCACAGGACTGGACGGACTGAGTCCAGGGGGAGCCGTGTTCCTGGAGAGTGGACACAGAGCGCGGAGCCCTGGGGCCCAGCCGCCACCAAGGCATCCCCCTCAGAAGAGGCTCCAGGGAAGGGAGCAGGAGAGGCCAAGAGGTAGGAGGCAGGCCAGGGCCCCCGAGGGTCTCTGAAGCAAAGGGGAAAGAATTTTAAGAAGGGGCAGGTTGTGACACCACACAAGAGGAGTGAAACTTATTTACTTTAAAGTAGGAAAGAAAGGAGGTGTGGAGAACGGGCCCCACGGGGGTCCAGAAGGGAGGTGAGACCGATAAATGGGATCCTAGCCGGACGCCCTGCCCAGAGCTCCTCCGGGACCCACACGCCCCAGACAGACGCCACGCCCCGTCACGCATGCACCTCTTACTTCACAAGAAGGCAAAGTCATTTCCCTGTGCCTGCTCTTCGTCTTCCCACAAGGGCACATCTCTAGGAATTGCTGAGTACGTGGTTTAAGCAGAAAGATGGGCTCTGTCTTCAGCCCGCATTTTCCCGACGGTTGTCCCCCTTTGTTTGGGCCCACTTCGCGTGTGAACACAGAGATCTCGTTGAACATCCCCAAAAGAGGGATTGCGCGGCGACCCAGCTGTGCACCGAAATGTCCCCGAGGAGGAGCACAATCATCGTCAGTGAGCAGAGGACAATGAGGAGGTGTCCCGTTACATAATTGAGGAGACAATGTCTTTTATACTCAGTCTGGTTCACTTTTCACACTAAATTAATCTTAATAAGCATCTGCTTTGAGTAAAGGAAGTTTTGTGATAATTCAACCGTGACCTCTGTAAAAGTCCAAATGATTTCACTTCAGTCCCTCAGCCTGGAGTATCCTATTGAAATGGTCGTCTTTATTTCATGATCATCAGCATGTTAACATGAGCTGATTAACCCCATCAACCAGCTACGCAGCGCCGCAGCGCCGACACAGCCCAGGGCTATGACATCATTAGCTTCGGGATGCGGGCACCCAGGATGGCAGGCGGGGCCAGTCAGCTGGTCCCGCAGGTCATTTGATCCAGGCTCCTCGTTTCTGAGAATTAAAAGCAGATTCTCCCTCTGGCTTGTTTTCTGGCTTTAAGATCCAGGTAAAATTGTCCCAACGGTGGCGTCGCGGGGAGCCCATGTTACAGGGCCCCCTGAACTGGCAATCTCTGTGGGAGTGTCTGTGGCCAGGCCACTGGACCCTTCATGGCACTCAGGACCCACGCCCCTTGGGGCTCAGTGACCACATGATCTCTGCCAGCCCCACCTGCCTGTCATTTCTGAGCACACCTTCCTCATGGACTGAGTCCCACACTGTCCCAGGAGCAGCCACCCCTGGACAGCAACTGGGACATTTGTGCCCCTGCCTCCCGGCAGCCTCCTCTTTGACCTCTGGCACCCCAGTGATCGTTTAGAAAATTCCCCACCATGTGAGGACTGTGTGAGAGAGCTCCCTGATGGAGGAACTCGACCTCCTCTTAGCCCAGTGGCTCTCAGTGTGGCCTGGGACCCGCAGCTCAGCATCACCTTGGAATCGGTAAGAAACACAAAGGCTTCCCCTAAACCTGCTGAATGAGCAAGCCCAGGCCCCGCCGCTGTGTCTCCATTGCTGTTGCAGTGGCTCTGACGAATGCCATTGCCAGAGATGGGGGTGTGAACCGAGTCCCTCAGTCAGCCACAGGGCTCCAAGAAGGTCACTCTTGGCGGTGGTATACCCTGCAGGTTTCGACAAGTGCATGATGGCGTGGGCCCACCACCACCCTAGCCCACAGAGCCGTTTCATTGGGCCACACGCCCTCCTGGCTCTGCCCTTTCCTCCCTGCATTCGTGTTGTTCTGAGCCTCTAGTTCGTGCTCATTCGTGATGGAAGCCATGGGCAACTCATGACCACGTTGCCCCTCTGCTAGGCTTCAGTCTGGAACAGCGACGCCACACGGAAAAGGGCTGGCGTGCGGCGCTCGGCAGCACTGGCCCCGCGCCGTTCCCGGGGGGCCTCACGCCTGCAGCCCGTCCTCCAGCCGAGCCTGCTCTCGGCCTCTCCGTGGGCTCTGAGAGCCATGCCAGTCCTCCCAGAGGTCGCCTGGCCGCTGAAGGGGCCGGAGTGGTCACTTGCTGCTTATCCCCGAAGGACCTCGCTCTCGCCCTTCCAAAGTGTCGGTCTGAACTCTGATAAAAGTGTGGCTAGTAACTAACACTGATTTCGGTACTGAAAATGGTAAGAAAAAACTATTTCTGTCTCCAGGGCAGAGTTGAAAACAATACTGCCACAGAGCTGATGACTTAGGAAAGGCTCGGGTCTCGAACTGCTGGCTCAGGCCGCGGAGAAGGTTTCCAGAGCCTTCTGGGTCTGGGGCTAAGCGCACACCAGGCGCCATGGGAGAGCTTTACTTACTTAATCTTCTCAGAAACCCTCTAAGGTGGCCACTGTCGTGGCGTTTCCCTTCACAGATGAGGGAACTGTGGCACAGTGAGGTTGGGGGACCGCTCAAGGTCACGCGGCATTCCTGCACAGCTCATGCTGTGACACAAGGACAGACCCCCGACAACTAACCCCTCCGTGGAACAAACTAACATCGTGAGAAAATCATAGCCCCGAGAGGACGCGTGGCATGCCAAACGCCGGCCGGTCATCGGTTGGGAAGGCCAAAAGCGCCACAGGCTCAGAAGGTTCCGGAAGCTTTCTCAGCAACTCTAACCAGCAGCGAGAGAGCTGCCCCTACCCTTGGAAAGTTGTTCACTTTGGGGCATGTTGTTTTTCCACTCTACCCTAGAAACCGAAATCCTTTTTTTCTGAACATTTTAAGGAACATTTCTCTTTCATTTACTATTTTAAATTGTAGCTTGGATATGAAGACATGAGCTAATTGGGCCTTCCTTTCATCTAGGACTTGGGCCTGGAAAACTGCAGTGTTGCCGGCAGAAACCAGTCTGATTCTTTTAAGTTCCCTGCACATGCACACACCAGTATCAGAAGACGAGGCTGGGGCTGGGGGTAGGAAAATCAGGGGGCCAGGCAAACCCACCTCCCCAGTGCAACCCTGCCCCTCGGTCGCAGCCCGCCCCCCAGCCCTGCAGAACGCCAAGAGACCCATACACACACACACACACACACACACACACACACACACGGCTTAGATTTCTCTTCCCCGGCCTGGCGCGGAGTTAAGCACAAATATCCTGTGAGAGGAAATGAGTTGGTGCTGCCTCCCAGCTCAAGGATTTGCTCCCTTTTTCTCTGATTTTAGCAGGGAGCGAAGGACTGGAAGAGACCCTCCTGGGGAGGAGGGGCGCGGTGAAGGGAGAGAGCACTGAGCTTGGAGGCTGCAGACCTGGGTTCTAGCCACCAACTTGCTGTGTGGCCACGGGCAAACCATTCACCCTCCCTGGGCCTCAGTTTTTACATTAGGAAATGGGAAAAACTATAGAAAAGAGATCCCGGTTACAACTCTTTTAGTTTCTTTCGAAGTGCTAACTTCCAGAACTTCGGAATGGGACTGTACTTGGAGACAGGATCTGTAAGGAGATAATTAAGGTTAAATAAGGTCATGAGGGTGGGGACTTCATCTGACAGGACTCATGTTCTTATAAGAGGAGGAAGAGACACCAGAGCACTCGCTCCTCTCTGTGTGCCCAGAGGAAGGGCCGCGTGGGGACCCAGGGAGAAGGTGGCCGTCGGTCATCCGGGAAGAGAGGCCTCGCCAGACGCAACTGTGGCGGCACCTTGATCTTGGACTTCCAGCCTCCAGATCTGTGATAAAATAAATGTTGTTTAAACCTCCCGGTCCATGGTATTTTGTTACGGCCCCCCAAGAAAACTAAGACACCTTCCCCTTCTTGAGCTGCCTCAGTTTCTCAGATCGGATCATGGCATCTTTGCCTGTTTTTGTCCCCAGGACCCTTTGGGAACCCACTGAAGGTACATATGCTGGTAGACAAGGCAAGCAGTTTGAGGAAAAACGTATAGAGAGCACACATTTCCATTTTCTGAAAGGGGACATTACGACAAATTCTGCAAATTTTTTATCGATAATAAGAAAAAGACATTACAAACGACTTTATACCAGTAAGTTTGGAAACAGATTAAATGGACAGATTGTAAACTATAACTTCATAATGGTACGTAGGAAGATGTAGGAAATCTGGATTTCCTATATCTGTTCAAGACATTGGGTCTGTAAATAAAACCTTCATACCAAGCAACTTCCAGGTCCAAAAGGCTGCGACAGGTAATCCAACCACACTTAAGGTGGAAATGGTGTCCATCTGAGTCAACGCTTTCAGAGGAAGGAAAACAAGGGGACAGTCCCAGTAGGTGAGGCCTGCATGACACAAACTCCAAAATCTGACAAAGACATTACGGGAAAAGGAAACTACAGGCCAGTCTCTCTCATGAACATAGAAGTAAAAATCCTGAACAAAATTACAGAAGATCAGACCCAACGTTTTCTAGCATAAAAAAGACAGTGCATCATAAATGAGTTGTGTTCACTCCAGGAACTCAGGGTTGCTTTGCCATTCAATTATCGATCCATATAACTATATTAAAAGATATTGGTGAAAAGTCTTATGATAATTTCAACGGATGGAAAGTATTTGATAAAATTTAGCACCTCTTCATGATAAGGAGCGTTAGCAAACTAGAACGAAAAGGAACTTTCCTTCATTTGATGATCGGTGTCTTTAAAAAGAAGCATAGCACTTTTCTGAGAGAAATATGGCTTGTTTTCTGGCAGGAACTTGTACACAGAAGCTCATAGCAGGTTACTCATGATAGCCCCAAACTGGAAATTACCACACTGCCTTCAATGGGTAAATGAGCACACAGCAGTGCCCCTGTACCACGCGCGGTGCCCTGCGGCTGCCTTAACAAATTGCCACAAACTGGGTGGCTTTAAAAAAAAAAAGAAAAAGAAGAAAAAAACAGAAGTTTATTCTCACAGTTCTGGAGGCCGGAGGTCCAAAACCAAGGCACTGGCAGGGCCCTGTTCCCTCCCAGACTCTTAGGGGAGAATGCTTCCTCACCCCTCCAGCTCCTGGTGGCTCTAGGTGTCCTTGGCTTGTGGCAGCATCACTCCAATCCCTGTCCCTGTCTTCACATGGCCCCTTCCCTCTGTGTTGTTTTCTTTCCTTAGAAAGGACACCAGTATATGAGGTCAGGGTCTTCCCAGTGACCTCATCTTAACTTGGTCACATCTGCAAAGACCACCTCTAAATAAGGTTACCAATTTGGGAGCAGGGTTTAGGACTTTAACTTGCCTACTTGACGGACACAGTGTAACCCACAGCCCTGGAATACTACTCAGCAATAAACAGGAGTGAACTCCTGATTCATGCAAAACTTGGAAACCTCAAGGAAGTTATGCTGAGTGGAAAAAGCCAAGCTTAAAAAGCTAACACTGTATTATTCCACTACGGTAACTTACCTTCACAAATAACACAGCAGATGAGCAGCTTCCAGCAATGAAGGAGGAGGGGAAAGGAGTGGGTGAGGCTATGAAGGGGTAACATCCTTCCGTGGGTGAATGGTTAAACAGGCTGTGGTACATCCATATCGTCCATATCGTGGAGTACTTATTACTCCGCAGTAAAAAAGAAACAAACCATTGATACACACAACCTGAGTGAGTCTCAAGGGAGTTATGCTGAGTGAAAACAAAAACCAAAACCAAAACAAACAAACAAAAAAACAATCCCAGCAGCATACAAGTGTATGCTTCCACTTACAGGACATTCTGGAAACAGAACAGGTTTTGTGGTTGCCGGGGCTAGGGATGCGGGATGGGGGAAGGAGGAGGTGTTGTTATGCGGGTGATAGGGAGGAGTCCTTGGGCGATGGATCTCTTCTGTACCTTGACTGTGCTGCTGAACGCACAGACCTACGTATATGCTAAAATTGCATAGAACTAAATATGTATGTACACACACACACACACACACGTACAAGTAACACTGAGGAAATCTGAATAAGATTGGTGGATTGTATCAACGTCAGTATCCTGGTTGTGACAGCATACAAGAGCTTTGCGAGGTGCTATCATTGGAGAAGGCTGGATGAAGGGAGTACAAGATCTGTGTTATTTCTTACAACTGCACGTGAACCTGCAGTAATCTTTGATGTCTGTCAGCCAAGGTCTGATGCCCTGACTCCCTCATGGACCAGTTGGCTGGCCTGAAGCACGTTAACTCCCTGAAGCCTGCTTCCCTGATCACTCGGTGGGGATAGTCAGAGGTCTTACTACCTTGGGTTGTGGTAAGGATGGACTCCGAGAGTAGTGCCCCTTACAGTGTAAATCCTCCTTAGTGTAAATGTTACCTGAGGGAATATGGCCATCGTTACCGATGAGATGAACGGGCCGTAAGGAGATGAAATCGGCTGAGATCAGTTGCTTCAGATCATCCCCAAATGAGCCAGGATTCCAGTCCCTGAGCCGAGTTCTGTTTGGTCAGAGGGGAGAGGATCAAAAGTGGGAAATCTGGGGGTGGATACACTGGTTTTCTCCCCCTGACATTGTGTGAGAGTGTGTTGGGGGAGGCGAGAATGAGGAACCGGGAGGGGGTGCAGCAGGAGACAAAGGAGGACGGGGTTAGAGAGCAGGCACCAGGAAAACAAAGCTAAGAAAAATCAAAGGGCCACTGGGAAACAATAGTTTAGGAGCCTATTGTGCTCCTGACGGACTCTCTGGCTCAGACTGAATAGATTCCCCAGCCACCACTGCCTCCTCTCACACCAGGGTGCATGCAGGGGTCAGCTGGGTTCAAGGATGTGACAGCTGCTTTGGCCAGTGAAAAGCACTGCACAAATGTTTGTTGTTGGTGATGACGATGACGGTGACGATTTCTGTAACTGTTGCTTGAAAGGACCCTTTGGAATCATTTCGGATTCTGTCCTGCCCTGGCTGGCCCAGGTCTAGGCAGCTCTGTCATTTTCCACGTGCCTGCTGCCAGGGCTCAAGGTCTGGCCCTTCCAAGCCAGAAGTAACCTCAGAAGTCCCCTAGGCCCTTTCTACTTAAAGCTGGTCCAAAGACTGGGAGAATGGATGGCGTTGCCGACCTCAGACTTCCAGAATCAGACTGCGTTGTAAAAGGACCCTTGGATGATGCGCCCAGCCCTTACTCAGCCTCTGGTTTACTTCCAAGGAAACAAAGGCTCAGACGGGGAGGAGCTGCTGAGTCATTTCAAAGCCCGTTCGCGCCAGAGCGGGGCTCCAGCGCTGGGACTCCCAGCTCCCTGACAGACAGCTGCCTTTAGCCAGAGCCTTTGGTTCAGGTGTGCTGAGGGGCAATGGGGCTGCGTAAAGTAAGGAGGAAAGCTGTCTTCTCTCCTGAAAGCTGTGGCCGATCAGCAGATTGAAAGGGGCATGAGGTGTGCAGTCTCCTGGTCCGTCTTCATGTCCCAGAAGGGGCAATGGAGAACAGAGAGGGGCAGAGATCTCCTTGGAGCCACCCCGTATTAGTAGTAGCACCGGGACTACCCACACCTTTTCTGGTGCACGTTCTATCTCACATCCATCTTCCTCCCCTCCCATGAGAAAGTCATGATTCAACCAAAACTGACAAGTGTCCTCTTTCTATCTGGGGCAGATGTGTGATTGAGATGAGGTTACAGTTAGGTTCTGCCTGGGGTAAGCTCACAGCCTAACAGGGCTGAGTTAAGCAAGTTCTGCTCACTTGAAAGGCCCACACTGGAAGGATGCGAGGTGTGCCCCGCTCGCGGCAAAACCAGGGAGGGGGCGGGGCGGGAGGGGGCGGGGCCTGGATGAGCAGAGTGGCTGGGGTGGGCAAGACTAATCTAGGAGTTGGGTATTTTTAGGCCAAGTGCCTGGGAATCACAAGTTGCTAGGAGGGCTTTCCAACAAAAATGTTGGAGCCCTGGAATAGTAATTTTTGGCTCTACCATGAGAAAAGAAAACTGCGAAGTCAAAATTAATAAATGTTTAATTAAATGTCTACAGAAGGTAGCACCGTGTCAACATCATTAAATTGCTAAATTAATTATTCCTAAAAATTTCATTACACGTGAAAACGGCCTAGATTTTCTCACTTTGCAAGAATTTCCCAATTTGCCCCATCAGTCCTCAGAAATTGCAGCCGTTGTAAAGTAGGGCCTTATAGCCAAGTAAAAGCAAAATTAAAATTATTTTTTAAATCCTTTAAAATTTTGTAATAAAAAGGCTATATGCAATGTGTATGATGTCGCTCTTCTTAAGGGTTTGCTGTGATGAAGGCTGGGACCTGCGAAACAGATACCCAAGGGCTGGCATCTTAGCAGAACCTGGTACCCTAACTAGCTCAGGACTGCCCTGCCAGAAATCCTGGGGCAAGTCACTCGGAACTTTGGGTTTTTCCCCCCATTTTGAAATATTCAGGGGAGTCAGTGACCCCAACTGCAGACGCCCGTGAGAATCTTAAGGCCTCACATGCCAGGCAGGAGGAAGGCGTGAGTCCCAGGTGGGCAGAACCACACTCAGATGCAAAATTTAAGAGGGCACAAAACAACCTGATAAATGATAGTTTAACGCAATATTTTAAAAGAAGAAAGGGGGAAAAAAGGCAAAATACAGGGTGGGCGCAGGGGGGTGCCAGATAATCAAACTCGGAGGCCCTGGGGCAAGCCAAGCCCCGCAGCACTGCGTACAGCTGCGCGGCCGGTGCTTCAGCTCGTGCCTCCGTTTCCGCATCAGTGCAATGGGGCTAACCATTCCGTGTGCCTCAAGTTGGAGGGGATGCACGTGGGCTAAAAGAGGCTAAAGGATTTAGAAGTGTGCCCAGCAAACTAGGCGCTGTAAATCCTTACTTTCACAATGCGAAGAAAAGATTGGACACAGAACGTCACACCTCGTAGGAGAAACGCAAGATCACACCGTCGCAAACGAAATTCCATTCGAGTCAGGGCTGGGCAAAAGCATGTGCTTGCTGCGGTTGGGGTACCCTACTCTGCAGTTCCCACCTCGGGAAAACTCTTGGGGGGCTCCGGGGACAGCAGACCGGGCGCCGGGGCGCCCAGGGGCCGGAACGGGGCGCGCGGGACCCCGCCGCGCGCCCGTCTGCGCCTTTGTCCCGCTCCTCCCCGAGCCGGGAGGCGGCCCAGAGCCCTTTGTCTGCCCAGCAGCGTCTCCGGACGGCGCTGACACTCGATCCCGCTGCCCAGTAAGCCCCTCATTAAACCCGTCCGCACTTCAAAGTCTGCGCCACCCGCCAACATCGAAGGCGATCTCGGCGGGGCCGCGTCCACAGAGCGACGTGGCCGCCCCTGCCCTGCCGTGCCCTGGACACCGAGGGACGCGGGCGTCGGGGCTCGCGGTTCACAGCGGCTCCTTGTGGTGCGAAGTGGGGGGGGGGCACCTTCCCAAAAGGGGGTCAATAATGAGATGCGTTTTGTCCATTTCAGTCAAGCTGAGTGCTTAATTATCTTCATTTTCTTCTTTTCGGAAATAAGATAGATCCCCTTGGCTATTTCTGAGACCAAAGGAAGCCGACCGGGGAAGAGTTACTGGTGGGAGAGAAATGCCTGCACAAGTGTTTGTCTGGGCCCGGCTGGATTTATTGCCAGGGGTGCTCACGACGGAAGCTGGTGCGCGTGGGGGAGGGGAGAGTGGGGCATGTAGGGGAGGTGGTCTTTCTCAACTGAAGAGGTGGGGGAGCGGTCCAAGCTAGCACTTCTGCCCTTCCGCTTTCCTGTCACACTGACCTTCCTCGGATCCTTGGTCTTTTGCATCAACCCCTCAACCCGCGTACTATTCCTTCTCCTTGGAAGGCCCCTCCCCCCGGCTTTAAGGCCCTGTTCCACTCCGCAGACGTCTCCTCTCGCCTTCAGCGCCTGCGTTGGCCTGTTTAGCGCAGGAACTCTGGAGCCAGACGAGCTGTTTGGAGTCCTGGCTGGGCCAAGAGCCCCGCCTGGGAGCCAGGCAGCGGGGAGCAGAGGTGTGGGGTAGACAGTGTCTTAGACCAGGTTTCCCAGACGCTGACTCTTGAGACAGTTTGTGGACAAGGGATTTATTAAGGAAGAACTCCCAGGAGGAAGCAGGGGGGCCGCACACAAGGCCGGCAGGTAGGCCAAGTCCCACTCTTGGCCTGACCTAGCAGGGAGTGCCCGGGCTCCCCCACAAGGAAATGCCTCCTCTCATCTTGTCCTGCCCTGAGGCCATTTCATCTTTGGAGTACTCCTGTGAGAAAGTAGTTTTATCCCATTAGGTTTCCCCCCTAAGGCCAGAGCCACAAAGCCCTGCTACTCCAACTCTACCCAGACCCTCAGGCCCGAACGCCAGGCCATTTACACTCACCCCAACATGGTAAGCTGGAGGTTTACTCTAGCTGGGGATGGTCTGGGCAAGAAGTCACCTTGAGGAACAGATTTGAGCCAAAGTCTGCCACTCCTTCACCAAGGGAGAAATTGGAGAGTGGAGGCTGGAAAAAGATCTGAGAATCTCTGGGTTCTGAGCTCACTGCAATTCACTGGCGGGTAACTGGGATGAGCAGCGTGCACACTGAAGATTCTCCAAACAGTTTTTCTTTAGCTTAATTTTTTTTTAATGGGACATTTGCAGGGTGTCCCAGTTGGGTTTTTTTATTTAGTTTTTTTTTATTTTTTTTATTTTTGTGTTTAGAGAGGGAGGAAGAGAGGGAAAGAAACATCAATTTGCAAAAGATGCATTGATCAAGTTGCCTCTCGTATGCCCTCTACCAGGTACCTGGCCCGCAAACCCAGGCAAATGCCCTGACTGGGAATTGAACTGGTGACCCTTTGGTCCGCAGGCCGGCACTCAGTCTCCTGAGGCACACCAGCCAGGGGTAGAGTCTCCGAACACTTCTATATCCTGGGGTAGCCAGCCTCCTTCTCTGGAAGCTTCAACCAAGGAGAGGGCTCGGTGGTATATTGAGCGAGCTCTTTGTCACAGCTGAATACCATTTAAAACAAATGTCCGCTGACTCCTGATATCACTGTCTGCTGTTTTGCCAATAAGGCTTTCCACCTGAGTTAACAAGCAAACACCCTGGGACAGTTAAGAGAGTGAATACTCTGTCACTCACTCCTTGGGAGGGATTACTTTGCTTCATTTTCTTTGTAATGCCTAGGCAAAAAGTTCAAGAGAACAACAGTTTTATTAGGGGATGTTGAATAAGTGTTTCAGAATGAATAAATCTGCGTATGAATGGAGGAGTGTTCAGAAAGCTTTGAGGGTGGGCTCCTCAAAGCTGTACCCACATGTGTATATGCAAACACACACACACTCACACACTTTTTCACAGGAGATGCAGAGCTTTGGAGGTCTTCCTGGGTAACAGAAACAAGATCCAAAAGTTCGAGAAGCTAAAACAAGGGAATTAATGTAGTAAGACTGTTTAACAAGGGCAGGTGTTGGACTCAGAACATTTGTCCCAAACTGACCTACACAGGGAGACGCTGGGGGAGGTGAGGCTTAACAGCAGCACAGGCAACAAAGGACAGGGGTACCTGTGAGTCGGGACTGGAACCTGGCTGCCGAAAACATTAATGAGCTTCGGAGTCGCTTTAACACAAGCGCAGTTTTCAGAACGGGACACCCCAGAGGCATGTGAGTTAGACCACACCTGAAGTCTGGGGCTCAATTCTGGGGAGAAACAGGGCAAATGGGGAGCGAACAAAAAGCCACGTCACAGCAGAGGGAACAGGAGACAGCAGGGCGGCAGAGGTGGCCTCGAAGGAGCGAGAAAGCTGGGAGCAGCTGGAGAGCAGGGACAGTGCCCGGTACAGAACCGGAAACACGTTCTGGGCTTTGTAGATTTCTGCTGGCTGAGCAAATTGGAGCGTCCCAAAATAGAAAGGGCTTTGCCTTAAAAGAGTTCTCCATCTATGGCGGTATTTGAGTACAGAATATCCTCTTACTGGAGTTTTTCTAGAGTCACCGGAAAGGAACCAGACCCAGAGAGGGTCTGTCTCAGGCGGGCTTGTGGCGTTTTAGACTTCATGCCGGACAGATTTTACAAGTCCAGGTGACTTTTTTTAATTTTTTTTTTTTTTCTGAGAGAGGGAGAAAGAGAGAGAGATCAGTTTGCTGTTCCACTCGTTGATATATTCATTGGTTAGTTCTTGTAGGTTGCCTGACCAGGGATTGAACCCACAACCCCAGCCCATCCAGGTGGTTTTGAGAGAACAGTTATTAAAGCTGAGGACAGGGAAACAAGGGCTTAGGACAGAAGAAGCAGCAGGGGAGAGCCTAGGCAGGCCTGCTTTGGCTCCTAGAAACGTTATGGGAAAGAAATGAGCTTAGGTGGGACTGCTGGCCGCTCACTGGAGAGCCAGAGAAAAGGGGGCCTTGGAGACAGGTTCCGGGGTCAGCCTGGGACAAGCTGCTGCCGCCCGCTGCTCCCCGGGTTGCAAGTCCCACGGGACCCCTTAGAGCTTAGGAGATGCATGCCCGCACGGGAGGAAAGATGGCCGTGCTCCAGAAAGGCGGAGCAGGCGCTGGGCTCCTCGCTTTGAGGCTTTTTAAAGGCTGGACATTTAGGGGCGGTCTTAGAGGAGGGCCTCAATAGAAGGTTCATCAGCTTTTCCAGGTGTGTCCCCTCAGGATCAGGGTCTCTACTGATTGGCCTGTAACAGAACAGGGGGTCATTAGTCATTGAAGCCTGGTTTTGCTGCTTTTCTGGGCCGGGATGCCATTTCCAGGGAGGAAAGGCCAGTGACCAGTGATGGGCCAGGGGAGGAAAGGTTTGTCCATTGCTAGGCAGCCCGACTTCCCATCCCGGTGACCTTCTGTATCTGCCTGTACATTGCTTGGCAGGTTTGTTCAGGTCTCCGTCGCAGTTTCCCCAGCCACTTGCCAAGGAACTTTCCTAGCTTCTCCCTGTGCTGCCTCTCTAGGAGGGAGCTAAGCATCCAAGGACATTTTGGGAATAGAAGCTGAGTTCTAAGTCCTGAGAATCTTATTCCGTAAGTCTAGATAGTAACGCCCTCCCCATGTTCGGCCTCTTGGACATTTTTTCCCTTTTATTGGTGATTTCCATAAAGAAGGGTGGCAGGAAGGACAGAAGGCGGGAGGGAGGAAAGAAGAAAGGAACAGTGGCCGGTGCAAGTGGCGTTGACCCTCCGAAGCTGTGTCCCCTCTCCCCACCCCCAAGGAGGAGTCCCACCACCTCTGCCTCTGTGTGTCACCTCATTAGAGTGTCACCGTGGCACAAGTTTACTGTCTCCCTGTGTACCAGCCTCTCTTCTCTGTGGCCTGAGCCATTTCCCTTGTGCCATTTTGTTACTAACACTTACATAGTATCAGGTTGGCAAAAAAGTCCATTACTTTTTTTCTGTAAAATAAGACACATTATTTTTTTCACTTTCACCAATAAATAACTTTATTGATTTGGATATTTTGAGTATGTTGGCTATCTCCCGTGTGGTATAACGTTGGTTGTTCTCAATTAACGCCCTGATTTGATTGCTATCAACTTCAACTGGTCAACCTGACCGTGGAGCACCGTCCAGCAAGAAATCTCCAGCATGAAACTCTGCAAACCACTTTTGACACATTCGATCAGTCACAGCACCTTCTCCATACACTGCACAAACCTTTCTTGGAATGATAAAGCATAATATCCTGAAAACCCTGCATATTTTCTTCCATCTTCAGTATTAAAATGGCTACACAAAAATTCACCAATTTTGATAAGTTTTTTAAAAATGCACGCTGATAGGACAGGTGTCACGATACAATCTAAAGAAATTGTTTCGAATGAAGTTAAAGACAACTAAGGGCCGGCCGGAGCCACCCTTTGGAAAAAAACAGACAAAAACTTTGGCCAACGCAATACTTGTTGAACGGTGCCCGTTAGTAAACACTTGTCGAATGAATGAATGAATGAATGAACGAGTGGGTGAATCCCATACTCTTTGGACTTTGTTAGGGAGGATGTGTTTTCCACCTGGTGTGTTTTTCCTACAATGTTCTTAGGTAGAGTTTGTTTATACTATTCCATTGGAGGAAAAAGGAAGGCTGGCAGGGGGGCCTGTTTGAGGGGGAGACATTCTGAAGAAGTGAAAACAACCCTTTGTGGGTTTCAGGGAAAAAACGCCCGAAGCTGAAACATAGAGTTGTATTTACTTTTTCTTTTTTATAAACAGTTATAAGCTTCCTAAAAAACAAACAACAAACAGCAAAACCTCCTGTTACTTTTTTGTAATGAAATCATAAGCATGTGTCTCTCAGATTCTGGATCTTGGTACTCTTACTTGCTTGGTCTCCAAGGTTTAAAAGGCTTGTTTACCACGCCGTACCTTGAGTAAGGATTTTTAGTGAGCAAAGGTCCACGAGTACAGGAAGAAATGTCAGTGAGGGCAGAGCTACCCTCTTCCCCGTCATAGTTCCTGCCACAAGAGCAGTGCCTGACATACGAGGTGCTCAGCAAAGGCATGGAGAAGGGATAAAACAATTGCTGTCCACCCCGAAAATAGATATCACGTCATGAGCATATCGCTAATGGTACCATTCATCCACTAACCCATTAATGGTTAAGTGTGACTCTGATCTTAGAGACAAAGAAATGAAATGAAGGACTAGTCAATGGTGGTAACTGGCTCAGTCGGGATTCAAAACCAACGATGCCTGACTCCAAACCCAGTGATGTCTCTTTGTCATGCAGGAGACAGTGGTCTTTGGCCCCAAGTGAAGTTGATTTTGAGCATTTCCTGCTGCCTGCCTGACCCATTCTTCCCCTGGTTGTTCTTGGGTCCAGATCTCCGGCTTTTGAAAACAAGGTAGAATATAAGTATTAAAAGGGTGGGTGGGTAGTGAGTTAGCTAGATGATGGATGGACAATGGCCGTAAAATCGGTGGGTAGATGGCTAGTTTCATACAAACACAGGCTCTTTCTCCCATCTGCACCTACATAGGATCAGTTTCAACCCCTCCCTGTGAATTCTGCCCCCACCGCCTGCCCCACCCACGATGATAAATGCCCCAAGTCCTGAAAGTGGAGTATACTTTTGTACCCAGTGTTTGTCCAGACCTGATTCATTCAGGAAGACGATACTTTAGCCAGTGGAAAGATATCAAATGCGTGTGAAAAACTCCTTAATTATGGGTTTCCTTTCGCTGTCTGCTCCCTTAATAACTTTGGAAACTATTTTATGTAAATTATATTCCGTGAAGGGGGCTCTCGCCCCTCCCTGCTCCAGCAGCCAGAGCAGAGAAGGGGCAGGGCAGAATGCAGCAAGGAGGGCTGCCTGGAAGAAGTGCTCTGGCCCCAGCAGGTGGCCGCTCTAACTGCGTTTGCTGTTTTCTCTAAGCCCACTTCCTCCCAGGGGTGCTGCACCTAAACGTGAGCCTTGGGGACACTGAGGTGAAAGGGGGCCGGAAGCTGGACTGGCAGGCAACAGAATAACGGTGAGGCAGAAGTCTTGGCACCAGGAGTGACTCCAAGGGCAGGACGTGTAAAGGAAGCCTGGGCGTGCCTGGGGTGGGGCTGGGTGGTTTAATGAGGATGTGTGGGTGGGAGGGAGTGAAATGGAGAAAAAGAGAGGACGTTGATGTGGCCAGCAAGTCAGAGCTGGACAAGCAGCCCAGCAGGGTGGTCTGGCCAGGACAGGAGCCTGAGAGGGGAGATGGCCCCTGAGCTCTGTCTTTGGGGCCCTCTGGTCCCAAAGCTGGAGTTCCAGTAGCTACTCCCCAATTCCACCTGGCTGGTCCACAGACACTCACTCCCAGTGTGCTGGCTGTCTTCCTGGGGGGCCTTCCCGATTTCGTTGCCGGGCTGCGTAGGTTCCACTCTGCCCTTCTCTTGTACTTACTCGCTATGTGACCTTAGGCGAGGGTCTTCACCGTTCTGCACCTTGATTTCTCATATCTATAAAATGACAATGGTAACATTACCTACCTCTTAGGATGATGTGATTTATTATCCATACAGCATTTAAAACAGTGCTTGTAAGTCATCTGCTCTCTCATCATCACCGTTATCATCGTTGCCTTCATCTTCTTCTTCTTCTTCTTCATCCTCTGCCTCTATTAATGACAGCCACCCAGGCAAGAATGTCCAGTTTATCTACCGGCGGGGAAGAGGGTGTCCCACCACACCCCCATCCTCTACTCCCTGGAATGGGCCTCCCCAGGGTGAAGACAAACAGAGGGACTACAACTGCAGGGGAAGAGGAGGAGACACAGGTAGAGAAGGAGGAGGAGACACAGGTAGAGAAGGAGGAGGAGACACAGGTAGAGAAGGAAGCAGCGCACGCGCACTGGAAGCTCAGATGGAGCTCACACAGGCCACCCTGTGGGGCAGGGCAACCTCCCTGTAGTCCTCGAGGGATCAGCGGAAGCGAAGATGATTGACAACCCAAGGAAGAAGGGTAGGACCCCAGGGGACCTCCAGGGCCTCCACAGACCTAGGAGTTAGAGAGAGAGGAAGGGAAGAAAAGAAAAAGGTCTGAGGGCAGACCGGAGGGGTGGCCATGGGGGCACTTTAGGAATGGCGCATGAAGGGCCATGCTGGCCCCAGGGGTTGGAACGATGGTTGGGCAGAGCAGCTGCCTCGGCCTCCTGCCCTCTGTCAATTCTGTGTGGGTAGGAGCTTGAATGAAGGACTTACACACTTTTCTGAGCTCTGTGAGAGACTTACCTGATAAGAGCGAGTCTGTTCATTTACGGAAACCATGGCCTTCCCTTCCACAACAAGGGGTAGAAAGCTAGACTGGGACCATTCGTAATTAAGTGCTGTTCTGGGGGCATCTGGCCTGCGAAAGCCCCTTGGGTATAGTTACAGGTTTTATAAATTAAATTAATGTATTCTTATAATAAATTGGGCATTTCCAACAAAATACTTTGGGATGTATAGGGGCATATTTGATCACAGCTGAATGACCAACATACTGGTTCTTGGTTTAAAATCTCTTCCAAAGTTATAGCCACTCAGCCTTAGATCTATTTTAAAACACAAACCTAACCCATCAGAAGCAACTTTTGGCGAGGGGCGGGGGTGGGGGGATGAGGGGACTCAGAACTATTCCCCCTGATGGTCACAGTGAGACGTTCACGTTCAGTTTTGAACTTAGAGCTGTAATTTGCCTGCCTTTTTAATGAATAATTATTAAAACCAGTGACTGGCTTAAAGGCTTCCTGAATTAACAAGGAGAAACCTGGCTTTTCTGGGAGGGTTGGGGAGGACTCCAGCGGTGTGGCCAACTCCCGGTTATTGATAACTCTCGGCACCCCGCTGTGCTGGCCTGCCTCGTGCCGACAAAGCAGAAAGGTGAAGACACGTAATAACGGAGACCTAAAAATATAGCAACAAGAATAAATGTGTTGTGAGGAAATTCCAAGCTTTATTAAACGCACTTTTGGTGAAAGAAGCCCTACAGAGAATTTCTTAATAAATTTCCAAGAGGGGCGGTGCTTGGTCGCTGGAGTAGCCTACATAAGCAACTGTGGTATTTGTGGAATGTTCAAACTGCAGATTGCCAGAGGTGATCATCCAGCTGGTGTCCCAGTCCTTTCTTAGGATAGACCAAGGTCTATGACAGTGGTTTGAGGTTGCCAGAGACATGTGGCCTTGTGTTGGAGGGTCCAGTTAGTGTCGCAGATGCCCCAGTTTGGAAAGGGCTTGAGAGTGTAGCCATCCCTACATGCGGCCAGTGCTCCTATACATGAAGATGCACGGCCAGAAGAGACGCTGTCTGACATTGAACTTGGTAATGCATTCTGAAGTCCAGTGACCCCGGCATCTGGGAAATTCTTCCTAATGTTGAGCCTAGATCCCCCAGGCTTCAGTGGAAGCTCGTTTGCTCTTGTTCAGTCCAGAAGAGAAAGAGGGAACGGCTGCTCTTTGTCCCCTGGTTCACATGCTCAAGGTTCTTTATTTCAACCACCCCTAAGTCTTGTTGTCTCCAGAATAAATACTCCAACTCCCAGAAACATTCTCTGAGACTGACCCAAACCGCGGTGGCCAATTACTTTCTAAGTGCTTCCTTTAATTCCAACATTCATCCAAGGCACCGTCTCAGGCTTCATCTTGAACATTCCACATTCAAAGTGAACCAAGGCTCTCTCCAATGTTTGAAGAAGACTCTCCACTACCTCCAGCTGGGAAGCCTGATCTGTCTGTCATTGTCCCCAACACCCTCCGTACCTCACAATGCTTATGTGTTTATTACTAGGTCTGTGCCAGAAGCTGCTACACGCTTTATGTAGATCATTTCATTGAACACCTACAACAGTCCTTTTGGATAGGTATTTCCATCTTTAATTCAAGGATGGAGAAATATCTTCTAAAGTTCTCACTACTAACACCAGGATTTGCACGGAGGACCAACAGACTCCGGGCGCACGCTCCGGCCAGGTAGACTTCCATCAAGGCTGGGGTGGCTGAAACAGCCAGGAAACACCACAAGAGCACCTTCTCTACAACCTTATTTCTGGGGGCAAGTCCCCTTTCTAACTCATGTTCTCATTCATGATCTTTTCCTAGCTACAAGGAGTAGGTGGGGGATCTGTAAAGCTGGGTTTTTTTTGTTGTTGTTGCTGTTGTTTTTAATCCTCACCCAAGGATACATTTATTGATTTTAGAGATAGAGGAAGGGAGGGAGGAGGGAAGCAGGAAGGTAGAGAGAGAGGTAGAGAGAGACAGAGACAGAGAAAAACATCAATCAGTTGCCTCCCATACATGCCCGGACTGGGGATGAATCTGAAACCTAGGTATGTACCCTGACCAGGAATTGAACCTGCAACCTTTTGGTATATGGGATGCACTCCAACCAACTGAGCCACCTGGCCAGGGTTAAAGCTGTGTTTTTAAATTTAATTCTTCAGAGATGTCGAAAAACAACAAACTTCGTTTTTGCACCTATTAAGTTTAATTATAATTATGTATACATTCGTCTGCCCCATTAGTCTTTGACTCGTCCCAAGGTGGAGACATCAGGTCTATTTTTGTATTTTCAGTACCCACACAGTGCCGCTCACTGAGTAGACGCGCTGTGTGTGGCATATGAGTGAATGCTTAGATGGATGAGCAGATAATAGATATATGTATGGACGGACAGATGGATGTGTGTGTGTATGTATGTAAGGAAGGGAGGGCGGATGGGTGGATAGATGAAGCACACACAAAGCCACACTTACTAATTACTCCAACTGTCAAATTCCAAAGTACTTACAGGTACAGTACGTACGGACCCCTTTGTATGCATGCCATTTCCCCATCCCCACCCAACCCCCCCCCAAAAAAAAACCCCCAAAAAACAACCCTGGTTTGAGGGTATTGAACAATTGGGAGATAAAGAATCTAATCTCATTTTCCCCACTAATTCAATGTATGATCTTAGACAAGTCACTTGCTTTCTCATCTGAAATATGAGGGGAGTTGGCCTGGACGATATTTAAGGCTCTTTCCAGTCCTAAATTTCCATAATTCTGTGGCTATCCACCTACCTTAATCAGACTTATCTAAATAATCACAAAAAACCCCACCACTTCATGCTGGAGAAACACAGTCATAATAAACTAAGCAAAACCAAATGCCCTTCAATATCCTGTTGTGAACTATAAAATGTCCCCTAAAATCACATTTTCCCCTTGAAACAGGATGTAGGAAAAATATTTTCCTATTAAATCCTTTTAAAGTGCAAAGGAAAGCATTTATTCTGTGATTTGCCATCCAACTCAATAAAAAATAGAGGATTCAGTCGTCCTAATTATGGAAGACACCGTCAGAAAGCAAAAGTGGTAGGAGTCCAGGTAGGAAACCAAGATGCTGTGCCAACGAAATGCTGTACACGTTTTCTGGAGGGAGTTTCCAAGCGTGTATCAAGCAGTTTATTTCTGCCATTATGTTGGGGAAACCAGTAAATGAGTTTTTATGAGGTGATTTATGAAACTCCTGGGGTGGACCAAGTGAGTGCTGGGAAGTGGCATCAACTTCCAAACCTGTGGGGGTGAAGGGCGAGAGAGGACTTGAACTTTGGAAACTGTTAATTACATTGCTGTGAGTTGTGTCTTTTAAGATGGGTTGAGCAAAGTGGGATAGCCCCTTGAGGGAGGCGGAACAGACCAGAAGATTGCAGAGGAACGCTGCCTTACCCTCTGGGCACGCGAGAACCTCCTGCGGGAGGAAACCCTTCCGGGGCACTGCTTCCATCTTCCTTATTTCTGCAGACCCTTGGCGTGTTACGAGGGGCAGGCCTAGAAACATTATTTGAGAAATGGAAAATGGTGGGTGGGTCTCCCTCTTCACCCAGGATCTTCATCCAGGAAGACCTGCAAGGGTGTCTGCCCAGCTCATAACCTCCCCACCTTTCCGTTGGAGCTCCGCCCCCACTCCGACCACTGTGGTAGGCGTAATAATGTCCAGATCCAAAGATCTGGAATGTGTGAACATGTCATGTTACCTGACAAAGGCTAGGTGGGGCAACAAATGAAAAGAAAGGAGTTGTTGTCAGGGTGACAGGTTGTAAGGACTCAACTGCTGTTGCTGGCTTTGAAGATGGAGGAAGGGGCCAGAAGCCAAGGAATGTGGGCAGCTTCTAGATGTTGGACAAAAGAGGCAATGAAGTGGATTCTCCCCTCTAGTCTTCGAGAAGGAACGCAGCCCTACCCACACCTCAATTTTAGACCAGTGAGACCCATTTTGGAACTTTGACCTTTAGAACTGTTAAGATAGTGAACGTGCATTGTTTTAAGCCACTAAGTTTGTGCTGGTTTGTTACAGGAAGCAAATATAGCTCCGAAGCCCCCAGGTATCAGTGTGTCCTGACAGTCATGTTTGAACCATATGTCTCTGGATGCTGAGTCATAGCTGACTGGACCAGAGGTAGGTGTCTGTCCTAAGCTGGGCCAACTTTTTCCTGCATGCTCTGAACTGGGACTTAGAATTCATACAGCTATGACTGTATCACGTGACATATCAACCAAAGAGCTGATGGTGGCCCGTGTTCAGCCGTGAACTGAGAAGCAGAGGAAGCTGTTTTGCAGAGACAATGACATTGAGGGAGAGAGAGGTGGAGGTCTGGTAGCATTCTAGTTTCTTCCGAGGTGAAGGACAAGGGTGCATAACAGACCCTTCATCCAATCACTTCCTCCCACTAACATCTGCAAAAGAGCCAATGTCCTCAGCTCAGAAACATCGAGAGATCAGCTCCAACCAGCTGAAAATGCACACTGGTGGCTGTTGCCCAACAACCAGCTGACTAATGCTGGCTCCATGGGGAGGTGGAAAAGGTATTTAGGAGGAAATTCCTCCTCATAGAATCAGGAGTGGTTCATAGGTGCTCCTGCTTCGATACATTTTTCAGACAAGGCCCAGAGAGGTGAAGTAACTCGCTTAAAGTCACACAGCAAGTGAATAGGGAAGCTGGAATTCAAACTCAAGTCTTTCAGTTTCCAAATCTCAAATATTTTTTGTTTGTTTGCTTTTCCAATTACTTGTTCTTTTCTTTTTTTCTTTTTTTAAACTAGAAAGAGCTCAAAGGTCTATTTGTACAACATCTCTCTTCTGCACCCTACAACAATTCCGTAGTTATTGAAACACTCAGAACTCCTGCTGTCCAGAGCAGAGAACAGTGAATGCACTGATATGGTTGAGGTTGGCCTGGACCTTACAGTGTCCAGAAGCTACAGGTCAGACACAGGTGAAGGTTAACGGAACAGTAGCTTCCCATTCTCTTGGGAAGCCTTTGCTCACTGGTGTCCACATCTGTGTGGTTCCCGGAAAGTGCACATCAGCAGACACTGGGTCCCCAGCATCCCTTGGGCCTCTGTCTCTGCTGATGTCCAGGCCTGCAATTCCCACCCAATAATGATGGTAAGTGAAGAATGCATCCAGTATTCTTGTTTTGGCAGCTATCTGGATAGGGGTTTTATCAATCAAGATAGGCGAATTATGCTGCAGTACCAACCACCCCCAAATCCCCGTGGACAACAAGGGTAGAGTTTACTTCTCCCTGCCAGCACACGTCCTCGGTCGGCTGTGCTCCAGGTCATCTTTACTCAGGGACCAGGCTGATGAAACATTGGAGTATTATGAGCTGTCACGGCAGAGGGTAAAGAGATCTTATTTCTTAAATTTGCAACACATGTCACTTTTTATGGCTAAAAAGAATCACCTGGCGAAGTCAGTCATCAGTAGGTCAAGGAACGCTAATCCTCCCCTGGGGAGAGGCCCTGACTGTGAGTGAACGACAAAGCAGACCACCGCGGACAGTCTCCAGTCACTACAGTATTGAGGCAAGTTCGCGATTCCATGGGCCCGGAAAACGTTGGTCTCCCGCGCCACCGCATAAGAATCCACACTTCCAGGCACTGGGCAGCCTCCATACAACAAATGCCCACTACCCCATCTTTCCCAGGGTTGGTGGGGTTATACAACCAACTCTTCCAAAGGCGGTGACAATGACGACATCTCGGTGGCTGACATCTGTTTCTCACGGCATATGGGTTGGGCAACTGGATAGGCAACAGGCACTCTTTCTGGCTGAGGCTGCATGTAAGGACTTCCATGCAAGTCCCCCAGGGATTCTGAGCTCCCTACATTTGCCCTCAGGGGGAGGAGAGAGCAGATGTAGGGAGTTGTGTTTCGGAATTCCAATACGCCTCACCCTTTTTCGAGAAAAGAGGACCCGGCCTGATGAAGGCAACATTGCTACTTAGGAAATCTCATTTATGTCCTCCATCAAACAGGGCAGTTTGTAGCTTCCCTCCACACTGTTCTTCCTTTTCATCCACGTTGCCTCTGAGCTTCATGGGGTTGCAAATGGTTATCTGTCTACCGTCAACTGAAGGTTCCTTGCTCTCTGTGGTGAAAAGAACAAAATAAAAAGAATAGTAGTAATAAAAGCGAAATCTTGTGTCTCATGGTCTGTGGGAAGACTAATGGCCTCCTAGTGACTTTTCTAGGAATATTATGTGCCTATGTTCACTTGCGCCTTTTAGAGCTCATTTGGGGCTTATCTGCACAATCTCCTCTGCTTCTGCAGACCCAGAGAGAAAACTCAGACCTTTCTTCCCACCCCCTTACCCTCCCTCCCCCAAACACCAACAGAACTAAACACACTACTCACACTGAGGGTTTGGTGTGGCTCAGCCGTCTCCCCCTCAAAAATCCTTCCCAATGAACTGGCCTCCTTCCTGGATTCCGGTTTCTCCCTCTTACCCTTAATTTATTCCCATTCACTACATTATGCAGAGCTATTTAACTCTCTTCTATTCTGCCCCAGGCTTACCTTTGCATAGTCAAAGGCTCATTAATGTCTCCATAAAACAAGGGGCCATTTATGCAATACAGAATCATTGGCAGAGATTTTGTAATTTCTTTCTCATTTTTTTCTCTTACTCCGTAGGTGGAAGAAAGCTGTATGGAAACTTATTTTCCTCACACAGGAAGGTTGAAGTGGCTAGAGTCTGGGTTTTCCCTCTTCCTTTCGGGTACTTATGCCCTTTCTTGACATCTATTTTTGATAAACTTATTTAACACAATGGGTCTCAAACTTTTGGTCTCAGAACTCCTTTACACTCTTAAAAATTATTGAGGACCCTAAATCTTAACTTTTGTTTATATGGGTTTATATAAGTTTTATCTATTGGTATTTACCATGTTAGAAATGACAACAAAAATTTTAAAGTCATTCATTTAAAAACAAAAATGAATACATTGCATATTAACATAAATGGTTGGATTCTTTTCGTGAAAAAATACATTTCCAAAGCAGATTAAAAAACTTGGTGAGAATGACAACGTTTGAAAATCTCTCTAAAGTCTGGCTTAATAGAAGACAGCTGTCTTTTGCAATATCACAAGTCACAAAACCTCTGGAAAATTCAACAGTGTGCAACTCATGAGAGAATGACAGTGAAAAGTCAAGTAACGCTTTAGTATTATGTTTAGTTATAAGAAAATAACTTCATCTTGCTGACCATTCTTCAACAACCACCGTTTTAATACATATCACGGTTGTTCATCCTCTTTTAAAAAAAGAAAATAAATTTGAAATCAATGAGATTGTGAATTAAATCTGAACCTTGGGCCAAACTAGAGTAAGAACTCATTGGCTAACAGTCAATTTAATGAACTGTGACTCTATTTAAAGGCTACACATCAAGGGTGAACAGAAGCCGGTGACACTCTTCTGCTCTTGTCTCCATCTGATAAATTCTTAGTCATCCTTCAAACCTGCCTTTCTTTAATAGCGATGCCTTCTCTATACAGCTCTTCATCATAAATATAATAATAGCAGCGATGTTATTAACAATGGTAACTAATTTGTATTGATCACCAGGAGCCTGGCAACGCCAAAACGCACGTGTTATCTCTAATTCTCACAAAAACACCCTCATGAGTGTTTTGGCTTCAGGTGGTTGAAGGCTGAAAAACGAAAGGCTTCCTGCCTCTAGCTCTGTGCCGTGCACACCTGCCCTGCCTTGGAACCTATTGCACCCAAAAGGTCACCGTCTTCGTGCTTCAGCCGAGCACAGGGTGGGCCCTCGGGGGTCAGAGGTCGGGCTGGGTCTCCTTCGGTCCCCCGCAACCCGCGCTGCAGGGCTCAGTTAGTGCGGGAGCCACAAGAAGGGATGGAGCCTTTCGGATTCTCGATCCTCTAGCGCCCGGGGCCTCCCTGTGCGGTTAAGCCGGGCCAGTTCTGCTGGGAGGAGGAAAGGGCGCGGTTGTGCACGTCTCGGGGTTCGGGGCGCCGCGGGAACACGTCGCGCGCGCGCGCGCGGGTGGCCCGGAACCTTTCTTCTCTTGCCGCTGTGGCCCCGCGGAGGCCGGAACCTTTCTGCTCGTGTCGCCGTTGGCGGGCGGAGGCGTGCAGAGCCGGAACGGTCCTCCGCAGGCCGGCTTAGCGCAGTGGTCGCCGGCTGCTGACGTGGGCCGGCCAGGTTCGGGGCCGTAGGTGCGGGTGGTCATGGCGGTGGACATCACGCTGCTGTTCCGGGCCAGCGTCAAGACCGTGAAGACTCGGAACAAAGCGCTGGGAGTGGCGGTGGGCGGCGGTGTTGATGGCAGCCGCGACGAGCTGTTCCGCCGGAGCCCCCGGCCCAAGGGCGACTTCTCCAGCCGGGCGCGCGAAGTGGTGAGCTGGTTGCTATGGAAACGGTGGGCTGGCGGTGGGGGCGAACCGCGACCCAGACCCCAGACCCTGTCCCATAAGCAATGCGTGAAAGAAGCGCCTGGAGAACAGTGGTCTGAAAGGAGGACAGGAGAGTTGGTCCTAGAGAGCCGACAGCTGCTTCGGGAAAAGAACAGCCTCCCTTCAAAGAATGGGGACGTGTAGGGAGAGGCATTCTAGGAAGCGGGTTTCTCTCGGGGTGGGGATGGGGGGCTGCGGCTGGAGTGACGCACGGTAGTCTCAGTTCGCAAAGTTTAGGGACTGCTCTGCGAGGTCAGGCGTTCGCTGTCACTGCCGACGTGAGCGCTGGGGAAGTGTCTCCACAGTGCTTTCCCGTCGCAGCACTGACCACAGTGTATTTGCTCTTAATGTTTGATTGTCTCGTGCCCCTCCCTTCCTCTCTCCCTTCCCCATCCTCCACTTTGGGGTCAAAGATCGTGTTAGGGCCGACCTCTCCCTTCCCCTGGCCCCCTGCGTTAGATTAGGGATCAGTAAGTCTTGAAACAGGTTTAGGATAATCTTTCACAAACACTCTATATTACAGTTATCTAACTACTTTCTGTTCCCCGAGCACAGCAGGCTTTCGCTCAGGAGAGCAGGAAAGGGTTGGCTTGGCCTCAGAATCACCAGTGCTCGACTCAGCCTTGCTTAGTATGTGGTTGTTGAATGAAAAACAAAATGAACAAATGGTGTCTGTCTTCCCCACTAAACTCTATACGGGGACAGATAATGGTTGCCTTGTTCACTTTTGTATCCTTGGCACCAAGGGTGGATGTTGTTCTGTGTAGGTTGATGTTTAGACGGTTTAGTGTGTCCCCTTTAAGAAATAAAATTACAAACTCATAAAAGAAAGTTCAGAGCTTTGGGAGGTGCAAGTGAGGGGCTCTGAAGCTTAAACTTCATTAATTTCTTGGTAAATTCGCTTTTTGGCACACAGTCCAACACCTGGTATGTTGCAGACACTCAGATATTTTTTAATGAATACATGTATGCATGAATTAATGAGTGCAGTTTGCAGAGAATATTCAAGCATGAGGGGAGGGAGATTGACCAGATGAATCCATTCAACCTATCAATAAATATCTATTAAGCACTTACCTTCTGACCAGCACTGTGTTATAATAACACAAAGTCAAAAGGACTGGTGGGGAAAATAAACATTAACAAAACAAGTGCCATGAAGCCTTGTAGATGTTGTGTAGGGCACACAGGGAATGTGTTTAGTTGTTCCTGAGTGCCAACAATGGCTTTATAGAGGTGATGATTCCTGACACTAATCTTGAAAGAGGAGTAGTTGGTTCCAGTGCAGACAGGGTGGAGACGGGCATCTCAGGCTAAGAGGACACGCAAAGGGGTGGAGCTTGGTCACTTTTATGCTCGATTTCTATACTCAGTGCATGTCTACCCACTAAATTACAAACAGATTAGACAGTAACGACATTTCAAATCTTGAGGGAAGGAACTTATACCTGAACAACTCCAAAGAATGATAAGTATACCGCTTTGCAGTGAGAGCTTGATTAGTTAACTTACTTGGACTGTGGGACTGACGAGGACCTTGGGAGCGGAGAGAGAAGTAGGGTTTGGATTTAGAAGACTTGCGTTTGAATCCGGGTTCTGCCACTTAGAAGGGGGTGACTTGGGCAAGTCCTGCTGCTACCTGAGCCTCATTTTCCCTTTCTATGAAATGGGCATGATAATACCCTACTTAACTGATAAGCAAATTATTAGGATCTTATGAAACTATGTGTCATAAAGAATCATACTGGTTATTATTGTTCCCCTTCATCCCTGCCCCCACTCCACATGGTCTGTTTAGACTGTTTTCATCATTGGTGCCAAGCTGTATTCCCTAGATCACTTAGCTTTCTTGCATTTTCATTCGTGGCTCACAAAGGGGAGCCACGTGCGAGTGGGAAGGACTCATGCAGGTGCAGATAGCTTCAGCAGTGGGACAGCAGGGTTCCCGTCAGGGTGAAGCTCTTCATCAGCGATGGCAGGTGCGAGGCAAGCATGCAGCTGTTCCTCTCTCCCTCCCTGTGACCGAGAAACCAGTGCTGATTTCCCGGCAGATCTGTATAGCTCAGAATCCTTTGTAGCTTTGTGCCCCAGGCGGCGGTCACCAGTTGTTGGGCCTGACATTCAAGTTGAAATCTGTTTGACATCTTACCTGACATATACTAAAAATAGAACTTGTCTTCCCAAAACTGACCCATGGGCATTGTTCTTTATGTACCTAACAGGACCTTAAGTTCATGTTGTATAGGCGTCTCATTTTATAGGTGGGAAAGTTAATAGCCAGGTAAGTGAAACAGCTTGCCCAGAGTCCTAGTATCTGAGGCCATAGGACAGCGCCAGAAGTAGAAGCCAGGTGCTTCGATGCTCTTTATTATGCACTCCCCGCCGCCCCCCGCCCCGCCCATCCTCCTACCTTTAATTTCCACTATAGTTCTAAACCAAAAATTCATTTCTTTGGCTTTAGAATGGCAATGAGTCTTTTTCTTAAGTTAATACTGAATTCATAACTGGAGACTGAATGATATTTGGAGCAGAAAGACCTGAGTTGGAATGCCTCTTATTGTATGAACTTGGGCAAGGTACTTAACCTTAAGTACAGTAATAACCGTAGGAAGTTGTTTTGCAGATGCAATGAGAAAAGGTACGCAGGTGCCTGCATCAGTGTGAATTCTTTGGCTGCAGGTGGCAGGAACCTAATGTAAATTAACCTGAGCAGGCCGGAATGCCTGAGCTGGCGTAGCTGGGAAACACAGGACGGGGCTTCTTTCTCTAGCTCTTACCCATACAAGCCCAGGAAAGCACTCTGGTTGGTTCTGCTTGGATCCTGAACCCTCATTTATGGCATCAGAGGGAGGAGGTCTTTTCGAATGGCCCAGGTCATATGGCCACTCCAATAGGTGGGTTTGACAGTATGACTGTGGGCCTGTCAGGCCTTGGAAAAGAGGTGCTGCTTCTAGGTGTGTGGGGTAAGAGATGTCGGGCAGGCAGCACCCAAAACAGTCTCCACAGCGCTCGACATGCCTTCACCTTACCTGCCTGCTTGTCTTCAACTCTGTGGGGAATGAAAAACTAGACTGTGGGAGATTGTACATGACAGGTTTAGGGTATGGAGCTGTGTCTAGAGGTGCCTCAGAGTGGCAGCGCTTCATTTTCTTGCTGACTTACCAAGGTTACTAAGGCCAGGGAGCGTACCTCATGGGAAACCAAGATCCCTCGAAGCAGCCAAGCTGTCCAGGGGCAGCTGGGGCCCATGAAAAGCACAGGAAGCCTGTGTTGTAGCTCAAGGCCCGCCACGCAGTGGGCAGGCCATGTAATCTTCCTGGGCCCCAGTTTCCACATTGATAAAGCTGAGAGCTTAGACTGGATAACTGCTGTGACTTCTTGTAAAACAAAGATGTTCTGATCACATATAAGGTAACTGAGACCCTGCGTTGTTGGGAATTTTATCTTCAGAGTAGGTGTGCAGACGAGGTTCTCCTTATGATACATGACTTTTGTGAAAGCTAAATGTTGTTTTTTATTTTCTTAGGAGTTGGTTATCTTGAGTTCCTGGTTGAAATTCAAAGTTCTTGCAGTGACCTAAAGCCAGATGACCTGGCCCCCACGTCCCCTCTGGCCCCACCTCCTGTCACTCTTCTCTGACTCCCCTCCTGCACCCTGGCCTCTTTGCCTTTCTCACACCACCAGGCACAGGCCAGATCTGCCTGCTACCTATTTTTAAGGAAGTTTTATTAGAGCACAACCATATTCATTTGTTTATGTATGGGCTGGAGATGCTTATGTGCTGTGGTGGCCAGGTTGTAGCCTGCAAAGACCTGCAGAACCTATCATATGTACTATCCAGCCCTTCAGAGAAGAAGCTTCCCAGCCCTTAGGTGACAGTATTGTCAGCAGTGCTCTGAGGAGTTTGCACTTTATGCTCCGGGTTTTTCAAGCAGAGGCAGGAAAGGACCATGTTTGTGTTTTAAAATAATGGGCAGCATTGAAGACGAGTTTGGAGTATGACAAAACTGACACAGAAGCACTGCTTAGCAGGCTCTGCAGTCACTCAGAGGAAAGCTGATGAGCTAGTGACAGTGGGGTTGGACAGGACTGGATGGAGAGAGTAAACATTTAAGAGGTAGACTCGACTGTGTTATTAATCTGTGGGGTTAGAAAGAGGAAGAGGTAAAATAATGCCCGGTGTCCTTGTGGCAAAGTTAAATGCTAACAAATGTCACGGTGACATTTTTTTCTGAGTTAGAGTAGAATGCCAGTTACCCCTGTCTTCTTCTGTTCCAGTTCTAAACAGCAGAGGATAGATCCAAGGGGACCAGTGGCCATTGGGGTTTCATTAAGACAGCGCAAGAAGGCTACCTCTCCAGTGGCGGTGCCTCCTGTAGGCCCGGAGAGCGCACCGAAACCCGGTGGGGTTCTCCAGCTTCGCCACATTCAGAGCTTGGAGGCAGCTGAGTCTACCAGTGAGATAGCCAGTGCAATCGGCCCTCGACCGATACAGGTTGGAGCTGCGTGGGTCCATTTACACACAGATTTTAAAAAATAAATATGCAGTCAGCCCTCCATATCCCCAGTTTTGGACCCACGGGCTTCAGTTAGAAAACAGTATTTTCAGTTGGAGGTTTGGAGTCCTTGGGCTCAGAGGATCAACTTTACACCCTGTTCTACATACACAGTCTTGTGTAGGGGACTTGAGTATCTGCAGATTTTGGTATCTCTGGGAGGTCCCGGAACCAGCCCTTTGCAGATACCTAGGGAGGCGTGTAGTTAAGTTTGGGGGGAGTCACAAGTTACGCACAGAGTTCTGAGCACAGGGAGTTGGCACCCCTCGCCGCTGTGCTGTTCAGGGGTCAACCAGCGGCATGGGGATTCGAGGCCTGCCTCTTGCCTCCAGCAAACAGGGGCCTGGCCTTCCTTCGCATGGAGAGAAATGCAAGGCAAGTGAACCCCAGAGACTCCTCAGGGCCCTTCTGCATGCCAGGCTCTTACACAGAGTTCTGTCTTCTCGGCGTGCTGTCTTTATTCCTGAAAGAAGCTCTTCTTGGCGGTAATGATTTTTATCACATATTGTAGAAGCATGTTCTCCGGGATGGTCAGTTCATTTTCTCCTTCATGCCCAGAAAGACCTGGACTGGGTCAGAGTTCCCTTTCCGCAGTTTCTGGTTGGCAGGTCACCAACAGTTCCCGGTGTCACATAGGACAGGGCTGCTGGAACAGTCTCCTCAGGGTGACGTTTTAGGTGGGCTCCTGTCCAGGGTCTGGTTCTGCCTTGCAAGCCTGAGAACCAGATTTGTCAGCACACCGAGGGCAGAATCATCTCTCAGGACAGGTATCAGCTGTTCTCACGTCGACCTGTGTCAAAGTCAGAATATCAGTTTGTTTATTGGAGCGCTGTGGAGGATACGAATTTTGGAAAATCTGTTTTTGTGCTTCTGCTGCAGGTCAGGAACCCCATGAAAGACTTTACATACCTGATATCGTTTATTTTTCTCTTTACATACCTGATATCGTTTATTATTGGGGGGATAGAAATACGATATTATTCAATGATGTTATAATATTGATTGTATTGTGAATAATATTCTAAAATTCATACACACTTGATGTTTGAGGTTTCCTTTTATGTAGAAGTCTGTATGGGCTCCCTCTGGTGGGTGAAGTGTCAGCAAAGTCTACAAGGATTAATTATGGCTTGTATTATGAAAACTTAGTGTGTTTAAAACATTAGGTTTCAAAGCCCCTTCAGAACCTCTGAGAGAGAGTGAATGAGCCAGAAGAACGAAAGTATGATGTGTTGAAGTAACTCCTATAACTCAGATATGAAAAGCTTGCAGCACAGTTGTAATTTTAAACTCAATAGCACTTTTTTCTTCCCAACTTTCGGGGTCTCAAAGTCTATAAATACAAGAGTTTGCCAGCTCCTGTTTGTCACAGTATAACATTGTACCTATTTGTCAGAACTTCATTATGGAGCTGTGGACTGTATTTAACCACTGAGAGAGTTTTCATTTCACATTATTGTACAAATTCCTGTTTACTTTTATTTTTTTTAATTTTATTTTTTCATTTATATTTTCTAGAGAGAGGGGAAGGGAGGGAGAAAGAGAGGGAGAGAAACATCAGTGTGAGAGAGAAACATCGACCGGATGCCTCTCCTACACACCCCAACTGGGGACTGAACCTGCAACTCAGGCATGTGCCCTGACCGGGAATCCAGCCTGCGACCCTTTGCTTTGCGGGGCGATGCCCAACCAACGGAGCCAGACCAGTCAGGGCAATTCTGTTTACTTTTAGACAGACGATAAGAAAACCCTGGTAAAATGAACATTTGCCTTTTGGTCTAAGTAGAAGTGATAGCAGCATATCTTGACTCAGAGAAATTGAGAAAATGACTAAAAAGCATAAGTTTGAATTATAAATACTTTTGGACTTTCCCATTAATTAACCTGTGTGATTTTGGAGAACTTTCCAATCCTTTTAGTTTTCGGTTCATTTCCCCCCCACCCATTTTTCTTGTTTGCTTAATGAGGAGCTTTGTCTTAATAATCTTTGAGGACCTTTCATCAGGGGTTCCAGGATGAAGTATTCGCTTTTTTGAAAGTCCCAGAATATATTTCTAAATGCTTGTTGCAGCGATAACTACCAGTCAGTGCCCTGTGTCATTCCCCACTCCTTCCCTGCCTTCAGTTCCTATGTTCTCAGAATTTTTTACCTAGATGAAAAAATGAGTTTATTTTTCAGAGTTGTCATTTGGCATGTTTCCACAAATGTATTTGACTTAATGGTAATTATATAGTCTTATAACGGACTTTTATCAGCTGGCCTGTGAACTGAAAGGTTGCTGGTTCGATTCCCAATCAGAGCACATGCCTGGGTTGTGGGTCAGGTCCCTGGTTGGAGGCAAGAGGCAGCCAACTGATGTTTCTCTCTCACATCAATGTTTCTCTCCCCTTCCTTCTCCCTCCTGTCCCTTCTCTGAAAATAAATGAATAAAATCTTTTAAAAACAATCATATAATTAATTTTCCTGAACCCCTATTGAAAGATATTTAGGCTGTTCTCTGTTTATCACTGATTTAAATAAACAGTACATTTTTACCAAATTTATCTCAAATTTATAATCTCTTAAAAGGAAAAAATCTATAAATTAACCTGACTCATTTTCTTTTTAACCTTTTCTCAAATGTATCAAATTGGCTGTCCTAATATTGATACAAGGAACCTATCTCTTAACGTTTTGTTAACTGCATCGGAACTTAGCAGTGCTGGCGAAGTGTAGAAAAACGGGTGATAACTGGGGTGGACTGGTCAGGAGAGCTGCTACGCGGGAGCAGAGTGTGGAAGAGCAGGTAAAACTGGCCAGGGGGTGAGGTTAGCACGGTGTGTGCCAGGGCAGAGGGAAGCCCGCCGCCGGGCCAGCGGGGGCTCCGTGGTCCACGGGGCGAGAGGAACCCGGGAGGCGCTCTGTGGCCGCGGAGTGCAGGGGCCGCCAGAGCTTTTGTACAGAAGACATGCACACAAGTCAATGGGTGTCCGATATCTAATTAGTGAGCACCTAAAATCTAATGAAAACATTTGCAGTAGTAACAAAGCATTTCTAGGAAAGACCTTAGTACGAAATGTGACTATCCCTCTTCAAGAAACCTCGCAGTTTTATAGAGAGACACAGAAGACTTGAATGCATAGAGATACATATTGTGTATTTAGAAGGGAAGAAAAAGTGTTATAAAGCTATCAGTTATTCAAAATCTGATTTGTACATTTAGTACAGTTTTAGTCAAAATTTCAACAGCTTTTTTCAGAGGAACCTCCAAGTAGTTCTGAAATTCATCTAGAAAAAAGATGTGTGAAAATAGCTAATCAATTTTTGAAGAAGAGTGAAAGAATGGGCGTGTTTGGGTGATGGTACTAACCTTACCAGATATTAAAACATTTTAGAGCCAAAAATAATACACGCATATATGGATCAATCAGTGAAGCCTGTTAGGCCCGCAGGGGGAGGGGTGCAATGCGTATCTTGGCAAGGGAGGCGTTGCCACTAGGAAAACAAGGTTTATTTAGTGATATTTGGGGATAACTGGTTAGCACTTTGTGGGGAAAGGGTTTGGTTGTTTGTTTTTTTTAAGGTCCTTATCTCTTATCGTACACACATTAAAATGCATTATTGGATGGACTAAAGATTTCATTGTAAAAGCAAAACTGAGAAAACAGATATGAATGTTGACGTGTCTTCGAGAAGTAGGAGGCCTTTCTGAGTTTAAAAATTAGCGACAACAGCTTAGTGGCAGTGATGGTGACAACTTTGATGGTGACAGTGACTGACAGCTGTCAGAAGTGCTGTGCCCAGCAACGTGACAGCATTACATCAGGTGCAGAAAAATATTAGGTGAATATGGCATACTGAAGAGTATGTCATAACATGCAAAGAATTGCTTGTCTTATCATGTTAGGTTAAAAAATTATTACCCAAACCAGGTACAATAAAAGTTGTACACAGTCTTACACTATACAGTTTTTTTGTACAAAATAAAAAATACTTTAGGTATGGAAATAACGATTAGAAGGGAATTCCCTAAAAAAATGTTAACTAGGGGTGATTTATTTTTCTGCTTCTATCATCATGAATTTCTTTAATGAATACATATTACTTTTGAAATGAAAAGCAGAACAGAACAAAGTAAAACTCTTGAAAGATGAGTTTTTATTGAGATGCAGTAGGAAATGGAGAATTAATATCTTTTGATTAGAAAAATGTCGTGAGTAAGCAGTGTCTAATTATATATTAAATGCACAACAGAGGGGGGTCTCTATTTAAAGGAAGTCTGCGGTGAGACCGTTTGTAAAGGAGTAATTTTCCTGTAACTCAGCTGGATTTTCAGTTCAGACTTCCTTAACCTATATAAGAAAATCATCCACAAATGTTGCATTGATGTCTTAGCTTTCTGGTTGTCATTCTAAAAAATAATAAACGATAATAATAGCTACCACTTGTTGAGCACCTACTCTGCCCGGCACGGGCTAAAAGCTTTGCAATTGAGTTGACTATCCTTGCAAGTTAGGTTCTTTTCCCGAGGAAGACACCGAGGTTCACAAAGTTATATGATCTGCCTGGGATGATGTAACGATGATGGGGGTGTGCCGTGCACCTCGGGCCGTCTGCCACCTCCCGTGACTCTTTGAACGGGATGTGCACGTGGACAGTGCTGCCCCAGGACTCTGGAGCTGCCCCCCGTTTGCAACTCCACAGCTCAGATCTCTGGTCATTTTCCCCTTGCCGTGCTGTCAGATCATCTGCTGTCTTCACGAGCGTATTTGGTCCATAAATCATATACGTTTGAAAGTGCCTGACTAGCTTTTTGTGCAGTACAGCTGCCTCCAAACCAAACATTAAAGAAAAAAAAAATCAACAATTACCCTCTAATACAGATTTGTTTATGTTTCTGTATTTGAATAGTTAATGTATTTTAATGCATTTCTTACAGGTAGTGTTGAGGTATGCTTTTGGGGAAAAGGAAGAGATTTGTGGTTTTAGTAAAATTATGAGAAGGAAGAAGACTCAACTTACGCATTAATAGACATTCAAAAAAAAATGTAATTCCTTTTTCCGTGTCTGGGACACTGTTCTGGTATTTCGTTTATTTGCTCATTCAACAGTCATCCTATGGAGAACATCAGAGCCAAGATGACTTTTCAGAATTGCCCATTGAGGCAGGGGCCAGGCCTTTAAAACCACTACATTGGCCGGCCAGAGGACACATGGGCTTCCCCCAAAGGCAGGGTCATTGGGGTGGGGGTGGGGCAAGGCAGCTTCCTTCTGCTGTGAGCCATCAGCAGGCAGTTCTCTGGGAAGCTGAGGGAAATGAAGGCCTCATTCCTGAAGGCACAGGTCTGCCACACTACCCTTTAGGGTTGTTGTGGGAATCGAATGAGACACCGTATGTAAAGCTGCCAGCATTGAACTCATGCGCCATAGAGTCTCATCAGATGGCAGCTGCTTTATTATCAGCTTGTACTTGTCGAGTACCTGTGAGTAAAGAAGGCAGTTAGATTGCTGTTCGAGACAGAAATATGAGTGAGGTTTTCATCTGGCCATCGATACGTTACAGTCTAGAAGGAGGCATTCATTCGTCCATCCATTCAATGAACATTTATTGAGCACCTGCTGTAGACCATGCACTGTTTTTGCCCCTGGGGTACAGCAAAGATAGGACAGAGAAAGTCTCTCCTTTCATGAAGTTTACATTCTAATGGGAAGCTTACAGTAAACAAATAAACAGATACATAAAAATATTTATGTCAGGTAGTGATGAGTAAACTCGTAAGTATAAGATATACTCATGTAATTAGAGAAATCTTCAAAAGAGGAACTTTAAGAATTCAGAGGACAGAGATTACTTTTGGGTGAGGCTGAGAGGAGACTTCGTGGAAGAGGTGGGGGTGGGCCCCCTTGGTTTCCACGTGTGGGAATAGAGGAGAAGCAGGACAGGAACGTGACAGGCTCCAGGGGTGGGAGAGCACAGGACGGGAGAACCTTCTGAGGTGGGGGGTGGGGGTAGGAGTGCCGCATGTTATCCCTTGGCTCTTACTGATCCACTCTCTACCCTTTCCTCTCTGCCCCTGCCCCAGTAGGCGGAGCTCTGGCACGTGTGGCTGGGTCCCCTCGCTTTCTGACTCATGACTGCGCTCAGCCAGTGTCAGGCTCCCACAGACTGAAGGGCTGGGAGACCCAGGGCTTGGGACCTGGGTCAAGGCTTTGCATTGACAGTCCATGACTCGGGGAGGTGTCTACCCACTGGCCCTCCAGTTTTTCCCTTGTGTATGTCAAGCATCCATGGGTTAGGGTGGGTTCAACCAGTAGGCTGGTGCCAGCCAACAGCAGACAGAATTGTGTAGCAGCCAGGGCCACAGGGATCCCTGTCCATGGCAGAACCTTGGACATTGCACCTCTGCCTTTTGACTTAAGATGGCTTTGTAGAAGAGGTATTGCTCACTCGCTCACTCGCTCGCGTGCTCAACAGGCAACAGTCAAGAATTTTAGGCTCAAACAGATTTTCTCTTAGAGATGTGGCAGTTCATACTTTTCTTCCAAATATGACCTAAAAGGTCAGAGGTGGTAAATGGCTCTCGTGGCATTTTTGACTGTAAATCTGAACTGGAATGGAGTCTGTAACCCATTATCAGATTCTGAATCGAGCTGCCTTGTCTTTCCCTTGTTTTTGTTTCAGGGGAAATGTGTGTTTTTATTCTGTCAGTGGACAGTTTACATACCTAATATACCTAATATTAAGAGGGAATTATATAATGAATACTTGATGTGAAAGGACTAGTTAAATACTTCAACTCCAAGGGATTCCATTAAAGTAATAAGGAAATTACATTTAATTTTAAATGGTAGAAAGATTTTTTAATGTTATTGCTATTAAGCATGTATTATACACACTCAACCCATTTTTTTGCAAATGAATTCCCAAAGCACAATTCATCTTTATACAGGTGGAAAGGAAATATTCTTGCAAAATATGTAGTTTGATGTCTTCTTCTTAGCTGTGGAGAGAAGCATACTTTTCCAAAGAATAGAATGTGATGGTTGATTGGAAACTTTTGGAGTTACAGGCTTTTAGTTCTACCTCTTGAAATAAGAAAATATATATAAATGGGTCCCCAGATGAAGGCGTGGTGTAGGGTACTTTATAGCCCTAATTGACTCCAGACATAGAGGCCATGATTTGTAAGCAAGCAGTGACAAGAGGAAGTTAAATCAAAATTAAATTAAGGGAAAGAAATTTTTAAAAAATGATATCAAGGAGAGGGGATGAATTTTCTGGAAGCCTCTAAATACCTGTCTCTGGGCAAGTGAGAAACCTGTGAAGGTGCCTACCTCAGCCGCGTCAAAAGATGGAGTCTGGGAACAGTTCTGTCCTACAAAAGGCCGCCCCTCTCTTTTGAAAGTCTTTTTTATATTTATTTCTTGGTACCATTTAGTCAGTACAGGCGTATTTGCTTCTATACTTTTCCATGACTCAACTGTCAGTAAAAATCAGTGTCTCCCATGATACCCGTGAGGTGATATTTTGGGAGGCTTGGTTTTTCTGTTTACATTTTGACATTCTGTTGTAGTTCCAACTTATGTACATAAAATGCTAGGAATCAGAGCCTCCCAGACACCCATCCGCATTGACCACCATTTTTGCAGTCTGTCTCCGTTTTCCTGACCCGAGAGGACAGATAGCTCGGAGCACAGAGTTAACACGCATTTGTGAAATGAATTAAGTGAATAAACGCCCTGTGTTCTGTCTTTCTCAGCCATCCCACTGTGACCGTGTGGGTTCAGACCCTCACCATCTTGAGCCCAACGACACTGGGTGCAGACCCGCTGCAGCCCAAGCCAACCCACTGCAGAGAAAACGCGGCTTTCTTCCTGTCGCTCTGAAGCAAATGCGTTCGATACTGCTCATTGCCCACACGACGCATTCTCGGTTGTTTGGCTGGTGTGCAGAGGTCTTTAACCAGCCCTATCCACTTTTCCAGCTGTACATCCCACACTTCCCAGATCGTCCCAGCAGCTTTAACAGGCCTCTCTGTTCCAAGCCTCCTCTGTGCTCTTGCCTCCTTGCCTGTCTCCTGCTTTATGTCTTGCTTGGATGCCTTGCTATCCTTTGCATACTCAGTTTCATCCCATCTTTAAAGGTACAGTGGGTCCTCTACTGATCTCCTTCTGAATTCAAGTTATTTGCTGGCCGTCTTACTCATTAAGCAACGAACGATGTGTGGCTGTAACAGCTTTTGCATTATGATTTTGTGTTATTTAATGATCTTTGTTGTTGCGTAACTTTCAGAGTGCTGTGGCGTGTCTCCCAAACTACATTGTTTGCTTCTGAGCACAGAGGGTGGGAAAGGAGAGGGTAGGACTCTAATGGCGGCTGCTTCAGTGCGACCGTGGCCGCTTCGTCGCTGCTTCTGCATTGCCAGTGCCTGGTACCGCGCTGGGCTGTGGTAGGGGGTCAGTACACGGCACGTGACTGCACGAATGAAAGATGTCCTCAAACGTTTGTTTAGTAGTTTCACTAAAAGAATCAACATAGGTGATTTTATGTCTTCTTAAAGCCATAAAAATCCAGGTTTTCATTGGACTTTATTTCATCATTAACAGTCTTCCCTAAAGCACTTCTTCCTTTTGCCTGCTTTCAGTTTCATACCAAAATGGAAATCAATTTCCTCTAATTCTTTTCCCTGTGAAATTGGAGAACAGCTTTTTAGTCACCTCCTTATAAATAACCCTTCAACACGTTAAATTGCCTCTAGGACTTTCTTTCTCCAGATTAAATTATCCCAAAGCCCTCCTTTTTTTTTTCTCTCATAAAGACCTTTTCAAAAAGAAGCATTCGTTATTTTTTATTTCTTTTTCTAGCTCTTTATAAAACTTTATTTTTTTCATAAATGTACCACAGGATACCCCAGCGAGGGCCTGATTAATGCTGTCTGGAATGGAAGGCATCTTGAATCTCATTCTCTTTTTTGTGTTTGGAGTAGCCCGTTGACTTTTTTTTCCATTACCTGTAAGATACAACTTAGGGTCCACTCTCATCCTCTCCTCGTTTTGTGCATTTCACTGTTGAGCTTGATATTCTTCCCGCAAACACGACTTGCTGGATCAGGGGTCCGATGGTTGCAGGTTACGGAGAACCCAATGTCAATTAGCTTACGTGACCAAGGGAACTAACCGATTCATACCGCCGAACGGCCCCGTGGTACGACTTAGCCCCCGGCGCGGCCGCGCGTGGGCTCTGCGGCGCCAGCAGCGCCCCGCGCCCTGCCCTCCGGTGCCAGCCTCGCCCAGGGCGCCTCGGAGCTCTTGCTTCGTGGCAGCGATGCCCCGCCAGGGGACGAGCCCCGCTCCCCCGGCGCCCACCGGAGCCTGGGGCTCAGGCATCCTCGCGGGCGCACACGGAGTCCGGAGTCCGGCGCCCGCCTCCGGAGGGGCAGAGTGCCCTGCCCAGTGTGGTCTGCCAGGGAGCACGCGTGTGGCCGAAGGCGCTCGAGGGGAGGGTTGGGGAGCCAGTCCCTGAATGAGGAGCCGCGGATGGGGGTGGCCCCCGCTGGCTGTGCACCGCCTGCAGGGTTGTGCCCCTCGGCCCGCCTCCGACGGATGGCTCTGAACTGCGGGGTTCCTGAGAATGAATCCTTCGCTCACCCAGCCACCGTTTATCGAGCACCCCGGACAGGCTGGGCGAGCCCCGGGTGTCGGGGCACAGCCACGGGCGAGACGGCCCCTGCCCAGCAGAAGCTCGTCGTCCAGCGGACAGGCTGTAGGCGACCAGTTACAGCAGGCGGCCCGAGTGCTGGCTGAGGGCCGAGGGGGGGCCTTGGGAGACGGGGCGCCTCAGCGGGAGGGGCGCGCGGGGTGGGCGCCTTCCGAGGAGAGGCGAGGCCTGAGCTGAGCCTCGACGGGTCGAAGGGCCCCCTGGCCTGGGAAAGGAAGGGCGCCCTCCCGAAGGCCTCGGTGAACCGGGGAGCGCTCAGCCCGGGCCGGTCGCAGAGAGACCGCTCCGCTGGCCGCCAGGTGCCGGCGAGGGGGCGGGCACTGCCCGCGCGGAGGAGGCCCCCCCGGGGCCACTGCAGCCGCCAAGCCCCGTCGGGACGCAGGGACGGCCTGCCCTCAGCCAGTGACGGGGGCTGGGTGGGGGACGACACCCAGTCCAGACGTATCCGATGTGTGCGACGGGATCTGTTGGGTGTCTGCACCGAAAATCAGTGGTTCTGAATGACTCGAAGGTTCGGGTTGGGGGCGACCCGGCGGATGGTCCAGATGAGTTCAGCTTCCGTCGTTGTTCGAGGTGCTCGCTGAACAGCCGAGGGACCCGCGCTCAGGAGGCGGTTGTGACCCGGAACTAGACCCGAGGAGGGCCTTCCGAGCCGGAGCCGCAGCCGGAGCGGGAGCGGTCGTCGGGGGCATCAGGGCGCGGGCGGAGGCCTTGACGGGGAGCTTGAGGAGGGCCGAGGTGGCCCCAGGGGAGTTTCGGGCGCGGCGCGGAGGCGCGGCCTCCGTGGCCCCGGGCAGCGGCACCGCGAGGCCGGCCGCCGACGGGGCGCTGGGCAAAGGTCGGCGTGCGGGGCCTTCGCGGCAGCTGGCCTCTTCGTACCTCGGCAGGGATGGTGTCACCTGGAACGGCTCGTCGCATGGAGCCTGGGCTCCTCTGCCTCCTGGTGTGTGACCTGCGGGCAGATGGCTTCACCTCGCTTCCTGATCTTCATAATGGGCATAAAGCGGCTCCTGATTTTGGAGGGTTCAGTGAGTAAAGCACTTTGATAAATAAACACAGAAACCAGTAAACACATCCGTGTGCCCTGCATTTGTGCCTCTGTCTGTGTCCCCGTCACTGGCTAGTTCGTCTGAAGCCCCAGATGAGCTGCTTTGGGCTTCATTAATTTACTCTTCTGGAAAGTCTGGTGGCTCCAGCGCAACAGTGCAAGTTCTGACTTCTTGAACGTTTTCCAGATTATTTATTGGATTATTTTTTTCTAATGACTATGACTTTTACCTCTGATGATAACTTTTCTTTGTTTCTTCCACACTTAACATATTTTTAAATTGTTCATAATGCCTCCTAGCATACAGCTTTCCCTTCCTCCTCGTCCCCCTTTTTTTTCTTTAATTTCCTTCCCCAGAATCATTCCTAAAGTTCTGGAATGCTGTGCTAGTTGCTCCCCCCCCCCCCCATTTTGGTCAGTTTCTGGCATGTTACTGTTAATCAGGCTACTTTTCTCATCCCTCTGTAGGGGTTGGCGGAGGTTCCAACTCCTCCCCACCGTGGTCAGGAATATGAACTTGCTGGCTTTTCTTCTTCCTCTTCCATTTTCCCAAGTAAATGTCTTGAACCGCTGATTAGATCTATTTGCCCACAATAACATAAGCAGGCACGAAGCTTAAATCTGTTTTAAAGGAGAATTGTAGAGTCTGTTACTCCATTAAAGTTTTTTAAAGTCTAGATTGAAATATAACAACAGCATGCAGGGCGTGAGTATGTTGCTGAATCTCTAACATCGTTGAACCAGACATCGTGTGTGTTCATTTTTAAATAACTGGGTGGGTCACTTTTTTATTTATTACGAACACAAACACTGATGCTAACAACTGACATGTGAAAGGAAAACAGGCAATAGTGATGAAAACCATTTAATGATTAGTGAGGAAACAAATATTGTTTAATGAAAATAAAAACCATGTCTAAAGGGCCTAATGCTGACTTTTGGAAATATAACCATGTTGCGGTCTGCTGTGTGCCCTCTGTCCTGTACAGTAGATATTGTTTAAAATTGCCTGGGAACTGGAGCTTGCAATTGTGAGCCTGGAATGTCCTGCAGATAATTAAGTTGTGGTCAGGCTTTGGAAAAATAAAAAGTTCTCGAACTATGATTTTATAAACATGCTACAATAACATTTCTTTATATTTAACAGTTTCTTATAGAAAGCTGATACTCTCATGAGGCATTGATTAAAGGTAAAACATCAAGAAAGAAAAAATATTAAATTAAAACTTCACTTAGGATGTTGACAGTTGGCTTGTAATATTAAACAGATGTGTATGTTCCTGGGGATATTCTTCTTTCTGAACTGAATTGCTAAGTTGTATTTTTTTTATGACAACTACAAATTTTTGATCAGTTAATAATTTTAAATGCCCTTTCTACAATCTTCTGTATTCTAACTTCATCTGTAGTTTGAACCCTTTCAATAGTATAATGATTGGTGAGACCTTTGCTGCCTCTTCTAAAGTCTTTCACTTTCTTTTTTTTCTGCTTTTCCCCCCTCTCTTAAAGCCCTTCTGATTTCATGATGCATTCTTGGGGATTGATTCCTTGAAGTAATTTTAGGATCATTGGGTAGAATTCTACCCTTTTAGATTTGTGTCTCCAGTTTACCTCCATATAGGTTTCACGTTGGTATTTGAAGGCACAAGGTGACTTGCATTGTGGCGTTGTGTTTGTGTGGTCGCTTGTAAAGGCCTCATGATGCGGCTGCTTAGCCAGCCCTGCAGATGGGCTTGCACCCCCGAGCTGTGGGGCCCAAGGGATGTCCGCGATGGGACCTAAAGGAAACCAGGCCCTGGGGCGAAAAGAGATGCAGTAAATTCTTCTTTTTGCTATTAAGGATTTTACCATATTAGGCAAATAACATAGAGCCCAGTTAAGACAGCGGGGTGGGGTGGAGGGGTGAATTCGGTGGGTGGGTAGGCTGATAATCTGAGGGGAAGTCAGGTTGGATTTTGCGGGCTGAGGTGAAGATTATTTTGCATCTTCGAAGGCTCTTCAAATCTATTTGCAAACTAGATAAATTGTTCATTATTGTGTCTGGGCTAATGGAAAGTTTTTAAATTCTGAAGATCATTGTAATTGTAAGTTGACGTATGGACGTCCTAAGTTTTCTGAAAGATATATTTTACTAGGATGGAGTTTTTGATTAACCTGGAGGAACAGTTTAGTTGGTTTGGATAGATTTATTTATCTTGGAACTATGTGTATTGTTTGCTCAGTCTTTTTTTGTGGGGGGATCAGTGTTATTTTTCTCTGCAGATTCCACTTGGGAAGCTCTGATTTGGGGCCTAAGTATATGGAAGGCGTTTCCAGTAAACACAAACAAAGGCCGACTAACCCATCTGAACAAACATAACGATGTATTTTATCGTATAAAACTTCAACCTTGTAAATAATAAATTCATTTTTAAAAGCGCACTACTTAAATGTGACTGCTCTTTATATCTAATCATATAAATAGTTTTAAAATATCCTATTAAAGTTTGATTTAGAAGCAAAAATATTTTTTTGATACAAAAGTGCATTTTTAAAAAGGGTTTTATCAGTATACATTTCAGGTGTCCAACTTTTGTTTTCTAGCTCACCGTTTTAGAATTACTCTCATTACTCTCATTTTATACTGTGCATGTGAAAGAAGAGAGCAAATTTCTGTGTATGATGTGTTAGCAGATTAATTGAATCGCTGCCATATTCTCCTAGAAATTTGAGATGCTAATTAACAGTACCCTTTTGGAAGGGCTTAGGAATTTTATATGCAAAAATACTATATAAGTTTAGCATAATTTGTTACTCTAGAAAGAGCCATTCGTTTTAGCGTAAGAATCTGAAAAACAGTAAAAATATCTCTGTTAAGGTTTCCATCAGTTGACTTGTTTGGGGGCTATTATTTCATTCCAGTTCTCTTCCACTGTTTTGCTATAAGGGAGTGCTGTAAATATTTTAAATAATTCTCTCTAACCAGCATTAATAATAGCAGATTTAAGCAGAAAATGCTGTTTCATTTTATCATTATAGCCGCATCTACGATAACTCTCTGTAAATGATGTTCTTTTATAGATACGCTGGCGTGGCTCACTGACCCTAATTTCAGTATTATGCCTGACTTAGCAATAAGCCGCAGCAGTCTGCCGCAGTGAGTTGTGTTAGGCAGGCTTTGTTTTCTCTGTCACTGTGGTATTGCAGTTTCTCCTGCCCCCGAGTGAGAAGACCATGGTTTTCATATTGTTTTCGGTTTTAATGTTTAATAACTCTACCAAGGGGAAGGGGAAAGTGGGAAGTTTTTCAGCCTGGTGATGATTAAAGAATTATACCATTTGATCTACTTTCATCTTTTAAAAATATCATTTGATCATCCCTGTTTTCTACACAATGTTGGGATCTTCTCAGCTGTTTACAGATAACGAAGTTGGTTGTGTTGGGGAGAAGGGACGACTTGGCCAGTGTTTTGCTGCCTGTTGGCTCTGTTAACTATTAAGTCACTGACTTGGGAGTGGAAGCCACTCACCCGTCCCTAGTGGTCTGAAGTGGGAAGTGCATCTCTCAGAAATGTCAGTAGAAATTTCTATAAAGCATAACGTTTGATTAGAAACAAAAAATTTTAACAATTTCAGGTAGGCTCATTGGTTTATTTAAAGTGTCCCTTGAGCAACAGTTGAAGTTACTTACTTTCTTAGTCTCTTATTGAATATAGATGAACTACATATAAACACTTGGGTATAAGATTAGCACCTGGATTTCAAGCCCCTTAGTAAATGGAGGAGAATTGTGTAAATGCTTGTGTAAGTACTTGGGGAAATCTATGAGAAGTTCCTTTTTTCTCTCATCTCTTTGTTAGCTTTATCATGCTTAATTTTCATGAAAATAATGTGTTTGTTACTGTGGTCACACCGTGATTTTGCTCTGGCTTATGCATGATATTTTATTGTCCCTGTCCTAGAAAATTATAGCAGTTTTTATGAGGAGTGGTTTGTGGGTTCACACAACCCACTCGGAGTGCCATTTACTATAATTCTCTTCTAAAAGGACCATAAAACATCATGTAAATTGTTTAAAAAGGGAAAGGCCTTTTTTGAGAAAGGCTAAGGAAAAATCTCTCCAGGCTTTCTTTTGTTTCTTATATTCAGTTCCATGATTTTAAGCTCACACTTTATTTGAAGCATGAACGTTCAAGAAGGAAGTGCACGTGGCTGTGAGTGAAGGCGGCTGCGAGCTGGAGCTCGGCTGAAAGCGGCGCCGACTCGGAGTAATGTAGACCAGAGTCATTCTAGTATGACCTTTTCAAACGCGTTTCCCCGTGACTTCGGGAATGAAATGAAGAGAGGGGCAGAGGAAGGAAGAACAGAATTAACTTAGAGCATGTACGTCTTTTTTAAAAACACTTATGCTCTCTTATGTTGTTCTATGTCCATAGTCAATATTCAGGTGAAGTTTTTAGTAACCGGTCTTGAGAAAGTCCTATTTAAATTCACCAGTGGATTTACCTAAAGACACTGCCTTCCTTGGCTATTTTGCCGTTTCGGTTGGCCTGTGGCACACAGTTTATGTGCGCCCTTACGAAGAAAACATAAAACAGCACAGTAACGAGACCTAAGCTCTGCCGTGGCTCCCCGCGCGTGGCCCACCTCCCCTGCTGTGGCCTTGGTCTGTGTCTGAGCCTGGAGAGAGCAAGGACGGACCCACTCGTGATGCTCTGTGGCGTTCGCGTGGTGCTCCGGGCTTCTAGTCACTTCATACAGAGACAGCTTATGTTTCACCAACTGTTATGAGAGAGTCCACGTGTATGTGAAATATAAAATAGAAGCAGCCATCCACTTTGCATAAAGATAAATATGTAATAGATATAATGTTAAGAATCCCTTCCTTAGTACATGTGAGATCATTATATTTGCAACATTTTATAGGAACACAAATGAAATGATTGCTGTGTTCGTGTAAATGGTGATACAATATTTCTTTACACAAAATTTTCTGTTCAAATCAGCATGTTTTTAAAAACATGAGTATCTGTTGTCTAGAACATCCTTGGCTTTGTGACAAGAGGAGGTTGTAAGTAGATCATATTGACGCATCTTGCAGAGTGTCAGTGACATTGCTCAGTTTTTTGGACATGGCTGTTCTGGTCTAAGTATAAGTGCTTCCTACTTGCATGTGCAATTGTGTGAAGAATATCAGCTTAGGTTTTATGTGACTGTAAATTCCCCTTTTCCGTATGTGTTAAAATATACACATATAACCAACTTCCTAAAAAACATGTAAATATGTTTTTTGAAATTATTCCTTATTCTACACCATGGTTTTTGGGTTTTTTTTCTCTGATATTGGGATGTTGCTGTCCCTTCAGAATCTCAGAGTAGCTAACCAGAATGAGTTTGTGGAATAGAAAATGAGGCCCTAATTGGAGAAGAGATGTAAAAAAAAAAATTGCAGAGCCCAGTGTCGGGGGAGGTGGGAGCCCTGGGGGCCTGCATAGCAGCCCTGGGCCTTCCCTGGCTCTTCTCCCCCGGGGCTCTTTCCGTTTGCTGGGGATGGGGCCCTTCCCACCAAGTCTTTAGCCTCCGAATCCACTTCCTGCGGTTAAGTGTACTGGGCAGAGAAGGCTTTTTCTGGTATTTAACCCAAGCTGTTGAGTATGCCGCAAATTTTTATAATTAATAATTGTGTGTCTAGCTCTATTGAATAAATTGTTTTAATAGAAGATGTTTGGAAATAGGATAGCCCTACAGTGAAGGGACCAAATACCAAATTTTCCAAGTTAGATATCATTTTCCACTATGAATTTATAATACGTTGCTATATAATGACATCATCATTATTGTAAGTGATACAGAATGCTATGTTTAGGGATTTTCTTCTTTTAGATTAGTAAATACTTTTTCTTTTTTGTGTTAGCACAGACAACATACTTCATAGTTATTTATAATTGCTAAATAAAAATGCATAGGATTTGACTCAAGTATGTTTTATAACCTATTCAGTTGCAAAAAATCTAAACTTGCTTTAGCTTATAACTTTTGTCCAAAATGTTGATGTTTTCCTATTCTGTTTTTCACTTGAGTTAATTAGAAAATATTTTTCATGGACTTTAGATGACATGAAATCACTTGTTATTAAATAGCTAAGTTGTTTTTTTTTTTAACTTGAAAATCTTCGTCAGTATGACCAATTCCTGTCAGAAAAGGGGCACAGTTTTTCAGTTTTTTCCCCCAAAACTGCAACTTCAGAAAATATGTAAGAGATGTAGCAATTAACCTACATGCACATTTATAATACTAGAAAATGGGCAGCTAGTTACATTCAAAGACAGGATCTGATAGGCCCAAATTGCTTAAAACATCACAGTTATTGAAGATATACCCCAGGGAATCTGAGAAACCATTTAACAGATGAAAGTACATTTTGAAAAGTCTGACCTTACAGGCAATCATAAAATGAATCAAAACAGTGCTTTTTTCCCCCTGAAATGTACAGAGCCCATCTGTGTCTAATCCAGTAATTATAGACTGTGTTCAATTACCTTTTCAAACTCGGAGCAGACTGGAGACTGGGCAGTGAACAAACATAGGGTTTTGTCTAGACCTCAATTGACCACAGTCTAAAACTTGAATTTATATCTAATTTTGTTTTTTGTTTAGTTTGATAGTTCTTAAAGGATTCATTCTTGCTACTTGGTGTTATACCTTCTTAGATCTGAGATACTGCCTTTTCTCATCACAAAAGCTTTAGTATCAGCGATAGTTTATGCTATAATCAGATGTTTGTTTTCTGAATACCTACTTTTGTCTGCAAATCAATAATTTACACCGGAGAAAAGACTGCATGGGGTGGGGGAGGGGATTATACCCACGAGCTGATTCTTTAAAAGTAGCCTTTAAAATATTGCCGCTGCTGCCGACTGTAACTCGTTTTTATGTGCTAGGAAAAAATAATTTATTTTCCCCTTAAACTCAGAAATTTTCAGTTGCTTTGTGCGCTTAATAAGAAGTTTTTCAAAATACACGTAGACTGCTAAAACAAATCTTTCTTATTACATGTCTTATAGTCTTTTTTCTCTCTTTATACATTTTTACTGCATTTGCTCATCAGGCTGGTATCCATTAGATATAGTGGATAATATTCATAATCCACTTCAAACCATTGCTCTTAAAGTTATTTTATGATTTGATGAGTCTTTGTGAGGATTACCATGAGCGGCTGTGGCCAGTTCAAATATTTAAATTTTATCTAGGAATCTTGGCAATTGAAGTTTTGTTGAAACACAAAACAAACAAAAGATGACCACAGTTTTTTAGAATGCTTATGCAATGGTCAAAGCCCCCCCCACCACCATTTTTTAGTATTCAAGTCATTCACATTCCAATTAGCATTGGAAACAAATGTTTTGAGGTATTTATTGGATATAATCATTAAATATTAGGCCATGAATTTTTCTAGAAATTTTACAACCACTGCCAGTATGCTGTATTACTTATTTTAAGTTGTGTTCATTTAGATCTCACCTTCCTAGGGAAGTTTTAAGGATTCTGTTATAAGGGAGAAAAGTAGATTTATTTAGTTGCATGAGTGTAACTTTTTGAGAAGCTGTATGGGGAAAATGGGACTTAAAGAGGATTACCAATACCTTATGCTCGTGTCGCCAGGAGACATTTGTTCAAGTACACGGGGACTAGGCGACGTCTTTACTTTCTTCCCGCCCCCCTGCTTCTTAAGCTATTCATAGGAGAGGTGGGAGATCAGCCTTCCTGCGCGTGAACTTGAGAGACTCTTTGGATCCTGTCTCCTTCGCCCCCTTGTCCAACCCTTTTCACAGACCAGTGCTCACTCCTAGTTTCTGCTTCCGTTACATACTGTGTGGGCCACTGCAGCCACCCCCTTCGTGGCACTGAGCGTGGTTTGGATTTCTGTACTTGTTTATTAACCTGTTAGGCCACTCCCACAGAACTGTCAGCTCCTTTGGTTCAAAGGCTGGTGTGTGTTCTGTGCATCGGACGCGATTCCCGGCTTGTGGCAGGCACTGGGCTGAATGATTACTCTCATCCCATTCACCTGGCTCCGCCACCACATCCACACCCTTTCTCTCAGGTCCCCCAAGCCCCCCTTCACCCCATTGCAAGTCTCCCTCTCCTCCTCCCTTTCTGCCATGTCATCATATAAACTGTATTTCTGTATGTGACTCTAGCCACGCTAGTGCCCTACCCAGAATACGCTCCACTGTTTTCCTTTGAGCCAGTTACTCTTCTTTTAAAAAAAAAGTCTGCTCCTGGGAAACCTTACTGTTCCAAGCTACACCTTCTTTTTATGTACTTTTCCATGCCTGGTGTTTGCACATCATGGAACATAGTCTTGGAGAAGTTATGTTTTTTGTAGTTGAAGATGATGTTTTCTGATCTGTTGATGTTGACCCAGTGTAGTCTTTTGGGCCAGTTGCTCTGGGGCTCTCACGAGGCTAAGTATATGGATAATATCTAGTATTTCTTTAAAGCGTTCCAGTTTTTGTCGTTTTCACTCGATTCTCACAGTCCTCTTAGGAAGACCTCCCTGTCAGAGAGAGAGGAGACCTGAACTTCAGAGAACCCAAGTTGACTTGACTGAGTCATAAACCCCAAAGCATCCAGACAAGAATTCAGGTTAGAATTCACTCTTAAACCCTATGTTCTTTCTGGTCCACCAAGGGTCTTTGTGTTTTCTAAATCTTGTTTTTATACTCATGTTGGACACCTGGCAGATCGCGTTGGTTTGCTCATTGGTTGATGTGCTGCAGCCTGTGGCTGTCCGTTGTAGCCCTTATTGAACTATCCTGCAAGTATTGACGCTTTTCCCCCCTTTTTCTTCTTAAGGGCACTGACCGTGTCCTGCTCGCACATCAGTCCACAGAGCATGGTCCTAGTAGCAATGCAAAAGACATTTGTCGGGTGCGGGCAGCGAAGCAAGCGAAGAACTAAAAGAAGTGCGATCAAAGTAGAAACCCTTCACTGGTATAGATTATACGCCCTTATTCAAAGCACTCTGCCAGGCACCAGAAAAGCAGTTGGCTTATATGGAAAGATCATGCTTGCCGCGTTTTCCTCCTGTGTGATCTGAAAGGAAGCAGTGGGCAGTGCAGAGGCGACACAGTGGGACGCCGCAGCTCTCGGCCTAGATGTCGATCCCCAGCTTTGGCGCTTTCCTCCCGCGTGGCCCAGGCAAGTCGCTTTGCCTCTGCGTGTGCCTGTCTCCCCACCCGTGACTTGGAGATTATTGTAGTGCCTGCCTCCTGGGGCCATGACACACACGGTGGGGCAAAGTGGCTGTACAACTGTTTGTGTGGAAGGCAATACAATAATAATACAAGAATAAACTGTGTAGTGGTGTTCAGCGCCTGGTAAGTGGGCAATAAGTATTAGCTTTTATTAACATAAAGCCATAGGGCCATAAAGCAGGCATCCATAAATAAACACATGTAACTGTGCCTAATTGTGTATGACTGTAGAAGTAGTGGAAAACATGAAGGAGTTGCTGGGGTAAACGGAGGCGAGAGCCGAGTGAGTCGGGGTGAAGGGGTGAAGACGCGCAGTGCGGGAGGAGAGCACTCCCGCAGCCGAACTGGCCTCGTGCTCCCTGCGCACTGCCCCCGGTGGCTGTGTACGAATTCCCTGGGTTGGCTGTGCTGGAGGAAGGTGCCAGGAGGAGTGCTTCAGCCAGGAGCTAAGGATGGTTCTGGGGATGTGTCCTTGGAGACTAAAGCCTGTAGGTCGAGACACCATGGATCCCCAGGAAGAGTGAATGCAGGTGAAATAATTGGTTATGTGTCGTGGGGCAGAGGAAAGACCAGGAGGCCTGACCAGGCTCACTGGTTATCATGTAGGGCATAGTTATAGTGAAGGGTTAAAAGAGAAGCCAGGCGGTAAGGTTTAGGGTGAAATAAATGGTGTGTTGAAAAATGGAGACCAAGTGGATCATCCATTTAGGGTTCTTAGTATGGAAAGGCAGGAGAGAAGAATCCTTAGTAGAAATCACATGTAAATAACATTTAAGCTCTCTCTATTTGCTGTATTCAAATAGCTGAAAGAACTTTTATTTTTATTTCTCACTCTAAATTTTTAAAAATAAGGTCAGTGATAGAGGGAATTTTACTCACGAAGCTGTTTGTTTTCCGTCGAAGCCGTGCTACCTGTTGCCGTGCTACCTGTTGCCGTGCTACCTGTTGCCGCGCTGACCAGTGGATCGCTTAACTCGGGATAATATTTATGCACCTGCTACCCCCATCTTCATTAAGAAGATGGAGAAACAGTTCTCTGATTTGTGCGTTTCCATGCCTCCCCGATTCATAGAGAAACCTTGTAGAAACCACCACTCAGCTCCCGAGCGCTGGATGGCGCTGCGTGGCGTGGTGAAGTCCTGCCTTCTCTAGGCTGGGTTCTCCCGCTCTCCCTCCAGTCCTCACTCTTATGTATTTGCCGCTTCCTCTCAGGCCCTCAGGTTGGATTGGAAAGAAATCGCGTCATTTATGAAAGCAGTGATTGAACATCAGTCTTTTGTAAGAAAGATGGGAGTGTGTAGTTACCTAATTGCTGCCACCTAGCACGTTACTACTGTGTGAGCGAGGAGACACGCCAGACCTCTGGCTCTGCAGTGAGGATGTGAATGCTAGGGCACTTTCTGCTACTCAGAGGATTAAGAATCTCATTGGTTATTCCCTTTTGTCAGGTGTCTGTTTAAAATGTAGGGTGCGATTTTTACGAACATTGGGATTTTAGAGATTCTTCAAGGTGCCATATTTAAGTCATCCACTGATGAACTTTGAAAATATTGCTATTTCTGTGTGTTGTCATGGGGGAAGGTAGCCTCTAAAACCAAGTATAACTCAGTGAAGTTCAAGAGCAGAGCAGCGAGGGCTATGACCATTAACCCGACTGCCAGGGAGCCTACTGAGGTGCCTACACAGGCTGGAATTGCCTCACACTTGCCTCTGTTGTTTCAAACCTTTTTCTCTGCCCTTCCTCTGATGATGATTGGCTCCTGGCCCAACAAAGGGGTGCTTTTTCAGAATAAGGTAGTAATCAGGTGTTTGAGCCTACTTCTCTGGAAGTCACAGGCGAATGGCTTGCCCAAGGTCAAGCAGAGGCCAGAGGCCTGGGCCAGAGCCCCCCTCTTCTGCTCGCTGCTCTCCAGGTGCAGGTACGTCTTTTAATTCACACAGAATGTCCTTGCGTCCTTGCGTCCTTGCTGCGATCTGCTAATGAGAGAGCCAGGGAGGGATTTCCTGCCTCCTGTCTCTTTTTAGTCTTTGGGAAAGTCTGAAAAATTTTTAACTTAGACTGCTTCCTTCTCTAAATTCTGAATTGAATGCATTCATGTCCAGTCCATTTGATATGTATATTATCATATTCCTGGATTTTATTCTTGAACTCAGTTGGAAAGTTTCAAGGCAAACATTTGGTTTTCTGTTAGCCCGCAAATTGGGCAATGGTTGTTCAATTATGGTCTCCCGTTGACTTAGGCAGGGTCGCATTTTAAAAGTATATTTTGTTAGTAGCCCACAAAGCATACCAACTGTCAGTTCTTGACTGTGGGCAGTAATATTACAGTGATAGTAATATTCCCAAATTTCATCTGTGGATTGCTTAAATGTTTCATCCAGAAATTCACTGTAAAAGACATCAGCGACAAAATGGCCAAGCCTAGATATTACGTATTATGCATGGCCGGTTATCCAAAACTTAGGAACAGTCTCCCAGGGGACTCGTGCTCCCCAGGAGACCCGACTCACAGGCGTGCCTCAAATGCAAGACAGCAGAGCCAGGTCCCTCTTCTGAAGGCTGCTGGTGTCCTGCCTGTTTATTGTCCAGTATTACATGGTTGTGGTGGACACCTGCTAATTTTTTGTCCCCAAACTCTGCTCTTATCAACAGCAGCACCGGCCTTCTTTTGGGAACCTCAGACTGGAACTTGTCATTTCAGCAGAAGCCGCCCTGTTCCCATGTACCATCCTCCCCACTCCAGGCTGAAGAACCAGGGGCAGGTATCAGGCTGATCAGAATCCTTCCCTGGGACTTTTTTTTTTTTGTCAAGAGGCCTGGATTTTAACAAAAGTCAGGAATCGTTGGCAGCCATGTTCCTGTTGCTGAGCTGCAATGAGAAAAGTAAAGCTCAAACGCAGAGAAGAGGGGGTTAGATATCAGGGGGCCGTGGGGCAGTTTGAAACGCCTGCTTCCAGTGCTCGAGAGGCCAGCGGTGTCGCTGCCCTCCCCGGGCTTCACTCATGAAACCAGTGGTTCTTCACTGGGGGTGCTTTTGCCTCCAGGGATCACCTGGCAGTGTCTGTGGACTTTTTTGGTTGTCAGAGCTAGGGGACCACCACTGGCATATGGAGGATGGAGGCCAGCGTGCCGCTAGACATCCTGCCATGTGTGGGACATCTCCCCCCAGAATACTCTAATTCCTCTAATAATTCCCCTGCCACAAAGAGTCTTCTTTTTCAAATGTCAGTAGGTCTTAGGTTGATGCACCCGCAATTTTAACCTGTCTTTTAAACGTGTTGGATGACCTTAGTATCCATTTGGTAGCTCCCTTTCTCCCCTGCCCCCTTCGTGAAAGCTAGCTGGAAGTAGTTTCTGTTCAAGAGAACGCTAACTAACCTAGGGTATAAATAAGCTAACTGTGAGCGTTTGGTGATTGGTACACATTTCAGTCCCATATTTAAGAAATTTCAGCTCATGGCTGACCTAATACACCTAATAGGTCAGCCATCCCCCAGGTTGAGAGGGACTATGGACTCCCTAGCACGCGGGTTCAGTCGGACGTGCGAAGGCTTTCTTGGGTACCTGACAACATATATTGCAAACTTTAAAACTCCTGAAGTAAGGCCCATGCATAAATTGCTACTAGGATTGCTTCAGAAATATGCTATCCTCCTTAAGATTTCTTTTGAGATCTATATTAAACTCGTGTATCAGGGATAAAATATCCATTTTTTAAAAAGATTTTATTTACTTACCCTTAGAAGGGAAGGGAGGGAAGGAGAAAGGGAGAGGAACAGCAACAGGTGAGAGATGCATCTATCGGTTGCCTCTCTCATGCCCCCAGCTAGGGACCTGGCCCGCAACCTAGGCATGACCCCGGCTGGGAATCGAACTGCTGACCCCTTGGCTCGCAGACTGGCACTCAGTCCACTGAGCCACACCAGCCAAGGCTGAAATATCCATTTTTAGGAATAAATATGATAAAAATCAAATGTTCGACTATGTGGAACAAAACATACTAGTGTCTCAGAAGGACCTTGCACAAACATGGCTGACCCAGGAGCTGCCAGCCTCAGCCTGATGGGCTGGGCGAGTGGCGTTCCCCTCCGAGAGCATCTGAAAGCGGGGACCTCGGACCCGGCTCCTGACTCAGTCGTGGGCTCTCAGCAAGAACGGTGCGGAAAGAAGGTTAGTGATGATTTCACAGCGAGGATCTCAGAAACAGCCGAGTACTGCCGTAGTCACCTAGATTAAGAATCAGATTTAATGTTACCTACATTTCACACTACCTTTTTTTTTTTTTTAACTTCGACTCCCCCCCCTCAAAAACCGTGACTGGGGATTGTCTCAGTTTCTTTTCCCTGGTCCCCCCCTTCCTCTAGTTAAGCCACTAGAGAGCATTTGTGAGTATGAGTGAGTGAGTGAGTGAGTGTGTGTGTGTCTCTCTCTCTCTCTCTCTCGTTTTCCCCTCCGTGGCACACATTTGACTCACTGGCTCGTTAAATATTTGTTCAAAGAATGATAAATGGCGATCTCCTCCAGCCCCACAGCTCTGTTATCTGAATTCCAGAATCGCCCAAATTATTATTTCCAGCCCAGGCTCCTCTATCAAACCCTGCGTTTGACTCCCGACCTGCCATCTCTGCCTGGAGTCTGACAGACGCCTGGTCTCCTTGCTTTTCATCACACGTGCCAAGCATACTCTTGTCTTCGGGCCCTCATACCTGTTCCCTCTCCCAGGCGCCTCTCCCTGACTCCTCCCTCCGCCGCTTCAAACATCTGCCCATGTGTCAGCTCCGGGAGGGCACCCGTGGCCCCAAACTGCACCTCACCTCTTCCTCACACTTGTACCCACAGTGCCCGTGCCTTGTTCTACTTCTTGTTCCCCCGTAACACTTACTGCCATCTAACATACTTTATTAACAGACATCATTGTTTATAATGTTACTTTTTAAAATATGTATTATGTTTATTGTTTCCTATCTCTCTAGAATCTGGCTAGATTATAAGCAAAGCCATGGTCCTTCAAATTGGGGTCTTTTGATTCCAAGCTCGTTTTTTTGTTACCAGCCTGCTCCTCCGTGTTGACTTCTGAATGACCCTGACGTTTTGGGATTCACTCCCCCTGGGGTCCTGAAGTTCTGAGCTCGGTCTTTGCCTCAAAGAAACTAACTTCATATATATAACCTACATAATTAAACTTTGCGTTTCTGACTGCAACACTAAAAACCCCTGGATTTTTGCCAAATTTGGAAGTTATGTTTGGGCTGATCTCGGGGACAATACAGGCTACGTAGCATAAATGAGAGACAAGACGGGGCAGTCCAGACCCCATAAATGAAGGCGCATGGAGAGGCCCACATGACAGGCTTACTGCGACATGGGAACGGACAAAACCAAAAACCAAAACAAACCTCAACCACAGTGGTTTGGGACGTGAGCCCCAAGATGAAAGTCCTGAAGCAGGTGTTCCTCACAGGGGCACTTCTGTGTCCTCTGCGCCAGGGGGAGCATCAGCTGTGATTCATTTGTTCAGCGATGATTCCTAATTCTCCTCAACAGTCAAGGGCCAGCTAGTACGTAAATTTAAAAACACCCTTTATCTGGGCTCAGTACCGTTTACGTCTTGTTGGGGTGGCCAGCACGGCCCTGCCCCATGACCCAGGGCAGGTGGCGGGGAGGCGTGAGGTCAGCGGGGGGTGGGGGTGCTTACTTCAGGCTGCTGCGCCGGCGCCGAGGGAGCCAGTGTGCACCTTTCCAGGTGGTGGCCATGTTTTTCTTAATTTTAATTTTATTTTAAAGTTGACATACAGCAAAACTGACTTTCCCGCTGTCCTGTTCTATGAGTTTTAACATTGTACTGGCATAACCATTTTACAGTCAGAGTGCCGAAGTCGTGTCACGCCCACAGCCTCCTCCTGTCATCCCTTCGCAGCCATGTTAGCGCTCCCCACCCTCTGCCCCACACAACCTGGTTTTCCTTGCTGTAGTTTCTGTAGTTTTGTTTTTCAGAGAATGTTATGTGAATGGAATCATATAGTATGAAACCCTCTGAAGCCAACTCCGTCACTCGGCATCATGCCTTTGACATTCACTCACGACGCTGTGTGTCGGTGACTCCTTCCTTCCTTGTTACCGAGTCCTTTTCTGTTTTATGGATGTCCTATGGACGTTCATTACCTGTTGGAGGACATTTGGGTGGTTTCCAGTTTAGAGGCAGTTTTGAACAGAGCTGCTATAAATATTGGTACAGGGTTTTTGTGTGAGCTTAAATTTTTATCTCTTTAGGACCCATACCCAGGAGTGTATGTTTAATGTTATTTAAAAAACTACCTGTACACAAATGTTCATGGCAGCATTATTCATAATGACCAAAACATGAAAATCATCCAAATGTCCACCAACTGACAAATGGGATAAATAAGATGTGATATATTGATACAGTGATGTTATTTGGCAACAACAAGGAATGAAGAGCTGCAACTACAACCTGGATGAACCTTGAAAACATGCGAAGTGAGAGAAGCCAGATACCAAAGGGCCACGTGTTATCCCACTCCATTCATAAGAAACGTGCAGAATAAGCAAATCCGCAGAGGCAGAGAGTGGCCGATCGTCTGGGGCCGGGAGGTTGGGGGAAGTGGGGAGTAACAGCGAATGGGTGTGGGGTTTGCAGGGTTATGAAAATGTTCCAAAATTGATTGGTGATGGTTGCACAACTTACTAATATGCTAGTCACCACTGAAAAGCACACTTTAAATGGGTAAAGCATGTGCTCCCTGAATTATATCTCAGTAAGACTGTTATTGAAAAAAATAAATAAATAAACTGCTATCTTAGTTCCCAGAGTTGCTGTACCATGTTGTGTGTTCACCAGCAGTGTGCGTGAGTTCCAGGGGCTTCATATCCTCACCAGCACTTGGTATCGTCATATTTTTTATTTTAGCTGTTTTCGCATGTGTATCGTGACAGTTCATTGTTAATTTGCATTTCCCTGCTGACGTAGGGAGTGCTCGCGCTCATGTGCCCCCTTGCCTTCCTTAGCTAGGGGTCTGTGCACGTCTTTCCTGTCCAGTTTAAAACTGGGTTGTTTTCTTAGTGTTAAGCGGAAGAGTTCTTTATATATCCAGGATACAAGTCCTTTGTCAGGTACGTGATTTGCAAGTATTTTCTCTTAGTCTCTAAATTAGCTTCTATTTTAACTCTCTTAAAATAAATACCTCTTGATGGATGGGTTGCCAGTGCCATCAGGGCTTCACTGTCTGCTTACTCCTGTACCCTCAGAGCCTAATACAGTATCTGGCACAAAACAGAGATTCAGTTCATATTTGATGGATGAATGAATGAGTTCTACTTCTTACTGATTAGCAACAGATTTTTCCCCCTGAGATATAATAACTATATAAAAAGAAGCCTGATTAGGTCACTTTCCTGATTAAAATATTTCTTTCCATTTACCTCTTTGGGAAAAAAAAGAAAAAGTTTTCTAATACGGATTGTCAAGCATGGCCTGATCCAGCTTGAGTCCTTGAACATCTCACATTTCTTTCTACCTCGTAGCCTTTGCATATGCTGTTCCCTCTGTCTAAAGTACTCTTCCCCCACCCTCCCTGCCTCTCCAACTCCTTATTTTTATTTCCTAGCTGAAACATCATTTTTATTCACTTGTTCTACATCCGGGGAACTTAAGAGTGCACAAGATAGGCGTGACCCTTGTCCTCTTCAGGTTTACTTGTAGTGGCAGAGATCCTCTGCCTGACCCCCGCTCCCACCCAACTAATTTGGGCACTTCTATTTTATGCTCTTAGAGTGTCCCTGTTTTTGTTTCACAGAACTTTAATTATTTGTGATTATGTACGTTCAACATTTTTTACCCTACCAGAGCATAAGCTAGTGCCCTTTAAGTACTTTTGTTCATTTATCCTCTAAAAGAATTTTTTAAAAAGCTGGGTAATTGCTCACATGTATTTCAAACTAACAGCTATAATTTTTCATCATAAGTTTAAATAATTACAAAGGATATAATTTCTAGTATACAATAAAACTTGGCGTTTTAAAGTGAAACTATCACTTTTTAAAATGTATCTCATGAAATCAAAATACTATGTTTGATAATGTCATTTGTTGAAAAAAATCCCTGGAAAAACTTTTTACAGTCATAAATTTTACAAACTTTTTTTTCTCCTTGAACTCGTATTTCCACTTCACTTCCCTACGTACTAGTATCCTTTCTCTGTTTGTGCTCGAAAATCTTGGCTCGATCATTCCATCATACTTCTGTGCAACAAAAATAGTTATGCAAGGTATGCAAGCTGAAATTTAATTTTTTAAAAATTTCCAGTGATGACCTAAAGGCTGTAATTCCTTCTCTGTTGAGTTGTGTTGAGTTCTTCTGTGTTGAGTTACCTTTGCAATATTATTAGTGTACATGGATTAAAACAAAAAAATTACATTATTTTATTCAAAAAGCCACTTAAGGCGATGGATGGCTTTTTTTCCAACTAGATCATGTACAGTTGGATGACTGTTAACTTTTTTTCTAGATTGCGACAGGGCTCAATATCAGCTGTAGTCTTGGTTTCCATTTCTTATGGCGTAAGAGCTAGGAAACCTTGTTTTTATAAAAATCAGTGGATGGGCAGGGAAGTTTTGTGGTAACACCACCACTCCATGCAGCTCTTTGAACTTCCTAGGAGTTACATGCCAAAACGGTCATCAGAACTTTTAAAAAATGATCTGCCAGACAACAACTCAGGTAGATAGATCCTCCCTAATTTTGTTAAATGGAAAAAATTGGGACCCCACCCAGACCCGTGAAAGGACCCGTTGCCCCGTCACGAGAGCCCTCACCTCCCCGCTCACCCGGGGTTCCTGTCCAGGACAGTGCACCACGGGAAAGACCCCTTCCGGGGCCCTTGCAGGCACGCTCTGGCCGTCCTGCGCGCGGTGGCAGAGGGAGGTTGTGAAGGGCAGAAACGGACAGGAAGCAGGTCGCAGCAGAGTCTCAGGCAGACCTGCCCCAGGAAGGAGCCTGCGTGGAAGCCCAGGGTCTGGAAACCGCACCCTGTCCTCCCCCGCGGGCGTGCACAGACACCGCGGCCCCGGGAGGCCCTGGCTGCGGGCCTGCTCTTTCCAACCCCAGCTGCCGCCACTCGGGGCGCTTCGGGAGCACTCAGTGAGTGGCGTTCGCTGGTACTGACTCCAAATCTATTAACCTTTTCTGTTTCCTTTGAAAAGATACGAAGGGGGTAATTTTAAAATTCCCGAGTAGTACTGTATGTTATGAAGTTAGTTTTTGATTTTCAAGAATAAAAATGTTCTTTTACAAGTAAACTTTTTGACTCAATAGCTGCCTTGCTGACTTAATAATACTGCGTTCCCTAAATTCTCTTTTCTGCGTTTTCCCAATTACATTGTTTTAGGTAACTTTTGCTGTTTTCCAAATAATAAGGTTCTGCATGAATTCTCCACTGAAATAATGTTTAGAATATTTTTGGTCCCTTTTATACTAATATAATTTTCAAAGATTTTAAAAAAAAAGTGTTGTCATTTGTTTCCACTGCATCTGCAGTGGTTTTGAGGAACCTGGCAGATACTTTGGGCCCATCACACCTACAGGGCAACAGGCCTGTGCGGGGTATCAAGTAAATGTGTTGTATTGCTGTGAGGCAGATCGACAGCTTTATTTTTCTGTTAATGTGCAGCTTCTTAGTGCTTAGTAGTACCCTGGAGGTCTCTGTGTTTCTGCAGAAAATCTAATGCAGATTTCCGATTGCCTCTTAAAGTGCTGGCCCTCTCCAGGAAACCTTATCTTCGATAGGGCATCTGGTTTGCTGTGAAGTCATAATTTTGAATCAGAATTTCCAGCTGTGGCATCTAGTTTTATGGAGCCTGAATTGAGAATCAAAAACTAGGTTATGTATTTAAATACCAGAAGTGAATATTATCTTTCTTTTTCTAAAACAGTATGGCAATCGTATTAAATATTTACAATTTGCAGAGTTATTGTTCATGATTTGCTCCGAGAGGGACCAGATTGGACAACAGCCGAACAGCTTCAAGTGCATAGGTTGCATTTTGTTGTTCTGCCCGTGTCCTGTGAAGCTGCACGCGTGGCGTGTCTGCACAGGGACAGATGAGGATCATAAAACGTTAGGGTTCAAAGAACCTCGGCAGCCCTTTCGGAGGCTCTCCTCATTTTCCAGATGAGGAGACCGCCGTCTTATTTCGCCCTGCGTGTGGAAAGCGATCACCAACTTGAGGCAAAAGGAATTGGATTTCGTGGCATCGGGATAAACATGGCGTTGGCTGTTTTAAAATGCAGTCAGTCTGAACTGGCAAAGGGATGGGTCTTGCCAGCACTGGTCACGGACTGCTGCCCTGTGCCTGGACTGGGACCACTGGGCCCTTCCCTGTTTGGGACAGTGTTTGCCGTCTACGTCAAGATTTTAAAATGCACGTAACTGCTTGCCCCTCTTTTCAGACTTTATCTTAAGGAATAACAAAATTAGATAAATGTTCAGTATACAAAAATACTCTGTATGGTTTAGCAAAAGGATGTTCATTACAGCATAATGTACCCTCATGAAAAATGAGGGCGACCAACAATAATTAGTCGTTATGATAAATTTAAACAATGACATGTTATGTAGACATTAAAGTAATTTTTAGAAGAATTTTAATTTCATGAGGAAGTGCTTGTTATGATGTTAATTAAAGTAAGTAGGAAATAGAATCGTAGATCTAATGTGGTTTCAATTATATAAAGGATATATATGCATAAAATAGATAATAATACATCAAAGTAGAAAAAAGTTTATTTCTAGGTTATATTATGGGTTGAATAGTTCTTTTTTTATATTTTGCATATTTCACAAACTCTCCACTCTAAGCAGAAAATAAAGTTATAAAGAAGAAACTGAAAATGTAGTCAAAGAGGCCAATTATTTTATAATATCAAGTGATGGAAAACCCACTTTAAAATTCCCACTGAGGAAAGGACTTAGTCCCTGCTGCGTGTGCCGCCCCAGCTCCGTCCACCACAGGGCTCAGACCCGGCTGGACTGTGGGGAGTGGGGCAGAACCTACGAGTAACTGCTCTTTCATCAGTAGTCATGTTACCGGGAAAAAGTAAACTCATTCCCAGAAAAGCCATTCCCCCTGTCGAACGAACGTTCCTTTATTCTTTCATTTAGCAAGTCTTTTGAGGGCCTACAAGTTAGTTCTGACTTGAAAGTGATATTCTGCAACCAGTGATTCTTTGCCCAGTGATTGTTTAAATTTTCATAAATCTGCATACCAGAGTACTCTGTTATGTAGGTAACTTGGCACAGTTCCTGTTCTCACCTGGTCCAGGTTTAATAATTAAATAGGGTTAGCTATTAAATAATGAATGTTTGTGTAGAAGCCAGTCAGTGTAATACCTATGAACCCGAAAATGCTACTTTCATCAGTGCAGGGCTTGGTGGGATCCACGTTCCTGTTGCTTTGCAGTGCGACGTGGTCAGGCAGCTGTGCAAATTAAGCGCTGTTTTTCTAAAAGGTAAGCTTTTCCAGAGCAGGGTATGGCTTTCTTTGCTTTCAGAATTCTTTGAAAAATCTATGAATATTTTGAAGTCCTCAATTCCACTTTATAATTTCAAATTAATAACTTCTTACTACTGTAATTTCATACGTTTTATACTACCCCCTAGGAAAAAAAAAGTATTTGCTTACTTCAAATTTCTTATATTGATTTCAGTTGGTCTCATTCCACATTACAATTACGGCTTTCCATTCCGCAAGGTATGGCTTAGAGTTGTGTTTCAAATTTGAAATGGGTTGTGCATTAATAAAGCTACTGTTTCTAATTTAAAAGAAAAGATCTTTTACGGAAAGTTTGTTAGGCACTGGGAAGAATTTTTGAAATGTTTGTTTTATGTAAATTCATGGTAGCCTCAAATTGTTATGCCTCTGCTAAGAAGTGCCACCTTTTTTCTTCATTTGCCTCTTTGGCTTAGTTGTATGTTTTGTTTCCAGTCCTATAACCAAGGGGTTCTGCAGCCGTCCAGGTGAGCCTCCGCCTTCTTGCAGAAATAACCCACGGCCCTATGAAATAGATGAGGTCCGCATTATTCTCACAGGCCCTCGGAGGAGGACAGTCCACCATATACCCAATGATTGGCTTCTCTCATTGTCCACATCTTTTTCCTCCTTTTCTTTCATTTGATATGAAGCCTAGAACTTTTTCATAAAACTTACACTGCTTTGCTATTTACCTAATACTTTTAATTATTAATTTGTACCTGTGTGGTTATAAACTAATTGTTCTTATTATACTTCCTGAGTGTCCTGACCACCTCTCTTCTATTAGCTGATGGCTTTGTCCTAACAGCAGTGTGATGGCTTTGTCCTAACAGCAGTGTTAAGCACTGGCGAGTCAGTAACACAGAGCTGGATTTGCTGGAAAGATTATGAATTCTTTGATTCTGGATTGGACCAATGACAGAAGTGGTTCGGACACATGTACCTTCTTTTATTTAGCAATTCAATAAATATTTATGGACCGATGGGACCCAGTGCCAGTCACTGTGCTGAGGATTAAAGACACACACACACACACACAAAATGGTGAGGTTAAGTGTCTCAAAGTCCAGCAAGCCTAGTGGGGAAACCTTCCTGATATATTGGCAGTAATATTATTATTTGGGGTTTGTTATTATGATTGAGCTTATTATATTTTGCAAAGAAGTAGAAGACTTCAAAGAAGTGGAAATCACTTCAAATCTGTTTGCTCCCCCCCCCCCCCACACCATGGTGGTTCCCCTCCAGAGGAAAGTTATTCTAAAATGGAGGGAAAGAATCTTCCAAAGTTAAGACATATATAAATAAGTTGTTAATTTATGGTGACAAACAGCACTGAGGTTCTGTGGAGCAAGCATTAAGTTTGATTGTCTTAGTTAATATTTTATTAAAATCTTATGTGACTTAGCTAATTAGTAGAAAAACATAGCATTGGTTTACTTACAGTAATTAGCGATCATGCCTCTCTTTGACACACACCCTGTGCCTTCAGATATAAGCGCCTAGCAGTGCACTCCCTTTGGACACACAGCATGTTGTCTCCTTCCACTCCTGTGTCTGGGAGGGTAAAGTCAGCCTTTAACTCAACGGGGACAAGGCAGGTCTTCGTCCTGGGCACAGTAGGCGTAGCTCAGCGTGATATGACAAGGGGATTGTGAGGACCACTGGACACATTTTTTATTGGCATGACGGGCAGTATAGACAGTAGTTATGAGCAGAGACTCGAGCCGGATTAACTGGATTTTAATCCAGTTATGCTGTGTATTAGCTGAGTGATGTTTGACACAGCATTTAACCTTTCTGTACCTCAGTTTCCTTGTGTGTAAATAGAATAAAACTGTTTATCTTTTGAGGTTGTTACTGAGAATTGAGTTAATATTTGTAGGTTGGTATGAAACTGTGCCTGGTGAGTGGGTGAATAGATGTTTAGTTATCTGTTGATGTTTTTGGTATTAATCACAGAGTAATAAAGTAATAGTGTTTGCAGTCCCAGGGCCTGGTCAGTCAATGCCGAATAAGTTGAATGGTGGCTTATTTTTCTCTAGTTTCTCTTTGTTGTTTCCTGGACTTGTTTTTCTCCACTGATGGTGCCTGAGAAACACCTCAGATACCGAAACCTGTGCTCTTTGTGGGCATATCGTCCATGTAGCCCTGGGAGTGCAGCCTGTGCGAGGGAACCAGGGGTCGCACGATCCTAGCCCCGCACCGGGGAGGGCCCTCGTGCAGACACTGGGCACGGCTCCACAGGCTCTGCGGAGCCCAAGGGGTGCCTGGCAGCTGTCCTCTCGCATGTCTGCGACCGCCCACGCCTGCAGCCGGTCGAGGTCTGGGAGGGCAGGCCCGCACCTCACAGCTGTGCCGGGCGGGACTCGGGTTCTATGGGAGCCGTTTCTGTGTGGGACCTTAAGGAGCCAGTCCTTCCATCGGCCGGCGCTCCGAAGTCCTCTTGGATATAGGCCGGCCTGTCTTGTCAGTAAGAGGGAGTCGTCTCCTACAGAGGATATAAGTCACTGCTTCCCACACCTTCCTCCAGCTCTTTCAAGCATCTGTTCTTCGTGCACCCTAAGCCCTTAGGGCGTGTAGAATTTGCAGCTTTTGCGGGACACTCTGGTTTAATATGACGTGTGGCGGGTTATTTTTTTAATCCCCAGTCCTCAGCACAGCCGTGATTTAGCGTGGAAGGGGTTAGAGATGAAGTGCCAGTCCCTGTCCCTGCAGAGGGTAGGGCCGCAGCCTCAGCCTGGGCGAGGCTGAGCACAGCCGGCCGCAGCCACTGACTGTGAAGCAGCCGAATAGCCCAGGCTCGGCTCCTCCTCCTGGCGGGTAGACTCGGGCCAGCCGGGCGGGAGGCACACGACTGTGGACATGGGCTGGAAAGGGAAGAACCTGCCAAGTGGGGACAGCAGTGAGGAGTCTCCGAGGTCCCGGCTGATGGGTTGCGCAGAAGGGGCAGGATTCGGGAGCCATGTCAGAGGCGGAACTGGGGACTTGCTGACGTCGGGCAGTAGGCAACCGTGGGGCCTGGACCCAGGAGACAGGGGTGTCCTCAAGCTCACAGCAGGCGCACACCAGATCTGTGGCCACAGGACCCCCGTGGGCTGTTCTGAGACAGGGGCGGGGTTCATCAGGATGTGAGAGAGGCCCCGCCGTTGGCGGACGGTTTCGTTTTGCTGCCCCCGCCTCTGCTTTTTTCCCTTGCCTCTCCCCAGGGGTTGCTGTTTAAGAAATCAGTGTTCCCCGCCCGGAACTGTGGCTTTGGGCAGTCCCTTGGACTCTGTTTCTCCATTCTTCACAGAGGATCCTGTATTATTTGCTTTACCTTACTCTTGGGAATGTAAAGAATAAATGGGGGGGAAAGGGAAACCTTGTGTTTGAAAGCATTGTGCGCAGACTTTGTGATGAAGGTGCACTTATTTAAGGAAGTGGGGCTCAGCTGTGGGGTTGCAGGGGTCGCAGGGGCATCCCAGGAGCCCTCTTGGCCTGTCTCAGCACTTCAGACACGCACGATTTTCCAAGCCCGCCGTGTGCATGTCGACAGAGATTGTCATTGTGCCTTGTCAGTTTGTTTCAAACTCTCAGATTCATTTCAGCTAGGTCCATTTCTTTACGCTAGTGTACTGCGAGAAGCTCCTAAAAAAAACTTGTTACAGTTTACTCCACAGATTATTTTACCTAAAAATGAATTTTATTGTTTTTCCTCCAGTTTAAAAATTTAGACACAGGTGTGGGGGGCACTGGAGCTGGTCCTGGATTGGAATAAAGTTACCATTTATTTTTTGCATTTAAACATACAACTTAAATGTGAAAGATAAAGAAAGAAGAAAAGTTGTCATCTGCCACCACCGTCTGGAAGGGAGCATTTCCTGCTGCCGACTTATAGGACCCCCTTCCCTGGGCGTTCAGGGCCTTCCAGCCTCTGCCTAACACTTGCGCGCCGGGCACTTTCCCGAGCCCTTCGTGGAAAGTGACTCCATTCGTTCTCATACACCGTAAGAGGTATGCACTGCACAAATGAAGAAACCGAGGCAAAGATAGGTTCAGTAACTTGAGAAAAGCCACACAGCTAGTGACCCTCAGAGCCTGTGGACTCCACAGCCCGCCCTCCCGTGCCCCACCTCCAGCACTTCTCCACCCCGCCTGTCCATTCGAGTCATCTGGGGAGCTTGTGGCGAGGGCCAGAGCAGACAAATGCATATTACCTGGCCCTACCTCAGTCCTATCAAATCTTCCCTCTTCTGCCATGTCCAAGGTCACTCCCTCCATGTTTCTCCCCCCGCTCCGGAAGACATTTTTTCATTGCTTTTATAGAGGAAGAGGGAGGGGAGAGAGGGGGAGAGAAAGAGGAGGCAGGAGGGAGGAAGGAGAGGAGAGACAGACAGACAGACAGACAGAGGCAGACTCTCAACCTAGGTATGTGTCCTGACCAGGGATTGAACCTGCAGCCTTTTTGGTGAACAGGACAACACTCCAATCCACTGAGCCACCTACCTGGCCAGGGCCTCAGCATTTTCTATCCCGTTTTGCAACTCATTACATATGCGGAGATGTCTTGATTCTCTTAAACGCTTGGGAAATGTTTCCTTTGTAGGACTGTAACATTAGCCATGGACAGTGTGGGGAGGAAATGCCTGTGTCTTTTCCAAAAAGTGGAGTTGCTTAGAGAAGATGATGACAAATGGTGAGCATTCTTAGCAGCCCCAAACCCTGTGGAGAGACACCTATTTCTGGCCTCTTTAAAGACTTTGATTGTCTGAAAGCAGAAACATTTGTAGCTTAGATTGGCTTGGTGTTTACGATGCACTGTGTGAGCACTTTAAATATATGGTATTGGTTTTTGACATGATCATCAATATCTTTGCTTCGATTCTACACTAAGCTCTTAACCTTCTTTGTTTTTATCTCATTTTTCAGAAAAGTTCAGATGTCTGGGTTTTTAAAAATATAATGGAAACAGAATGTGGCTTAACTTTTTAAATTATTCACTGTAGAGAAAAACCTGAAGCTATAAAAGTTAATCAGATTTGGTATTACACAGATTTCATCAAAACCTGAATTTTATAAGCTTTGAAACTTTGACTTTTTAAAAACATTTGAGTTTGTCTTTACCATCCTTCAAACACACACATTCTTTCAGTCCATCGGGGTGGGGGGGGCGGGGCAGAGAGAGGCGCAGAAGGGCCTTCCCGCTTCCCTCAGGCCTCCCTGACTGGCGTCTCCATCTGAAGGAAACTCCTGGGCCAGGCGGTGATAAGCAGAATTCGGAACACGTCTCTGGGTTAGTGCGCATGAAATGAAAAGTGAGGGTCATCCCAGAATGCCGTCTGAGTTACGATGTGGTGATGGGCCTCCGTGGTAAGGCACAGTGAGTGACATTTTCAGTTTCCTGGTGAAAACAAAGTGAGTTCCGCTGGGAGTGAACACTCCTCATTGTTATAATTAAATAATGTTCTTTGCCCTTTCTTTTTGTGCTCACACTTAGATAATCTAGAAATACTGTTTGCACCCTGTGTGTTTCACTTTCTTTTCTAGCTAAAAGTTTTCAGTCGATGTATTCCCCGAGCAGATCATTTCCAACAAAATATTTGACTTTCTGTGCACGCAAATTCTAGTCAATTAAACATGGGTTTGATTAATTTATCACAACAATTGCCACCTTGGGTTAAAACAATTCTACTCTGTGGAAAGTACCTTCTGTTCAAAAGAGGGTCCTTATTTCTAAGAGCAGAGCTCTGATTTTAATTAAATAAAGAGCATTTTATGCACTTTTTTCCCTAAAGCTTAAGATTAATTTCTATGGTTACTGGGGATATAAATCTCCAGGTCGCTTTAAAACAGAGATTTTTGTTCAGGAGAGAGTTGACAGCCCCCTTTAAGAGGAGCTATTACTTAATTTTACTTTCCTAAGTTTAAACACATAAAAATATTTGTAATGATACCCCAAAGGCATCATAAAAATGTAAAATAATTGTACTCTAAAATATCTAAAATTACAGGAAATAGACCTCATTTTGAAAAATGAACTGGGATTCGTGGCTGGGGAACTGGGGTGACATACTTCAGAACCAGCATCTCTTGTCAGGAGACTTTGTTTTAAATAGTAAAAAAAATCTTTTCTGTTGCCAATCATGCAGACTTTAAAATATGTTCATTCTGTAGGAAATATTTCTTTATAGTTTTTATTAACTTTAACATGTAGCACCGTACGGATGGTGTAGCTCCCCCTCGAGAGACAAATGTCTGTCCCTGGGATTCAGTGGTGTCCCCTGGCTTATGGACTAGCCGTGTCACAGTCACCCTTTAGGTTGCTTTTTAATCATTATTTTCAAAGTGTTTAGCCCCGTTTTCTAAGGAGCTTTGAACAAGGGCGGCATAAACAGGTTCTAGCGTTCTGCTTACTCAAAGCATACTTCCTCTTTTAGGAGATAATGTTAACTGGTAAATTGTTCCCAGGTTAAAGGTTCGTCATATTTTAATAACTGTAGTATAAAGTCTATATTAGAGACACTTAAAAAACCCCAGCTTTTTAAGTGAGTGAGTTTAATACTCATCTTCTTTCCCACTTCAGTTTTGTCATATCAATTCTTTTGCTGTTTTCATTTACTAAAATTTTAATTGGGTCTTATATAGTGAAACACCTTCATTTTATTAGGAAAAGTGAAATTAGATTCATAAACTGTTCAGACTGCAGTTTTGAAAGAAATGGCATTTCGTATGCAGTATGAATGCTGTTGAGACTAGGTTTGCTTATAGTTTAAAACAGGCCTTATCCAGGAATGCTCTGCATTAAATGAGTTTATATTTTGAGAGCAAAATAAGGGGAAAGAAAACTACTTTCCCTCCTTTTTTTCATGAGACAAGAAGGTTGAGTTGGATGCAGATACTGAAAGTGCTGTAAGCGGAATGTTTGAGCGTCGAAAGTAAACACTGATTATTGCAAATGTACATTGGGACCAATTTACTTTTATCTGTCAAGCGAAACATTTCCCACAGTTTTTGTGGGTTTTTATTTAAGTTTGGAAAACTTTGGAAATTTGTGTGAAAGTATAAATAAGTTTGGGAAAGTCATGATTAGAGTTTGATAATAAACATGCAAAAGCAAATTGGGAGACTCTATTAAAGTCAGATGTAACATTTAATAATGTTTTCTCCAAAACTCATTTTCAGAGGGAAGAATGGTGATTTATGTGGATCTGAAACAAAGACTTTGGCTGTACTTGAAAATAAGGGTTACACATGAAGCCTTCAACATGGAGGCTTGCGTTTTAAAAAGAACCTTAGTGACTGTCATAGGAGCCCCCAGATGCCCCTTTCCAATTATGGGCACAGAAATTGTGTGTATTTATAGATTCCATTTGAGAAACAAAATACATACTTAGTTGCCAGGAAAATTTAAGCTATTTTTTTAATAAAATAAGCATTCCATTTTAGCATATAGGGAAATCCTTACTTTTGCAAGGAGGAAAAAAAATTTAATTGGTTCAAATAGAGTATAAATAAAAATAAACTTTAAAAACCTTAACCTAAAATTTGTTTTAAATCTCATTGTTACAACATTAACCTCACAGTTGCAAATTGGTGTTTTTAGTTGCTTATACTCCAATTGTTGGGGAAATTTGTCCACTTCTTACTGTAGTACTACTGTACATGTAGAAAGATATTTACCAGTTGTTACATACAGGCACTTTTGAAGTATCAGTCATGCCAGCATTTGACCGAGTGCTGACTAATTAATAGTCGAGTTTAGAAGGAGTTCTTGAACACTGTCAAGTTTAAATGTCCTTTCTTTGGTATGCTGTTATGTTGCCCTTAAAAGTGTGTGTGTTTGGGGTGGGGGACAGTCAGTGTTGTATTTTGATGACATTTTTATTGCTTACAAATTGATAGGTAATTTTAACTGAAATTTGTTACTGTGATAAGAATGGAAATTTTTATATGTGTCGTATTTTAAAAGGCTTTACCTAATGATCTGAAAAGCTGCTTAGGGATTTAAATTGTATATACTGGTGTAACTCTTAAAGCTTTAAAAGTGAGCTCTGAATATAAAATTCAAATATAGGAGTTAAAATTTTTTGTGCCTTAGTAACAGTAAATCTTGAAAGTAGGGTGAAAAGATATGCTTTGATTCTCAACAGTCAGGATCTGTAATATGGAACTCTGGATCTAACCACTATTTTTCTGGTTATTTTTACACATAGATTTTTCTTTGGCAAGTGTTACATTAGAGACTAATTATTTTATGCTATTTTGAACACTTAACCAAGAATAAATTTTTATCAGACTAGTCTGTCCCAATTTTATAAAACTTATCAGTTAGCAATTTACTACAGTTTGTTTCAATCTTAGAAACAACTAATTAAAAAAAATTTTTTTTCAAGCAGAGAGAATGTTAGAATTTTTTATAATTTATTTCTTGGAATGATATTTCTGCCTTTTTTTTTTTTTGCATGTGTACAGAAGTACTTAAGTTTCATGCCCTGTTTACTCCAAAGAACAACATAACGAGGAAGAGGAATCTATAGTTTTTGGAGGACAGGCAGTGATGAAACAAGGCCCTGCATTTTGCTTGGAGTTCGAACATTTCTATCATTGGTCAAAGCCGGCACGCTCTGCATTTTATTCCCATTCCACTAAGTTGTAAGATGACTTTGGAAGGCTCTGTATCTTGTTACCCAGCCCTCTTTCTCAGAGCTTCATGATAAAATGCACATTGATTCCTTTGCTTTTGTTTTTACTAACAGAGAAAAAATACGTTCTAATAGAGTAAAGCACTTAAACTTCGAGGGTTCAAATGTTATCAAGCAGCGTTTTCTGTTGAATGTAAATTATTGGCATCTATCAAGAAGTATGAAAGTTGAATGTATGTTCTCCTTTGTACCACCCGCAGTTGATTTCGCTCTCCTCTTTGCTGATGGGAAGCAGAAGCTGGACAGGGTAACAGTTTTGATGATGAGATTAGAGGTAGCCAGGCTGACTGTCTCCTGGCTTTTAGAGAACCTTATAAGCTCGGGGCCACCCCCTCCCCTTGTTTAGATATTACTTGCTCTTTTGAGTTTCAGATTACAGGAGCAATTGATCTGCATGACCTATCTTAAGAACTTTAACTTTGCAGTGGAAACTTAAACCAAATGTATATCCTCAAGAGACAAATCATCTTAAAACCAGGCTGTTGTCATTTTGATGTACTGTACTGGTCCCCGAGGATGGAGGTGGCGGAGAGCACCACCTGGTGGACGGGAACTGCATTTGCGTGGTGGGTAGAGATTCGGAGAACTCGCCTATGTTATGGACTCTGACCCTTAAGCTTGCCAATAGCGAGGCTTTATGTGGTTCCCAGCTCGCAGTTTCTCCCCAAGGCTGGGATCCCAGGAGAGGAGGCTGGGAGCAGTTGTGATGTATGTGCCCGTTTTATCTGTGGTTTTCTCACTTTTGCAGGGGTGGGTGCTGGTCCTTGCCAGCTTCACAAACGTCTTTTCCTTATGGTTGATCTTATGATTCAAATAAAATAGCATTTTTTAAACGCCCACAGGACAACCTTCAGTCTTTGGGGATTTTGTGTGTTTGAGTGCATATGTGTAACTTTGTGAATAAGAAGCCACCTTTGTGTGGAGCCCATTGGCCACTAGAGACTGTACCTGATTGCCTGCTGGCCACGCTAGGAGAGGAGGGGCCGCTGCTGGCCACCAACTGTGGCCCCGACTCGCTGGCTGCTCATCATGGGGCTGTGTCTTGTGTGTGTGCTGGGACATTGGCAAAAGCGGTGTGAGAAGATTCCATGTTTAAAAAATACCTTCCATACATCATAATCTCCAGTTTTAGGTATAGCTGTTCCTGAATGTTTATTTGATAATGATGAATTCTTGATAAAATATATCCCTCATTCACCAGACATTTGTTGAGCTAGGAACCTTGTTGGGCTTTGGGAATCCAAAATGAACATAATATAGTTCTTTTTGGACATACAGTTTTTAAGTCTTCATTCTTCACCACCAAAGAGAGTGAACACGTTCCTGCGATGTGGCATATACTGTGATGCAGTGTTTATTTGCTTAGTATTTTCTGTGACAGACTGGAAGAATTGAGAAGACATTTGGTAGATGCTTTTGGAGAAGCTGATGAATACAGTTGATGGCTTTGTTTTTGCACTTGGTGTGTGGGAAGCAGTAGCAGGCGACATGGTAACTCTTCTTCAGTGTGGTTTTCAGCTTAACTTTACCCTCAGAGGGCCCAGGCTTGGAGGCGTAGAACGAAGAGTGTGAAGAGTGTGAAGAGTGCAGGGTCTGGAGTCTGTCTTGGAGGATGGACCTTGGCTTTTCACCTTGTGAGCTGTGTGACCCTGGGCATGTTACTTAATGGTTCTGTGCCTCTGTTGCTTCAGCTGTTTTCTTATCGGTTATGAGAATAATGAAATGATCTGTCCCGCTTAATACAACGCACAGATGTTGATGACAACGATGATGAAGATGATGATGGTTGTCGTCCATCTTTCCCCTTCTCTGGGTGTGGTAAGGCAGATGTGTGAGTGCATGTCATGGTGCCCTCAGCCTTTCCCCCACACCTGCGGGCCCCTCCGCCCACCCCTTGGTGGGGCTGGTTAGTGTCATCTGTCACTGTGCAGACAGACTTCATGGATGGATAGCCAGCAGCTGCCTCTGAAGCTGAGCTGGAAGTGCTTCCTCACACGCATGAAGTTTGGGTATTTGCTCACTGAACCATGTCCGTGATCAGAGATTCTTAGCCCGAGCCCCAGGGACCGCAGTGCCTCTGAGCCCACAATGACAGGCAGAAGGGTTTTGTATCTGCGGGAGTGTTCATTTTCTTCAGGGAAGAGGTCAGGCACATAGCTTTTGTCGGAGTCTCAGAGGCCTCTGTGCCCCGCAGAGAGGCCACGTAGACTTCAGATGTTCGTGACTCTTTCTGGAAGACTGCTCCAGAGGTTAGAAACATAACCCCTCTAGAAATGAAACTCAACTTTCTATTTTGCGCTATTTGTCTTGTATGATAGAGAAGTAATTTTGAAGGTATAGTTAAGATTTTAATTGGAGGAGCTCAAATGTAAATGCAACATTTTCTTGTCTTCCTCCTCTTGTCAGAGTTCTGAAGAGCAAGGACAAGTTAGACATTTAGGGCCCAGGGCAGCCCTCCTGATTGGGCTCAGCCCCACCATTCACTAGTGAGGCCTTGAGCGGGTGACTCAACGCCCCCGGCGTAAGGGGGAATGACAATGGTGCCTGCCTCCCGGGTCCTAATGATGAGGCATGGAGTGCCCCAGACAAAGCCCGTACAGCTCTGCTTAGCACACACTTGGTGCTCTGTAAATGTGCTGACACTGTTTTTGTTGTCTGTGTACCCAACGATGTTTATAGTAAGTGCAAGTTAGCTGCTATCGTAACTTACCTCTTATTGTCTAGTTTGCCCACACCTTACTGATGTGCCAAAGATACAAATCTAATTTCTTATGATCAGACTTACCAAGGTTCTACCAAGGTTCTACACCTCAATTGTCCTAAGTCAGAAAACCCTCATCAATGAGGACCCCAAGTACGTGGATCCTTCAACTCATGCTGGAAACTTTAGAGAGTGTAGGAGGTGTGGCCAGAAACCTGCTCGGTTTGGTCAGAGGGGACTTCTAAGTTGCTGGCACACCAGCAAGTGGTCTTGGAGTTTCTGAGTCAGAATGCCCTCCCGTCCAGCGTTTGCAGGGCAGGTGAGGGGTGGAGGCCCAGGGCAGGGACGCCAAGTTCCCAAGACTGGTGGTGTTTCCCCAGTACCTCTTCTGCCTGTGGTTCTAGCATCTAAGAATAAGCCTTTCCCTCTCCTCATGGCCCCGAAGCTCAACGCAGCCACTTCTGCTGATGCAGCACTGGAGAAACAGCGGTCTGTTCCCACGCTGGGGGAAATGCGCTGCTTTGAGGTGAGCGCATGTTGGAACCCAGAGTGGCCTTTGTAAGCGTCTTGTGGGTCATGTGTGCTGTCACCGCACACACTCAAGTTAAGGTTGATGTGCGGTGTGATCCGGGTGCAGCAGGACAAACAGTAGAGCACCTGTCCAAGGTCAGCGCTTTTGTGGAGCAGATCGTGCCCCAGTGTAAGTTGTCCCCAAGTTGCTTTTGAGAAAGGCTTTTCCAGATGCCCCAACGTCATGGCACAGAGCCCGCCTCAGGCTGCCTCTGCCACCCCTCACTTTGCTCTGTGCCTGCCTTCACCCCGGATCTTGGCCCGTGTGGGGGCCACCCATTCCCACCAAGGCAGTTAAAGTGGGCTTTGCAGCCAGACTCACTGGGGCCAGATTGTGTCATGTCACTAACTTGCTGTGGATCCTCGGGCAGCGTGTTTAACCTCTCTCTGGGCCCCCGTTTTCTTCTCTTTCATGAGCGGTAATAACAGTGCCTACCTTGCAGGGCTGCTGCGAGGGTTAAATTAGTTAAGTGTGTGTAAAGCTCCTAGAGTAGCGTCTGGCATATAGTAAGCACTCAATAAATGTTAGCTACTGGTGTTACCACCACCTGGCCTCCTGTTAGGCTGGATGTGTGCCAAATCCAGTTTTTCTTCTCCGACTCTGCAGCTTCCCCACCCTCGTCCTCAGAGCTGCGAGTCCGGAGCTGGCCGTCTCCCCACACCTCCCTTACCCTCTGCTGCCCTCTGGCAGTCCGCAGTCCGCAGGCCAGGCTGACCTTGCTTCCTGGGTGAGACCCAAACAGTGATGAAGAGGAAGCAGAAGAAAACTTAGACTGATTGAGTACCTACCGTGTGCCAGACATTGTTTTCATGCACAACTTATGGCCACCCTCAGAGTTACTGTCTCAAGTTTATGCAGCAGAGGGGAAGGCTCAAAGAAATTAACAAACTTGCACAAGGCCATATGACTAGCAAGTGGTGGGATCTGAACCCAGGTCTGTGTGACTCTATAGTCCATGCTTAAATTGCCAGGACTGGGGATGCAGCACACGTGCATACTCTGCACACACACTGGGCACTCAGCCTCCAGGCCAGACCGGGTTTGGACTGGAGTGGAAAGCAGCATGCAGCCATGCCAGACCCTTGGGTTGGAACTTCCTGTTCATTTGCCCTTCTCTCTCTCTCTCTCTCTCTCTCTCTCTCTCTCTCTCTCTCTTTATTACCTTCTTCCTTAATGTGCCGGGCCCATACTGACTCTTACTTATCTGTCAAGGGAACAAATAAAAGGAAGGTTTCCAAGCGCACGGGAAGCGGTGGTGGTTAACCAGTGTGGGTTCGGGAAAATCAACCGTGCCCCCAGCCTCAGTGTGCACGTCCGGATTGGGTTGCCAGGCAGATGGGCGAGGGGAAGACCTGATTTAAGAAGGCAGTTAGCAAGGTCTCTCCATGACACTTTGGTGGAGGAAACATTTTTTAAATGGGCTGAATATTTGGGCTCGTAGGCATCCAACTCACTGAGCGGTTGTCCACGGCAAGGGTTCTGTAATTCCGTGCTGCTTTTTCAGCCCTGTTTTCATCCCATGTTTTTAATTGGTGATTTTTAGTTTCAGATGCTTTTATGGCAGAATGATCAGGATGGCAGGTGACAAGAGCTGGGGGAAAATAAACGTAGTGAAAACAGTTTATCAGCAGCAGTTAAAAGAAGTAATTTCATCGACGTTAAGTCACCTTGACTCAGTGACTTGCAGGGAGTGTGCTCGCAGGTGACATTGCCAGAAGCCAGAGGCTGGGGCCCGGGAGGAGACGGTTTGCTCTCCTCCGCTCTCCCGCTGGCCTGCAGGGCATCGAGTCCATTCTCAGGCCCAGATTCGCTGTTCAAGGCCCACGAGTTGCTGTAGTCAGCGAGGAGTAAGCGATCCTCGAGAAGACTGAGGATGTTTAGGCTGGAGAAGAGAAGATTCAGGTGGCGGGGACACAGGAGCTACTGTCGACACCAAGGGAAATGTGCTCTGTGAGGGGACGGCTGACCTGGAGGAGGCAGGGGCTCCCTCCATGTGGACAGAGCAGGGACATGTCTTCCGGGCCCTTGCTACCCTCCAGACTGCAGGAGGGAGACACTTGCTGCATGCTCCGGATGTCATCTGGCGTGTGCTAGGACCGAGCTTTGGAAATTCCCCAGTAAAGGCAGTTTGTGGAGCCCTAAGAATGGGAAGGAGAGCGTGTGATTGGGCTAAAGTGTGTGACTGTGCCTGCAGTGAGTTGCACAGAGAGAGAGGGCGGCAGGAGAGGCTTGAGAGCGTCGTAGGCTTCTGCCATCTCTTGAGATTGAGGGGTCCCAGACACCTTTTAAAATAGAAGTCGCCTTGAGCTTCATGGGTCATTAAGCACCATAGGGTGCAAATCAGCTTTTAAAAAAATTAAATCGTGAGCTCTTTCATACGTCATCAACGCTAAGAATGTAAGATTTTAGTTTTTAAAAAATCTCTGAATTTCTTAAAAGGGGTTGGGGCTTAATAGCAGGAAGGAGCAGACTTTTCAGGTCGTTAGAAAGTTAGTTGCTAATATCAAAAATTAAACCACCAAGATCATCCCAGCTGGTGTTCATCGCCCTCATCCCCTGCTGGGCCACCCTCGTCTGTAGTCAGGACTCTGTAGCACCCAGTCTCCCTCTCGTGGGCTTCTCTCCCTCTCTTTCAAAAAGCACATGTGCCCTGACCGGTTGGTTGGCCATCGTCCTGTGCACCAAAGGGTCACCAGTTCAATTCCCAGTCAGGGCACATGCCTGGGCTGCCCTTCAGTCCCAGTTGGGGTGCATGTGGGAGGTAGCTAATTGATGTTTCTCTCTCTGTCTCTCCCTCTCTACACCCCCTTTCCCCTCTCTCTGAAAATAATTTTTAAAAAAGACACACATGCTGAATTCTGGAAACTGTAGTCCAGTAAGGTTGACGTTGGTTCTCAACAGGTTATTTAACTACTAAATACAGTTTTTCTTAGATCAAGATCTCTTTATGTCTTTTTTCTAATGAGATTTCCAGACTGATGGGATAGAGCACTTTATATATTCAACTAACATATATTATAATACTACTTATATACATACATAACGTATATAACACCTACGTCCAACTAACAGATACAACATGCTTCCAGGAAGGCTCTACGCAGAGACAGTGGGAAGTAATCCCGGACGGCAGACTCGAGCCTCCTCGGGCCCAGCACGTCGGAGGGCAGTGGGCCCGGGGGAAGGAAGGCCTTCTGGGCAGGGAGGGGGTGGCTGCCAACGGGTAGCAGCAGACAAGGCAGAGGCTCGGTGAGAGGAGGCCAGCTCCTCGGGCAGATGGTCACTGAGGCTCCAGCAATGGCTGGAGCAAAGGAGAGAGCACAGGAACAGTTTGTGTACGTGACCCCTGGACAGGCCCCGGTGCTGCTGCGACCCACACACCAGTGGGATGTCTGGCTGTGCCAGGCTCTTTCGTGGGTGACTATAGTCGCGGGGGACCTTCTCCAACACAGGGACAGGACACAGACACCCCCAGCCGTGATGCCAGCAGGCCGCCACACTCCAGAGGTGTGCTGATTCTGAACTTCTGGCTGGAATTGGTATTGATGCATTTTTCAATTATGACTGAAGGGGGTGGGTTCCGGATTCAGTGAGTGGGCCTCCCAATTACAGTTGGGAACATGATCCTGGTGAAAAATCACTTTCGCTTATCAGTAGTTGGCAAACATTTACACAGCAGTGGTGGTTCTGGCTGTGCTGCTGGCTGCACACTCCCCCGAACAGCAAGCTGTGTCCACTGATGGAGTGAAAAAAATAATGATTTTGTGTTACAGGGAACTTTTTACAATATGCCAGAGGGACCTACTGGAGTCTCTTTAATCTTGAACAATGGTTGTTTCTTACAGAGGCAAATTATGCAAATCGGTACTCAGTGTTTCATAATCAATCAGGCCATTGTTGGAAGTGTTGTGAGTGCCAGCAGAACAGAATTCCTATCATCCTGGGGGGTGGGGGGGCTGGCAAGTCAGGCCCCCGCTGCGATCTGCAAAGGACTCTCCTGACTGCTTTGAACTCTCCCTGCAGCCGAAATGCCACTCGTCCTTTCCGAGGAACCCTGCCATTTGCACCAGGGTTTTTGCTTTACACTGATCTTCCTTTGGGTCCTTTACAAGACTCCCACGAAGGAGCAGCTAAGCAGGACTGACCTGTGGGTGACACACAGGAGCAGAGCTGGGCCCTCGTCTGGGAGGGCAGATGGCAGCCAGGCTCCCCCAGCCCCCTTGGGCTCATCCCAGTGAACATGTGTACTTTAAAACAATGTCGTTTCGGCTTCGGCCTGCGCACAACAATTAACCTTTAATAGTCCTTTGATTCTAAATCAAAGACAAAGAACCAGAGAGCTTTAAAGGCCCTTGGGAAAAAATGGTGCTGTTTGTTAGAGGTCCTGTTACTGCTACAGCTGTAATGCTTGTGCCGCCCTCTAGTGGATAATGTAAAGCCCGTTGCCGACTTCCCGTGAGGGTTGTTCATTCTACTCACCGGTTAATTTGTGAAGGGGAGAGGAAAGCTGCGGTATGAGAGCCTTAAACCACACTGGGAACTGTTTTGGGTTGGGCCTGGGAGCAGCTTACATCCCATTTCTGAGCCAGATGGTAACGTGCAAGACGGGTCCTTAACCTGGCTGGCAGATGGCCGAGAAGACCCCCAGAGGTGGAGCACGCGAGCAGAGTCTGATGGGGCAGGGTAAGCCAGGATTGGGCGGGGGGCGGGCCTCAGTTGGGACAGGGACACGAGGCCTGGGGCTTAAGGAACTGGACTTGATCCTGTGGGTCAGGGTGCACTTTAAGGAAGTATAGGGGAAGATTTACCGTTTTGTTTTAAAAAAGTATTGTCTGATTGCAAAGATTGTACACACTAATCGTAGAATTTTTGAAGTACGAAAGGCATTAAGAATGCAGCAGTCTCCAGGTCTTGCCACCCAGACAGCCACTGGTACTTTGAGGAGCAAGACCCCCCTCTGCACAGAAACAGCTTTAGGTGCACACTTGGTGTATTTTATGCAAGTGGCTCACCGGTGTGCTTTGGGCAGCTGTGGCTTTCCCCCACTCAGAGTGTGCTCTTGGGAAACCCTCCCGGTCAGTAGCTGCAGGGGTCGAGTCCTTGACTGCAGCGCAGGTTCACCCCGGGGGCCAGACCGCACAGGGGCACGTGTTGGGATGTTTCATTTTTGTTTGACCTCTTTTCGTGAAACCTTTATGTGTAAGGACAGGTAATGCCACAGCCTTTTCACTCAAATACACTGACTGCAGGCAGGGACCACATTGTTGCTGTTTCATAATCAATTTGCTCTCATGGTGGATGGGTTGTGTAGAGAATTCCAGTGTCTTAATGGTTTGGGGAATTAGCTTTATTAACGTAGAGACACTTAATAGTGAACTCGATTTATCTTCACAGAAAGAAAGGTGGGTCAGATGAATACCCGTAGTTTCAGAACGGAGTTTAGGTAAACGGTTTGGTTAATAGCCTCCTGAAGAAGCCAGGTGCCAGCGGAGCCCAGGTGTGGCTGTGAACTTTGTGCTGCCCCAGTGCTGGGACCGCACCTGTAAGCGGCACACAATGCCCTGCACTGGCACTCTCTGTCTCCCTCAAGAGTGTGCCGCCTGCACTCCCGGTGAGAGCAGCCCCCAGAGAGCTACCATGCCCCAGTGGGGCAGCAGAGGCATCTTTGTGGGTAGACGTGTCCCCTGTTTGTTCTGAACCATTTACACAAAATGTGTCACCTCAGTCTTCTCACCTGTAAGGTGCAGTCATGATGGACTGTGTTTCATACGGTTGTTTCCAGAAGTAAAGGAGCTAATGGACGGGGAACATTTAGCTGGGTGCCCGCCACATGGTACACACTCAGTAAAAACTGGCTCTCGGCTTGCGCTACTACTGTTTTGTAGAAATAATTTTTACAGCCCTTTCTTTGTAGTAAAGCCCAGGGATATTAGGCAACTTGCTCAAAATTTCAATTGGCAAAGCTTAAGAGTTTAGGGGAGCTTATAAAAGCACCCCTTTCTTCCCAGCCCAATTTTGGAACCACCTGAAAGAGAAACGCAGGAGTCAGAATACCAAAAACCAAATGGACAACCTGGCTTTAGATTTGTGGCCAAATGTGGGTGGAGCACAGACCAGCAGAGACTCTCTGCAGGCCGGCTGGCTGCCGAGCACGCTCGCCCTTCTCCAAGTCGTAAACCGGGTACAGGTCCTCTCTGCCTTCTGAGGGGAGTGGGTGAAGGATTGGGAGAGGCCAGGAACGTTGGTCCAGCTAGAGTCCCTCCACACAAAACCTATGGATGGGGAATTGGTGTCTCCTGCAGAAGTAGGAGGCAGAACGGAGATTAGAGCCAAAGAATCTGGGCCAGCACCCGGGGTTCGTTACCAGCTCTCTCATCTGCCCTGCTCCGCGCAAACCCCACACGGTTCGCCCAGAGCCTGCCCCTCTGCCATATCCCATCCTGAGCTCAAGGATGGATGGAGATGAGCGCCAGTGTGGGGAATAGAGCCCGCCCTGGAAGTTGCCTTCATTGTGCCTTTAAACCCTGTCTTGCAGTCAGTGGTTTGCTGATCGATACTCAGGACGAACTGGTCACATTGGACTGTCATCTGTCCAGCCAACCTGTTTCCTTGCTCGTTTGTGGGCCTTCTCTCAAGAGCCCTGTGGCCCAAGTCGAAGCCTCCAGTGTAGCAAAACACAAGGAGCAGCAGCTGCCTGGGAGGAGTCAACTTCAGCCAGGGAGACCGTTCCTTTTACAGATGCACGCATGCTTTTCCACTTGTCACTACGGGCCTTTGAAATGAGCACTATGTGTGAAAATGCCCAAAAAGCCTCCGTTGCAGATCTTGCTATATCCACTGTAGTTAAAAACATGTTTAAAATCAGTACACACAAATATTCTCACCTGAAACCCCGCTTATATTTCTCTGAAGAAAAACCTCAAACGTAAGCCAAACTTTAGTAGTCTTATTAGTCTCTCAACGGTATAATACCAAGATCTGTCCAGAAAAAGTCCAGCTATCATTAGTATAACAAGAACGTTTGCACAACATCAGTGCCAACTGGCAGCCAAGGAGGGGGGACTGGGAATGCGTATGTGTGAACAATGACGACCTCACTGTACTAGTCAGTGGGGGCTGTAGACACCGTCAAGTGAGCATGTGCACTGTGTGGCCCTCGCATTCAAAATGACTAAGTGAGTAGAGCATTGAATCTGCATCAAATTTTGTGTTAAGCTTGAACACTCCCCTGCAGATACTATTTGGCTGATTCGGAAGGCCACAGCTGTGGGCAGCTGGTGAGTGGCGGCTTCGTCCTGACAACGCGCCTGCTCAAACATTACATCTTGTGCAGTTTTTTTGTGAAACATCAAATCCAGGTGACTCAGCCCCCTTACAGCCCAGATTTGGCACCCTGTGACTTCTGGCTTTTCCCAAAACTGAAATCACCTTTCAGAAGGAAGAGATTTCAGACTGTTGATGAGATTCAGGAAAACAGGAGGGGGCAGCTGATGGCGACTGGGAGAGCTGCGTGAGGTCCCCAGGGACCTGCTTGGAAGGGGACTGAGGTGTCACTGTCCCATGTACAATGTTTCTTGTATCTTGTATCTTCAATAAATGCCTCTGTTTTTTGTATTACATGAATGGATACCTTCTGGACAGACCTCACATGTAATAAATAACCTAGCCTTTGAGTCACAGGCCTGCTATCCATTCCAGTTCTACCAACTGCTAGCCTTGTGACCTTGCGTGGGCCTCAGTTTCCATGTTCATTAAATGAAAATGAGGCAGTGGAAAATGTCTAATTCTTCTGATCGTTACGAGGGAGTAACTGACAGAGAACGTTGAACAGTCTACGCCTGGCACACACGTGACTGGTTCTTGGTACGTGGCTGCCACTGTCGGGAACACGAGGTGACTGGTGCATTGTGGAACCCAGATTCAGGAAAGAGAGCACGGCTTGACGGTGCTCTCTCAGATGCCCTTCCCAGTTCCCAGCCCTCCCCTTGTGATTACTGTGCCGGAAAACTGCAGTGGTGACCTACCAAGAACCTGTGCCTGAGTTTGTACCTGATACTGAGAAGGCCTGGGTTTCGTCCAGGCCTCACCCCACGTGTCTGAGCAGCCGACTCCCCTCGCACTGACGCACGTTTCTCACCTGCGGAGTGGGCACGATGATGGGGCCCGCCTCGTGGGGCTGCCAGGAGGACCGGGCGGGCTGGCGCGCAGAGCTCTTGGAGCGCTGTCTGGCACGTAGCGGACTCGCAAAGCAGGTGCTGTCGGTTTACTGCAGGCGGCTCTGAGTCTGGTAAACGGGACTTCAAGCGAAGAATCCAAGTACTCGGAAATAAAGTAACTAGAGATCGTAGGTGGATTTAGTTGTTGGTTCAGGCGTGCGTTGCTCCTATTCTGGCAGCAGAAAATCTGTGCTTCAGAACGACTAACAATGTTAAGAGAAGAAAGTGCTTACATGGGAGATTTTTTAAAATAATATTCTATGGAGGAAAATTTTTAAAATATGCTACAAGGGCAGAATGGTGTAGGGACCTGTGTGCATGTGTGCCCGCCTTCAGCAGTTATGACTCCTGTTTCCTCTGCACCTCCCTCTCTCTCTCTTATTTGGAAGGAAATTCCAGGGATATCATTTTATTTGTAAATTTTTCAGTATATATCCTTAAAAGATAAGGATTTTAAAGATAATCATAGTACATAATGCTATTATCATACTAAATAAAAATTTATTATTTCTCAATATCATTAAATGTTAAGTGGGAGATTTTCAAAGCAGGTGAATAATGATACACAGCAGGCATTAAAATGACTTCAGTGTCAAGTGACACTGGACACACTGACATTTCCATCAGTGTGACAGTACTGAGGGAGCCCGACCAGCTCCGTGTCATTAAGGGTTCTGGTCTCAGCTCTGTTGGTGAGTCTCCCTCTCCGGGCTCTCTGGTTTCTTTGCACTGAGAGGAATGCCCGTTCCCACAGGCCGACAGGATTAAATGAAGTCGCCCACCTGAAGTGCGGCGTGGAGGTGATACTATATTAAAGATTACTGCTTTCCTATTCTTTCTCTCTTAGCTACAGTTCTTACTTTAAGCCATGGTTTATGTGAGAAACAAAGGATTCTCTCTTCATCCACATCTGTCCTCTCCGATAGAGGCACATGTCGTACACTACGGTGGCGCGGTCAGCCGCACCGGGGAGACGTGTGGTGGGTGGTCCTCTCCGGGGGCACCGGTCGCCTCTGGAGTGCGCTACGCACGCCGCCCAGCGGGCTTTACCTGCCGCTGCCGCACCTTCCAAATGCACCTCCCCGCCTTCCCAGGAGGCTTATTCGAACAAACAGCCAGTGCGCTCCTCCTCGTGCGTTTGTTTGCAGTTACACAGGCGCGACCTTGTGATATCTTTGATGCCTTTTTGTTCCAGCTCATTAAGTCAGGAGTAATCAGGTTGGGAAGCCTTTTTCTGTCTGCCTCCCCCCTTTCTTTTTTCCCCTCCTTTCCCCTTTTCAACATGGAGGCGCTACTGGAGATACGTCAGTGAGCGGGACATAGATTTTGACCTCAAGGAACTTAACCAAAGTCTAGTGGGGGCCGTAGATAAATACTTGTAATATGGAGAGTGCTGGCAGCTGTCTATAAGATACTAAGGGAGGTGTTAGGGAAGGCTTGGTGGAGGAGGAGACGTCTAAGTGGAACCTGGAGGGCTGTGCAGGGGTTCTTTGGGTGGCATGGGGTTGGGGGAAAGGAGGAAGGCTGTTCCAGGTGGCGAGAGAGCGGTCACCAAGGCTTAGAGCTGTGAGAACAGTGTGTCCCTCACCTGCCCAAGCCTGTGACATGCCCTCCTCGCAGCTCAGCCCCCAGACCACTCCCTGACGTTAGCCCTTGCACCTCCTACCTGGTCCCCAGACAGTTTCCCAATGACCCGTCCTTCCTCCCGGAACGAACGCTCTCCCTGCCCCTGCTCCCCGTGTCTGATGGTCTGAAGACTAAGGAACTGCTGCTAGTTTTAGATTTTTATAGGGCAAACGCACTTTTGTTTTACGCTGATTTTCTTGTCACACTTGACACTGGAATGATGACCTTTCTCCTTAAAAGAGGCATTCTCTGTAGAAACACACATGTGAAGACTCCTTCAGAATCGGCACTGTATGTGGACATAGTCAAAATCCAAAGCATGCAACTGTGCAGGCCCTCTAAACTGCAGCAGTGTCAGTCGTGCATCAGAATGGTGTGAGACGTGCTGTGTTGGGCAGTTTAGCCTCAGGCACAGGACTGAGGTGCTGCGGTGAGCAGACCAGAGCTTGGCCCCGGGTTTTCACAGCGATGGTGGCAGGCACGCAAGTAAACCATTACATCATTCTTTGGGAGGAAACCCTGTCCTCACATGCTGTTGGTGGGGCTTCAGTTGTCTATTTAGGTAAATCAAAGGCCTGAAATTTTTTCTTTGTTATTGATTTGTTGTGATTTTTGTGTGTGTTCAATTTAGGAAACTGATAAAAATTTCAGGGCTGTCAAATACCTGTAGAAATCTTCATGCTCATTTTTTTTTTTTTTCATTCTTGGCATACATTGTGCTCACGTTAAGCATTGAATTCTTATACTGATCATATTGTTAAGCCAGTAATTACTTAACACCTCTTAACTTACCAAGAATTCCATTTAGTCCTGAGTAACCTTAACTCCATTTTAATAAATACATTTTATAGAAATTTGCCATTACAGAGCATAAGAAATGGGGATCACACTTGTTATACTCTAAGTGAAACCTCTTGTAGCTAATTTTCCGCGATGCCCGCAGGACCCTCTTGTTGCTGGCACACCCCCGTGTGCCACTCCCCTGGTAGACCAGAACTCGCCAGGGTGGGGGCAGGGTGGGGAGGGGGGGCCCGCTGGATCTAACCTACGTATTAGATGCCTTCTGAAACTTTCCTTGGACCTTTTAAGACTTTTTTATGGAAAACTTTTTGACTCCTAAAACTCCTGTTTTGGATATTAAGGTCCTGAGTAGGTGTGCCATAGACTGAATGTTTGTGTCTCCCCAAAATTTCTGTGTTGCAGCCCTGATCCCCAGTATGATGGTATTTGGAGGCTGGGCCTTTTGGGAGGTGGTTAGGGCGTCAGGGCGGAATCCCACAAATGGGATTAGTACCTTTGAAGAAGAGATGCCAGTGAGGCGATCTCTCTCATCCTGTGAGGATTCAGCAAGGAGGGGGCTGTCACCAGACACTAACTCTGCCAGCACTTTGGTCCTGGACTTCCAGCCTCAAAAACTGTGAGAAGTGAGTGTCAGGTGTTTACAGCGCCCAGCCACTGATCCGCTGTTACAGCAGCCAGACTGACTAAGACAAGGATGTTAGTTTCATTGCTGTGGTAACATCACCGCAAGAACAGCGGCTTTAAGCAACACCCATTTATTTCTCACAGCTCTGTGGGTCAGAAGTCCGAAGTGGGCCTCCCTGGGCTGAAATCAGGGTGCGGGCACAGGAGAGCCCATTTCCGGCCTGGCCCAGTTTGTGGAGGCCACCCTCCCTCCTTGGCTCCCTCCAACCCCTGTCCTCCATCCAGCCGTGTGGGGTCGCGCCTCCCTTCTGCACCTCACTCTGACCCTCCCTCTGCCACCCTTGGCCACGGGGGAAGGACCCTCATGGTGACACAGGGCCCGCCTGCCCGCAGAGTCCAGGGTCCTCTCCTGCTCTAAGGTCAACCGGTGAGCAGCCTTAGCCCATCGGCTGCACTGATTCCCCTTTGCCATGTAACATAATACACCCCCAGGTGGCAGGATTAGGACGTGGACATCTTTGGGGGAGGGAGGTGGCACTCTCCAGCCCCCACAGTAGGCGTGATCCTTGGGATTGTGAAGTGCCCGGTGTTTAGTCAACACCCAGGGCTCTGCTTTTGCAGCAGGAACTGCACCCAACAAGCTCTGAGGACAGAAGGAGGTCCCTTTGCCCTCTAGGAGCTGGCAGTCTGGGCAGGGGAGGGGGGGGGCGGGAAAACCAGCCCATCACCAGTCACCAAGCCACGAAGGAACAGGTGCTAATGTGGGCGCATGTGTGCAAGGGGGTCTGGCCATGCCTGGGCCTGTGGAGTGGACATAGGGAGGAAAAGGGCACCTGGAAAGAGGAGGAGGACTTTGCAGTGGGGAAAAGGCGTACGGGGCACCCAGGGAAGGGGGGAACCACATGGGTGAGCATTTGAGGAAGCACTGGGACTTGGAGTCTGGGGGAGCGTGGTGGGGTCCGAGGCCGCGAAGGGCCTTGCGTGCTGTGTTAGGAGTTTGAACCTGACCCCATTGGTTGGGCCCGGAGGCTACACGTCGGCTGCTCTGAGGCGAGCCAGCCAGCAGCACCGCCTGCTTTGATGGCGGTGCGCTTTACAGCCAGAGCGCAGCCCTGCCGGGCCCTCGCCGGTCTGCTGGCCTGCTCTGCTCGTTTATGGTGCTTGCCTGGCCCTTCGTGGGCAGGGTTAGGCACGGGGCTGGAAACCATAGACTGTTTTAAACTAGAGTAATTTGGTCAGGTTTGTATGTGATACAGTAAACACCTTGTTTGTACATCTCTTTTCCCCAACAGACTTAAAAGTCAGACTTTACACTGCAGTTTAAGTGGAAAACAGGAATGGATGTGAGTAAGCAGGTGTGGTCAGTGAGCTCAAAAATGTGCCGGATGTGGGCCTCGACGGCCCCGAGTGTGAGTCCAGGCTCCCCGTGCCCTAGCTGTGTCACCTGGGACGAGCCACGGAACTGCTGTGAGGTCCTCCCCACAGAGCAGTGAGGTCGGGGCCCACCCAGAGCTGCTCGGACGTGGGGGCGCATGGGCGGGAGTGCAGGCCGCCGCCAACAGGATGTTGGACTGACTCAGCCATTGTTATCTGGTAAATAAATGAGGATTGTGGCAACACTTAGCTTTTTCTTTGATTCCTGCTCTTAAAAGGCCTGAGGGTAATTCTCTGAACTGCATTTGTGATTAGTGTAGACTCGAAGGAAATTTAACTACACCCCTACTGACCGATCTCCAGACGAAGGCTGAATGTTTCTTTTGTGACAAATACTGTTTTTGTATTCAGACATGTGCTTACTCCACAAATACTTACTGACACCCCCCCGCCCCCCATGCTTCACATTGTGTTTGGAGCCCTCCTGCGTGGCTCGTGGTTCCCCGACAAGCACATGTGTAGAAGTTAAGGCTGAGGACGGACCGGGTATAACGGAGTGCCAGGTGGGTGGTGTGCAGAAGTGCTTTCAAGTTCAGAGCAAAGTGAAAATTAGCTGGAGTTGGCCTTGACAGAAAACCTTCGTGGAGAAGATGAAAGTTGAGCAGACCCTTTCAGGCCGGGCTGTGTATGTTTGGAATAAGAACAGAAGGCATTAGGAGGAAGCCAGCTGAGCGGTGGTCAAAGGACAGAGCAGGCCTCAGGCTCAGCCAGTCACTCTCTCCTTCTGGAAACACTTTCATCCCTGTCCGCCCTGATGCTAGGTTTCTTCCTGCCTCTTTTTATTCTGTTCATTTTTTCATTCATGACTCCATACACAGTGCTTGACACAGGGCAGGTGCTTTAGAGTAGGTTTTTATGAGGCTAGAAATCAGCTACCACAAGTAGAAGCCTTTGTACGTCAGTGTTCTTTTCATTCACCCATGGAAGTGGGCTGCGGGACAATGGGGACTTGCTGTGTGGGGTGAAGAGTGGCCCCCGGGCCTGCCACCCTGCCAGTCTGCATGGCCTTTTTGTGGAGGGGAAGCTGCAGCCCTTGCACCCCTCGCCTCGCACTCCTGCCTGTGACGTTGTAGACGGAGACCCGCAAGGAAAGGGATTGACCTTTGTTGGGCACCTGCTGTGTGGGTGCTAGATGTTCATTATTTCATGTGATCTCGCAGCTCCTTAGAGATAATTTTTCCGTGACATCATAGATCACAGCAATTACAGGAAGAAAGGACCGTTAGAAAGAGACCAAGGCCCAGGAACGTGGGCGGCCTTGGCGGAGTCACCCAACAGTGAGCGGTCCTACGATAGTCTAAAACCAAAGTCGGCCAGTCGATAGTTTCAAAATCTTCCTGCACCCAGCATTCCATCCTCTGGTAACTTAAACTTCATTACATGTGATTGTAACATCTAGCTATATAAACTTTTCATCTTTTAATTTTAGGTTTCGCACATTGGCAAACTGAGAGACTTTCTTCTGGAACACAGGAAAGATTATATTAATGCTTATAGGTAAGTACATATTTACCATGACTTTGCTAACTGTTTTTCCATACCTATATTAATTTTTAAAATATTTTATCTGTTTATTTTTAGAGAAGGGAAGGGAGGGAGAAAGAGAGGGTGAAAAATGTCGATGCGAGCCATCGATTGGTTGCCTCTCATACACACCCCGACTGGGGTCTGAACCCACAACCCAGGCATGTGCCCTGACCGGGAATCGAACACGCGACCTTTCACTTTGTGGGATGATGCCCAACCCACCGAACCACACCAGCCAGGGCCATACCTTTATTCTTACCGTTTACTTAATAACTCAAAGTTGAAATGAGGAAGGTCAGTTTGGCAATGGTGCCTACAGTGCACAGGGGGCTCCCGTGCTGGGGGGTGGGGGGCGGTGTTTGGCCAGACCCTGTCTGGGAACCATGAGAGACCCCCTGCAGCATCTCCTGTTCTGGCGCTGCCGCATGTTGGCGGCTCTGGGTGTCCCATCATGTGGTGAGCAGCAGAGGCAAGGGAGACAGAGCGTCTCAAACTCATTCGACAGTGACGGGACTATGCAAGCCACATAAAAATGCCACGTGGAGAGATGGGCCCTTGCCTCCAGGGAGGGTTGTGGTTAGGTCGATTTCTGAAAAGAGAGAACACATTTTGACCGAGGCTTTCCCATATAAAAACAGTTTCTGTATTCCAGAAACAGTTTCTGGAATAGACGCCCACTCTCAGCAGACAGGGACGCTGCGGGACAGATCTCCTACCTCCTGCCCTGCCTGACCTCCGTTTGTACCACGGGACACAGGCATGTGTCACCGGAGTTCATGGGCAAGGCGGCTTGGACCCAGGACCCAGCGTCATTAGGAGCCGCTGAAGGGTTTCGTTTTCGGGAAATAAGGGCGTTTGCACTGCAGGGCCCTGCCTCTCACAAAGCTGGAAAACAGGAGGGAAACCACTGAATTTTTTTTTTTTAAACCTGGTCAATATATACAAAAATGAAACTTTTTTGTATAAGCTCTTTAACAGAGAAAATAATTATACCTCAGGTGAATTTTAAATAATCCCTGTCATTTTGCCTGCTGAAACAAGTAGGTGACTTTATACACTTAAGTGTATGTCATTTGTATAATTTAAAAATATACTAAAATTATTATTCTAATGCATAGCACCAAAAATCATTCAAATGCATAGTACCAAGAAGACCTTATTTTTAAGTTCTTAGTTCAAATCGTTGGTCAACACTAGATGGCAGTATAAATTTTATTTCTAAAGGTGTGTTTGAATATCAAGTACTAATTTCATAGCCCACAAAAATGGAAGCTACAGTTATTTTGGAAAACGTAAGCACCCTGATACCAACATTCAGTCTCCAGCTCCTTTGTTCAGTACCTGACAACACAGGTTACAGGCGGGTCCCAGAGCTCTTTCATGGGGGGGGGCACCCTTGGCTTCGCTGTGCCTTGGAGAGCCACTCAGCTGGGCGAAGGCTCTAGTGTTGCTCTGGTCCGAGCCGCCCGCCTCGTTTGGCCTGTGCAGTCCGATGTCCTCGCGGCAGCTCAGCACTGCAGCCTGCCGGCCAGTCCACCTGCCTGTGTTTGTACAGCTTGTGCACTAAGAATAGTTTTTACATTTTTAAGTGGCTGGGGAAAAATAATAATACTTCACCACATATGAAAATTATATGAAACTCGGATTTCAGCGTTGGTCAGTAAAGTTTACCGGGACAGCACCGTGTCCACTCATTGGTGAGCTTCCATGGCTGCCCCGGTGCCACAGCAGCAGAGTTGAGTGGCTGTGACAGACCACATGGCCCGCACTGCCGTGTACTTATATACTGCCTGGCCCTTTCAAAACAGGTTTGCGGAGCCCTGCTTGAAAAAATCGGGGCGATAATCACTCGCCAGCTAGTGGGGAGATTCAGATAAGACAATAGGAGTTGAAATGCAGTACAAAAAGCAACTGCACCAAAACCAGTTGATTTATAAAAAGACTGCTGTGTCAGGGTGTTACTCTGAACTTTTGGTTAAAACAGTCACTAAGGCACGTCTTGAATGGCACAGCTCAGCTGCCACATGGTGCCAGTGTTCACAGACCACATCCGCTAGCATCCGTGGCAGCGAACCCTAGGACTGAGACCAGGGTCGCTGGGGCCAGGCCCTGTCTGCCGTTTACTGGCTGTGTGGCTTGAGTGTCAGGTGGAATTATAGCTCCTGAGGCTCTCCTAGTCTTGGCCAGTCTGTCATCCCTTTTCCTGGTCACAACCAGTCACTGCCCGCTAACATGCTCCGAGTTCTACTCCTAGCCCTGTTTTGGACCCTTCGAAAGAGCAGGGGCTTTGGGGCAGGTCACAGCTGAGAGCCAGCGTGAGCGTGTCGACCGTGTGGGTGCGCGCAGCTCACGCACGGCCTCGGCTGTGTTCTTACAAGGGCTAAATGTGAGCGTTCTTGGCACACGGAAGTCCCTTGGTGAACAGTAATGGAATTAGAACGCCTTTTGACCTATGATGTATTTGGGGTGGTCATTTTAAAAAGAAAACACCTGTTTCCTGCCAGAGGGAGGTGGGAGAGAGAGCAGGAGAGAAAGGTGGGATGCAGGAGGCAGGTCGCCGTGAGGGGATGGAGGTGTTAATCAGTTTCACCCCCAGTAAAACTCAGGTGCAGGCAGTGCTTAGGTCTGCGGGCAGGTGGCCTTGACGAGGGAGGACCCCGGGACTGCACGGGCTGACTGGGCCCTTGGTACCGAGCTGTCCCAGCTCCTGGAGCGCGGACAGCAGGGGCGGGCCCGCCGAGAGCTGAGGAGAGAGCGGCGCCAAACAGAACCTCTGCCGTGCACGCAGGCAGGCCCCAAAGAGTGAGGCGAGAGAGAAAGGAGCTAGGCCCACAGTGTTCGTGCCCACTTCCTCCGCCAGGCCCTCAGTCAGGGACTGGGGTGGGGGTGGGGGGCAGGCAGGGGGAAGGGGGCGGGGTGTCGCCCTAGGGCAGCTGATTGGGCAGAAACTGGAGGACTAGGGAAGAAGCGGTGCCCTCAGTGCCCTGCAGTCTCTTCAGAGAAAGGCCGCCCTTCTCTTCTCCCAGGAAGCCCCCTCCCGAAAGCCCTAGACAGTGGGAGCCTGCCTTGTCCACCCCGCCCGCCCGCTAGCCGAGGCCGCCTCCTGCAGCCGCCTGGGTGGAGCGCGGCGGTGGACTTGAAAGAACGTGTTTAGAAATAGTGCCTTCAGACCCATAAGGCTATGTTAGCTCGACATAATTAGGAAGCTGTAATTTTTTCCATAATGTAGAGCTCAGACTTTATTGACCCATTTAATTTTTTTTAACAGTGACATTTCAGTAGAGCAGAACCGCATGCAACCTAGGTAGCCTCTGGCTGGATCTCTTGAATGATTTTATTTAAAAACAGTTACTCCCGCTCTGGTAGATGGACCTTTTCTGCAATATCCTGGCAGCAAAACAATACCACTTGGGGGGAAACTTTCTTGGTTTCTGTTGTTGTTACTAATAGAATAACCGTACCATTAATTTCCAGTTTAAAAGGTTAAAGTATAATGTGCCCTAACGGAGCCTCACCTTTTAATTGCGTGATCAGTGTTCTCAAGGTAACCTTTAGGCCTTTTCCGTTTCACGGCGCTGAGGTTCCGTTGAACCAAAATCTAGCGTAGGAGGACTTTACTCAGTGTTCTTGAATTAGTCATTTATAGGTACCTTTCTTTTTATTTGCCCCTGACCGTGTTAGCCCCTCCGTCTGATGGGGAGGCTTCCACTGAGGGCCAGCACAGCCTCCTGGACCGTCTGCTCACCACTCTCCCCGCTCCCACGGCGACCTGACTGGGGCCGGGGGTACTGAGTGTGCCTGCGCGGGCCCCCACATTCTGTTTGGGTTGCCATGTGAAGCCAGACTAGTTAAGGAGACAAGATGCTGGGGGGCGTCGAGATAGGGACGTACCTCTCTCTCACTCCTGAAGGTCTCCTGAGGGGAGGACCACCCCCCACTCCGCAGGGCCGTGGGTGCTCCCCCCCACCCCCACTGGGCTGCTCAGTGGGAGGGCACCACAGCAGAGGTAGAGACGGGTGGGCAGGTGGGCTTGAGAAGAGCCTCAGGCTTAGCCCCTCCCTTTTCTGTGCAGGAGGGGCCTGGCGTCAGGGTGGACTTCCCCTGCTCTCGAGTGCCTTAGGCTTTCCAGGAAAGGCTCTAGAAGTGGGGGCAGGCCTGCAAGTCTGGAGCGGAGCCAGCTCAGTTCAGGAGGGATCTGTTACGGAGCACACTTGCAGCTGTTCCTCCGGCCTGTTCTCCAGGTCCGCCTCACGCATTGAGTTGGATCATTCAGAAAGTATTTGATTATTGACTTACTGGTTTATCGGCCTACTAAATGCTAGCAGTGCCCTGGATGATGGGGATACAGCAGTGGACAGACAGACAAAAGTCCTTGCTTGTGTGGAGCTTAAATTTTTCAGGGAAGACAGACAAGAAGAAAAATATATAGGATACTAGAGCAGGGTGAGCGCTTTTGCGGGAGGGGACAAGGGAACGGAAATAGAACATATCAAGGAGGTTACAATTTTAGAAAAGGAGTCTAGGGAAGGCCTCATTGAGAGAGGGACATTGAGTATCTTGTAGATATCTGGGGAAAGAACATTCCAGAAGGAGGAGACAGTCAGCAAGTGTAAAAGTCCTGAGGGTGGGGGTGGGTCCAGATGTCCAGGCAGCAGCAAGGAGACGAGTGTGACTGTTGCAGGAGTAGCGGGGCCGTTGAAGATGAGCTCCAGGTGATGGCAGGAGCCAGCCATACGGCGCTTGTAAGGACCTCAGCTTTTACTTAGGTGGGAAGCCGCTGGAAGGATTGGTGGGGCCGATCGGCACGGCTCGTGTGTTAGAACAGACTGAGGAGGGTGCGCAGAAGCAGCGGAGATAGGAAGCCACTGTTATAGTCCAGGTGAGAGACACTGATGGGTGGAGCGAGAGGCGGCAGCGGGTGTGGGAGCTGGAGGTCAGGTTCTGGAAGCAATTTGAAGGTAGGGCCCACAAGATTTGTTGGTGGCTTAGGTGTGAGCCGGGAGAGGAGAAGAGGAGGCAAGGCCGACCCCAGGCTCGGGGACTGAGCAGCCGGAAAGAAGGGCACTCCCATGAGCCCCGGTGCGGGTGGCTGCAGCGGAGCCCTGGGAGGAGAGCAGGCAGGAGCTCAGTTTGGGCATATTCGAAACGCAGATTAAATATCTGAATGGAGCTGTCGAACAGGTGGTGAGGTACACGTGTCTGAAGTTCAGGAAGTCCGGGCTAAATATGTTACATTGGGACTCGTCAGCCTACAACTGGTATTTAAAGCCATGAGACTAGATGAACTCACCAAGGGACCCGGGGAGATAGTGAAGAGCCTCAGGGACTGAGCCATGAACTCTCCAGCAATAAGTGCTTGGAGAACTAAAAAGAGTCAACAAAACAGGCTGAAAACTCGTGGCCACCGAGTTAGGAGAAGAGCGGGAGAGTGTGGCGTTGCAGAGGCCGGAGGAAGCAATCAGCTACATCCAGCCCGCGTCAGGTGCCCGGGGTGAAGGCTGAGCCAGTGAGGGGTCAGTGGAGACCTTGGGGAGTGAGGGTGGCCGCGCGAGGATAAACGCCTGTTTGCATTGGGCGCAGGAGAGAATGGTCAGGAAAATGGGGACCCGGGCACCTTTGAGAATTTTTACTCAGAAGAGGGGAGAAATTGGAGTTTAGAGGTTTTGTTTGGTTTTGTTTTTTAAGTTGGAAGGAATAACACAATGTTTTATGCAGCTAGGAAAAATCCAGGGGACAGAAAAAAATGACATTATTAGTAATGACACATAACGGCCACGGTGTGCCAGACCCTGTCTAAACACAGTGTGTGCATATTAATCCCTTTAAGGCTGATGGTGCAGGAGGGGGGGGGGGTGCCGGGCCAGCCTCGCTCCCCAGTGTAGGGGCACAACTGGGAGATGGGCGCGTCCATGGCAACCGGAGGAAAGGGCACCGTCCGCGGGCCCACGGGAGAGCAGTGGGGAGGTGTGGTGGGGCTGTGGGTCTCAGAAGCAGGGAGACAGTAGAGAGGTTTTCAGAAGCAGGGAGAAGACATGGAATGGTTACCTAGGAGAGTGGGAGAGCAACACACAGGGGACATCAAAGGACCACTCGATATTACTAATCGTGAAAAAGCTAATATTTCCGTCTTTGTCCACTTCCCACCTGACCCTCAACTCAGCTAAACAGCGACCTCTCACCTCTTGGTTCTCTCTACGCCACCAGTCCCCTCCGTGTCTTCTGTAACTGCAGACGTCTTCTCTCATTGCTCCCCGCTCGGGCGCTCCTCTGACCCTCAGAGGTTAGGACGGAAGGGTCAGTTAAATAGCACCGGAGCAACCAAGTGTTTTTTGAGTGCCCACCACCCGGAACAGTCTGTTACTCCAGTTTTTAGATCGAGCAGGGCGCTCCTCTCCTTATCAGGCCACGGTGAATGGTCTCGGCCCTGCCTCAGCTCTGTGGCCATTGTGATGTGTGTCATAGTGACTATACCCCCCACCCAACTGAATAGATTCTAGAACCTCAGGAAGTCATCCTTTATTACTTCAAGTCCCCTTTTGTTTCTGTAGTTTGTTATCACAAAATGATTAGAAGACCATTAGCTTTAGTTTCTTTTTTCGAAACAGAGTGTTAGCCATGGGACTTTTGGTCTCGAGCGTTACTTCTGCCCTTTTAAGTTGCACCATAAGAACGAGCGTTGACAGTGGTTCTTTCGCATCCCCAGCCCTTTCTTCTTTCCCTTCCATCTGCTCCTCGTTACTCTCGCTGCGCTGGTCACCCAGGCCCAGACCGTGGGGTCTGCGGATGCTCCGCCACCAACACCTGGCCTGCTCCCGAGAGGTGACCTCTCAAGTCCTCCCTCCACAGCCGGCCGCTGCCCCCCAGTCACATGGTGCTGGGGAGAGGTGGAGAGGGCAGGAGTCTCTGCCTAGTTTCCATCACCCGTTGCCTGACCTTGCCCCTCTTCCCACCTAACCTGGTATCGCCACATTTATCTTCGTCCAGCCCAGCCCTGCCATGGGCTACAGAATGAAACGCCTGTGACCTGCACCAGAGGCCCACGGAGAACCCTCCCTTCTTCCTGTCCCGAGCTCCAGCCGATCCGAGCCACTGCCTGTTCTCCAGGCAGGCTCCCCGCCATGCCGATGCCTTTCTGTGACTCACTCCGAGTGTCTGCTCTGGTCTCCTCATGGCTGCGTCCTGACTCGTGAGGTTTTGTTCAGAGATCATCCTCCTCCCGGTCACCTCTTTTCCTCTGAACTCTCCTGCCCTTTAGGACAGGAGAGGTGCCCCGGGGGGTGATGAAGAGTATGGGCTCCAGAGCCAGGAGCCCTTGTTCAGATCCCAGCTCTGCTAGCCACTAGCCGCATGACCTTGGCCAGTTACTTCACCTTTCTGTGCCTCAGTTGCTTCGTGTATAACATGGAAATTATCATAGTGCCCACCTAATGGAACTTTGAGCATTATGTGTGTAAATACCGTGTTTTGCTGTGTATAATGCACACCCACGTTTTTGACCCAAACTTTCAAGGAAAAAATCTTCTGTTTTAATTTTTTAATTCAGTTTTTTATTTGTTTATATTTAGATACTTTTTTGTATTATAAAGGAACTTTAGCATTTATTTTTTAATATATTATGGTACAAGAAATTTTATGTAACAAAATAATTGCAAAACACAAGAACCGATACAAAGTACAAGAAATATTATGTACCAGTACAAATTTACTATAGTAACACATGGAATTAGCACTACCCATGTATAATGCAGATCCTTGTTTTCCCCTCAAAAATTTGGGCAAAAAGCTGCGCATCATACACGGCAAAACACAGTGCGTGGGAAGCAGTTGGAACGTGAGTAGTGTTAGTGCGTGGCAGATGTCACGAAACTGTTATCCTTGGCTTGACGACATGTCGGCAGATACATCGACGGGGGATGTTACCTCCTGTGATGTCGCTCATTAAGAGCAGGTTCTGAATGTTCCTTAGTCTGCAGCTCAGGCACTGACAGTTTAGTTTTACAGCACGCATTGGGCGCGTGCTATGGGCAGTCGTGTTGTGCAGGGCCTTGCCCGTGGTGCGTGCCCGACGTGCATTATGAAGTTGGTCTCTTGGTATTTACGGTAAAAATAAGATTGTAATCTTTAACTTTTGCCCATACCTTTTCAGTAACCCCTGAACAGAAAGTAAAATAATTTTGTTACTCCCTTCCCTGTTCTCAGGAAGTATCTAGTTGCATATTAAATCAGCAGGCAGAATGTCCGTGGTGTTTTGTGATTGCGAACTTTCCTCATACTCTAATCAATGGAATAACCAGGGAATCCCGAGTTTCTCCGCCTCCTCGTCTCTCTGTCCTAACCTTCGCATGCCGTCTTTGGCCTGGCACCTACCCGCACCTGCGTCTTCCCTCCATGCCCTTATCTCCTCTGTGTTTCTGTCTTCTCGGCTTCCCCTCATTCATCTCCACACCCTGTCAGTCTACGTTGCCTAAGAAAAGTCCCCCAGATCAGAGGTGCCCCCTCTCCCCGCTGACGCGGCCTCAGCCCGGGCTCTCTTCGTCCCTTCCTGGACCTGCAGTGGCCTCTTAACTGTGGTTGCTGGGAGTCTGGCTGCACCCGTCTCCATGTAGGAGCCACAGAGGATCCCATGCAGAACACAGATCTGACTGTTTAAAATTGTCCAGTGGCTACATAAACTGTCCCCACCTTTTCTACCGCAGAGACTCCTTTCCAGTCGATAGTGGAATAATTGTATTTTGTGACTGATCCTAGAGAAGGTCGCTGTCCTCGGAGTGTGGTGTCCTCCTCTCTGCCAGCCGGGCACCTATTCTGCACAGATCCACCGCCCCCTGCCCCGTGGGCCCCGCCTCCCCATTTCCGTGTCAGTCTCCCCTGTTGTATGGTACACTCTGGGATCAGAAATGAGCCTCATTCAGCTTTGAACCACCACCCCCTGCCAGTGCCTGGCGTGGGAGGGGGGGTGTGTGTACTTGAGTGCGTGAATGAACTGCGAGTGTTAATTAAGTAAATAAAATGTACGAAAGGTACTGAGAATAGTGCCTGGTAGATACTGAGTGCTCGGCTAATGTCAGCACACCCACTTTGTGCTGGTCACCATTTTAGCTATTAGAGAAACAGAAATGAACGAGACTGGGTCCCTACTTCATGTAGCTGCATTCTTATTGGAGGAGATAGACATCAGTGTGTAATTTCAGGGAGTAATAAGTGCTATAAGGAAAAATAAGGCAGGTGAGGGCTAGATGTTGAGTAGCAGTACGGTCGGGGGTACTCCAGGACACTCTCCCCTACCCCCCAGCCACAGCGTGTCATGGGGTGGGGGGCGACTGTGGAGCTGAGAGACGGGGGCGTAATACTTGGCTCAGGACTGAAACCCGGGGACGATGAGCAGAGGGTGGCCAGGCCAGCTGGCCCTGAGCAAGCCATCTGAGCAGAGATCCGCAGGAAGAGGAAGCCACCCACCTGCTGGGAGAGCATTCAGGGCTGGGCAGGAGGAGGCCAGTGTGGCAGGAAGTAAGGTCACGGGTGGGGGCCACCAGTACTTTGTATTTTATTCTCTGTGCGCGCGGGGTGGGGGGCGTGGCGGGGGATGTCTGGCTGGTGGAAATGGAATGACTTGAGTCTGCACGTTATCCGAGTTCTCTTCAACTTGATACTGGATGGCTTTAAGTTTTAGCTGTAATGTCCAGAGTGTTTCATTAGGCAACTAGTGTAATAAATAATAAAGTCGCCGCACCTGCCGAGAACTTAGGAGGATGAGCAAGGTAATAAAACTTGTGTTTTGAGCTTCATGTGCTCATTGCTGAAAGTGAGCACCTTGGCCAGCCCACCGACCTTAGGGATTTTAGCTGGACATTGGGGAGGCGAACCATGTTCCTGAAAGCTCCTTTACTGTGAGCTCTGAAGGCTTCTTGTGAATTTTGAAGACTGCTTGTCAACATGGAAAGTGATGGCAGCCTGAAACAGCTCCTCAGACACCTCTCAAGGGCCTCCTAACCGTGTCCACGCCTTTCTCCACACAGCACCCGGCGGGCCCTGCTGCAGACCTCCTTCTGTCGCCATGTTGTGTGAAAGCGCGCGGTGGCTACCATGGTCTGTGGTCCTCAGCCCAAGCCTGCAGCCTCGATGAGGCATCGCGGGCCCCGCCCATGCCTCCATGCCCACCTCACCCTCCCGTTGCTGGGCGCCCCATCCAGGTCTCTGCAGGGAGCTCCTGCCGCCTGACAGCCTTCGTAGCATTGGTCCCACTGTCTGGATCCTTCTCTCCCCTCAGTCTGGCCCGCCTGCCCGTGCCCTGCCAGTCCCCACTGGGCCACCTCGGCAGGAGTGCTTTCCTTCCCTCGCACCCCATTCGGACTGCGCACTGTGCTCATTCGCTGCCGCCCTTTCATTTTGCCCCTCACCCCCTCCTCTCTTTCTTTTTTTAGCCATATCATGTCTGAACCTGGGAGGATGACAGACACAGAACGAGACCAGATAGACCAGGATGCTCAGACATTCATGAGGACCTGCTCAGAAGCAATTCAGCAACTCAGGAATCAAGGTGAGGTGGTCTGAGAGACGCAGCCAGCCAGCTGTGGCTCTGCTCCGTTCTTAGCATTCTGGTGGCACAGCCCGCTGGCATGCCCTCTCGTGTGCCTATTTAGATTCAGGTTTTAACACTTTAAAATCTTTCTTCTCCTGATCAGGGTTTTAACCTAAGCTGTTAAAAGTAATGAAAAGGCCATAAATGAAGTTAACTACATGGTGGGAGAGAGGGAGTGGAAAAGACCTCCAAACAGAACTAAAAATTGACTAAGGGGCCGGGGTCACAGAAGACGAGTGCACGTCTGTGTGCGTGTGCTTGTGTGTGTGCCTGTGTTTGGGGAGGCACTTACTCGACCCACGCGGACAGGATGAAAGGGCAGTCTAGTCTCTCTCTCGTGCTATGGGACGGACTCTAGACTCAGACTCTCGTGGTTCGCAGGAAGGCTCTGGGGCCTCCCCTGCTCCACCAGGTCCTAGCGCCGTGGCCTTGGGCCAGTCACCTGATGGCACCAGGCCTCAGTTTCTTCCCTGTAATGTGGAGACAGTTACAGGGTGCATCTCTGAGGGCTGTTGTGCAACTTAAATTCTTACAGCGTGTTCAGAATCACAGCTGACCCTCAGAGAGTTGTTTTCTCTCACTGTCACCGGTGTTGGAGGCACTGAGATGCCTTCCCAGGTCACCTCTCTTCCTTGATTGTTTTTTCATTTGCTTAGGCAGATAAAGGATGCGTTGAATAGTGTCGAGTTCAAAGCAACCAAGCGCTGCTGTGCTCTTGACACAGACTTTGGTTTGCGATGCTTCCATCAGAACCCTGAAGGAGCCAACCCTTGGAGCGCCTGATGAAAGCAGTGTCATGATGCACCGAGTCCCCCACCTGACTCTTGGGTGAAGCGGCCCTGAAGTCCAGGGAGAGCATAAATCGTGCCCCCTGCCCTTGCGGGCCTGCGCTGACAGAACCCAGAAAAGGCACACATGAACATTAGTCAAGCCAGGGATTAAGTACCTAGCCCTGCAACCCGGGCTCCTTATTGACTCTGAACCTTCATTTCCTCCTGTGTGAAACGCGCACCATCACAGTAGCGCTTTGGGCCATTCAGATCCCCAGAGGCGATGAGCGTCAGATGCCGGCCGGGGAGGCGCCTGTGCATCGTAGGCACTCAGCCTCTCCATAAGTGCAGGCTGTCCTACCAGGGTAAATGGCACAGACTTCACAAAGATGCGACAGTTTGCGCAGAAAGGCGTCCTTGTGGGTGGGAGTCAGGGGACGTTTGACTCGATGTCCACGGGACCCACAGGATGGGAGTGGCCGAGGGGAGAGGCTGGAGCCTTCCAGGCTGAGCAGCACCAGTGCCCAGGCCGCAGGAGCGTGCGGCTCGAGTGTGATTTAAATGTGTTACTTGAAGGTCAGCTGGAGCATTGGGCGCTGCTAATGCAAACGGGGTCAGCTCCCAAGAAGCGGGTGCTATAAAAAACCGTAAATTACATGATCGTAGTTTTTCTGCAGGTTTAATCTCCCGCTGTCTCTCGTAAAGCCTGGCAAATCTTACTCTTCAAAAAATGTCATGTCACTTGACACCACACTTGTTTTATAGTTGTATTTTAAAAGGTACTTTGAATGAAGAAGCTGTTCCAAGGGAGCCGATGGCCGGCTCTTCAGCGCGGGCGGACGCAGAGCCTGAGCGCCGTCTTTTCTGTTGCAGCGCTCGCGGAGGCCCACGCCCGGCAAGTGAAGGAGCACAGGAGCGCCGTCGTGGATTTCACCGAGGACTACCTGAGAAGTATCTCACGTTAGCTTAACGGCCAGTGTGGCATTTCACACTGGATGAGGCGCGGTTTAGCTTTGCTGGCTGAAGACCGTAGTGTCTCATTGTATTTAATGATCCCTTTGCCTGAGAAGCATTCTTAAAGGGTCTGTGTTCTGGTTTTTTCCCCCGCAATAGGAGTATGTAAACTTTACTCAGAACAAAGAGCCATCCGAGTTAAACGAGTGGTGGACAAGAAGAGATTGTAAGTATTGTCTCCGTTGGGGTTCCTTAATTAATTATGGTGATAATAACGATAATGATAATGATAACATAGTTCACTTAGCACCGAGCTGGAATCTGCACAGAACGCGTAGCTGTGCTCATTGGGCACCGACGCGTGTCAGGCCCAGTGCTGGACTTCATTAGCAGTTACTACCCTCATTTTGCAGATGGGAGGCTGTGGCTCAGAAGTTAGGTCACTCACCCCGAGGTCCCACCACTAAGCCATAGCAGAGAGGGGACTTGAGCCCAGGCTCTTGGTCCAAAATTCATGCCCTTTCCCACGTCGTTGCCTTCGTAATCCTTAACGCTGCACAGTTTTAGCCATTTTGTTGGGCCTCTTTGACCCCCCACAGCCCTCCTGCTGTCCCTGAAAGTGTGCTCCTGAGGGGGACCTGGCCAGGTCCCTTTGGGGCACCTGCGCCCGTCTTCTCCCTCCCAAGCGCACACGTCCACCCCAGCTCCAGCCCCATGTAGTGCAGGAGAGCACGCCGAAGCTCCAGCAGGTCTCACGCAGCCACAATGCAGCCGAGCCAGACCTCTGTGGTCCCATGGTGCTGTCTGCTCCACACACCCCCACACTGCCCACCTCCACGCCCCGCTGGGCTGTGTGCTGGCCTCTAGGCCCGAGCTGGTCCGCACGGCTGCTCAGCCAACCTGGGCTTGGTCCTAGTGAACATGGAGTGCTGGGCCCAGGGCCGACTCTGGTCACGTCTGACTTTGGAAAGATTTTAGGCTGTGCTTTCAGAAGCTTACAGTACGTACTGTTTGGACACATTTTCTGATTTCTTGTGATGGGGCCCCAATACCACCCTCAAGTCTGGTGATTCGCTAGGAGGATGTAGAGGACCCAGCACATGCCGGCTCGTGGCTGTGACCCCTCACAGGGCAAGGGCGCAAGGCCAGCAGCAAGGGGGAGAGGCGCACGGGCGAGGTGCGGAAACTAGGAGCCCGCTTCCGGAGTCCTCGCCAGTGCAGCCACACAGCACGTGACCTGTGACGGCTAGTGCGAAGTGCTGGCCCCCAGTGAAGCTCATTAGAGACTCTCTGCTCAGGGATTTTACTGGAGGCTGGTCGGGTAGGACCTGCCACTTGGCATATATCAAAACTCCAGACCCCCAGACGGAAAGCCACACTGCCCACACCACAGCTGAGCACAGTGAGCCACTCTCGTCAGCCGGGGTGGCAGGAACCGGGTCCGATTCCCCGACCCCAGCCAAGGGCTGAGCTTGCAAGTGGACCTTTCTGAGAGCAGCCTCAGGCCTGGCATGTTAACTGTGTCTGTACACTTGTGGGCCAGATCAGGAACCTCAGATGCCTGCCAACAGAAGCATTTGTGGGAGAGAATAAGGGGGGTGGGGGCCAAGGTACCCGTCAGCAGGTACCATTGATGACGCAAGGCCCTGAGAGCAGAGGCAGAGAGAAACGAGAGACGAAGTCTCTGCCCTCGTGGAGCTTAGAGTCAGCCTGGGTGGCTCTAGAAACGTAAAAAGTTAGCCAGCTTAATTGGGATACGTCACCATTAGTGGGACCGGCACCATGTTCAGAGTGGGAAATGGAACGATTGAGTAGCAGAGTCTAGTGCCCAGCAGCCCAGACTCTGCAGCCAGACAACCTGTGTTCAAGGCCTGGCTCTGCCACTTGCAAGCTGTGTGACTTTGGGAAGGTCACTTAACTGCTCTGTGCCTTAGTTTCCTCACTGTGTGAAATGGAAGTTCTGGCGAGAACAAAGTGAGTTGGTGCAGGAAAAACACTGTGTGAGCGCTACTGCGCGTTAATGTGCGCTGCTCCCTGCTGTTGGGCACTTACAACGTGTCAGGCAATATGATCATTTATTTAATCCTCAGAGCCACTCTTTTAGTAAATGTTGCTGTGTTTTGCTGTGTATAATAAACTTTTTATTATACACACCCATGTTTTAATAAATGCACACCCATGTTTTCAGCCTAAATTTTCAGGAAAAAAAAATCTTTCATTTTAATTTTTTAATTTAATTTTTTATTTATTTATATTTAGAAACAAAACCAATTACTATATTCTAGGGTATTATTTTGCATACGGGTATCATTATTGCTTTCTGGAGTTATATGGTTAACACATAAAGCATAAATAAAAGAATTTAAAACATTCATATAGACATGGAATTAGTACTATCCATGTATAATGCTCATCCTTATTTTCCCCTCAAAACTTTGGGCAAAAGAGTGTGCTTTATACACGGCAGAATACGGGTTTCCCGAGGAAATGGGGGCTCAGACAACCCAGGTTACTGGACCCGCATCACACAGCCGGACCCAGATTTGAACCTCTGGGTCGCTGGAGCAGATTTTTCGAACAGCGGGCCTGGTGCTGGATCTTGAAAGAATGGTATCTGAGGGAAGCGATTACAGAGGAAGCCAGCAGTGCCGGCAGGAGTGCCGCAGAGGGTTTGGGGCCAGTCTAGAGGAGAAGGTAGGCCTCTGGTGATGTGTGATTTACTGTCGAGATGATTGGCCACTGGGTCTCCCCCGCCACCTCTGCTTCCCTGTCCCAGGCGGACCCTGATGCTGGAGACGGCACAAGCACCCCAAGTAAAGCAGAGGCTTTATTGCTGCCTTCTCGGCCCCTGGGCCTCTGCAGAGTTTTTCACAAATTGAAATTGGTCAGGTGGGAACTGCTCTCATTTAGACAGTAACGTACAGCTCCTGCAAAGAACTGCCCTGTGCCAGTTACTTTGAGCACAAGACCCTGGGAGAGGACAGCGTGACCGTTCATGATACAGCCCGCCCTCCCTCCCAGTCCTCTCCTCACCTCGCCCCAGAAAGCATCTACCAGACACCCCTCTGTGTGTTAGCACCCCTCTGCTTCCATGTACAAAACATAACTCCACAGCCTGGAGTTTGAGGCCCGCAGCGACCGGGCCGCGGCCTTCATTTTCCGTCGGTCCCCTTGGATTTACACCTGGCGCATTCTCGAGCACTTGGTGCTCTAAAGAGGCCTTGCTCTTCGAAGCTTGTATGCTGCCGTCCTTGCCGATTCCCTACCCAGAATGCCCTTCACTGTACTTACAGCCTCTGCCCCCCACCCCGCCGCGCCCTGCCATGCATCTGGCAAACACTTCTGTGCCTCCTTCCAACCCTGAGGGAGATGTCGCCAGCCCCTGGGGCCCAGTCAGGGGCTCCTTTCTCTTAGGTCTCCACACATTGTCATGGGCAGGGGTGGCGCACTCTTGGGGAGCTGGCGTTACCCACCACCTTAGCCCGTCACGCCGCCCAGTGCCCGACTGGGGACACCCTCCCAAAGGACTGTGGACGAACGGGTGACACAGCTCCTGAGGATGCTGGGACTGAGCGGCATCTGTTTGTTGTCATCTTGGTTTGGTGGGTTAGTTTTGTTATTTTGTTTTGATTGGTGGTGATTATTGCTAAAAGTCATTCTTGTAAAACAGATGTGAGAAACTCAAGTGCTCGTGGCTCATGGCGCTGTCACTCTCGTGCCATTGTGCTCACAGCGTTCTCGGTGACAGAAGGGCATTCGTTAGCAGAGGATAGTCGGGTTGCTGAAGTCTTTGCACGGCAGGGGAGGGAAGGAACCCGCGCTGGCGTTTACTGTCGTAGAAGGGCGCTCACACACTCGTCCACGGGGCTCGCTTTCCAGATTGGGGCGGATGTTTTGCCTGTTAGTCAGAAGTAGTCTCAGGTGCTCCTCCTACATTTTTCCATCATGTATGTTCTTAGGAGGACAGCACCTGATGCTGGACCTGAGGGATGTACTGACTGTTATTGGGATCTCATCTCTTTTCTTTCTCCTGCTACAGGACAGGGAGTCCTTTGAAGGCATCGACCACTGTGTCTTTTATCTCTGTGCTCCCAGGGCCTTGATCAGAGCCTGCCACGGGAAAGGTGCTGGAGTCATAGTTCTGGAAGGAAGGGAGGGGCTTGTTCCTGGCTCCTCGGGTCTCCCCAGAGGGAGCTTATCAGCTGGGAAGGCTGTGGGGCCTGTACTGGACACAACATCAGCCCAGGTGGCTTTGTCATCCCAAAGGGTTTGAAATACACCCTTTGTCTTCCTGACCACCACAAAGCATGAATATTTTGGCTATGATTTAAGTTGAAATAACCATCAGAAGCCCTGCTGGGTATATACTCTTAATTAAAAACCATCTAAATTAATCAGAAACATTTCCCCTTTCCAGAAAGTAATCAAGTTCTGTATCACTGGCTTTCTTTTTCTTGGGGGAAAAGGTCTAAGGTAGCAATCTAGAAATCAGAGTTAACCTGATATTCTTTTATACTACTTCAGAGGATTCTCTTTGTGAAGGCATAATACATTATGCAGAAGTCCAGGGACAGATCCAAACTGAAATATTAGGCCTTTCTCTGCACACAGCTGTTTCTGTCTTAGCGAGTGGTCAGCTGCCCGATCCCACATCTACCCACGGCAGCTGCGCTGTAGGGTACGCGGGTTCTCAGTGCCTCAGTCAGCACACCGCTTTCACTATTACAGTCATGTTCTCAGAGTGGAGACTCTGGGCTATTTCTCTGTGTCAAGAGATCGAGAAGGGTGAAACACACTAGCCTGAAAGGTGGTGGTTTCCCCCAGCGTTGGGAAGGCAGCGAAGCAGTGGACAGGAAGACAAGACACCTTCCCACTTGATCAGGGTGGCTTGCCCTAACTACCAGAATGTTGGTGCATGCGACTGTGAATTCTAAAGGGTGTTGGAGGTGTGGGTCTCCTCCATTCTGAGGAAAGCCAGTGACCTGAGGAAGAGCCACTCCGAGACCTGTCTCCAGGGTCCACCGAGACGAGGACTAGTGTGCAGAGTTCCTTCTCCGAGGCCTTGCAGGGCCCGACGGGGCCCTCTGCTCTTGAGACACCAGGCAGGCCCACTCTAGAAAGTTCTGCTTCATCCAGTGGCCAGCTATGTGACCTTCAGTTATTTATTACTCCCATAAGTTAGTACAAAAGATCAAAATTTTGCCGGAATCTATTTTTCTTCCTTTAAAAAAATACCATTGGTACTCTTGCCGCAGGTGTTCTCACCACCCTTATTTGGCCCTGGAAGAGTGTGCTCCCCTGTTACTACTCACGATTCAGCCCCGTCACCCAGCCACGCTGGGAGCGGGCGAGGGCAGGGTCATCTTTTACCTCTTTTGATTCACAGCCCCCAACCCAGTGCCCGAGACATAATAAGATCTGTAGATAAATCTTGTCAGCGACTGGGGATGATGATGGTGACTTAGGTGACGAGAAACAAGAAATGATGGCAAGTCCATGGCAGTGGACTTGTCTTTTTTTACATTTCCGCTTTATTGAGGTATCATTGACATCTAAAATTGTAAGCTGCTTGAAGCGTACACCCTGGTGATTTGATATACACTGTGAAAGGATTCCTGCCCATCATGTTAATTAACACACCCATCCCCTCACATATTTATCTCTTTTAAAAATGTTTTGCTGAGAATATTTAAGCTCTGCTGCCTCAGCGGATTGCAGCCACGTAGCAGTGCTATCAGTTGCGGTCGCCGTATTTCACACTAGATCCCTAGAAGTTACTCATCTTACGACTGAGGGTTTGTGCCCTTTCACCACCCTCGCCCCGCCTTCCCCGACCCGGGTTTTGTCTTTTTCACTGGCCACAGCAGAGGCCGCTCCTGGCCTGGAGCGGGGCCAGCAGACTGCGGCCCGTGAGCCAGAGCTGGCCCTTTGCCTGTTTCTCTGCAGTCCTCAGGCGAAGCATGATTTTACTATTTTTAAAGGTTTAAAAAAAAAGAAGAAAATGAAGATGACATAAAGATCACGTGCGGTTTACTTCGGGCCCTTTACAGAAAAAGCGTGCTGACCCCGGGCTGAGGGGCTGGCCGGCTGAGGTGAAGCACCACTGCCGTTATTTGTTCTTCGCAGCCCTCGGGCCTGAGGTGTGTCCCGCTGCCCAGGACACGTTCCCAGCTTATGTGGCCGGTGACCCACTGCAGCACTGTGCACTGGTCGTCTCCCTGTTCCAGGGATGAGTCCACTGGTGACTGCCGCTGTCAGGTTGCTGTACATGTTTCTAAGTGCTTGCCCTTCGTTTCTGTGCCCATCTCGTAGCAGACCAGGGCCCGGCAGTTCCTCAGTCTGGCTGTGGCTCGCGCACCGCGCCGTGAGTCGCGCTGGCCTGAACGCCTCCTGGTGCTAATGAACGCGGGTGCAGCAAGGTCGTGGCTGGCGGCGCGGGGGCTCAGCCACAGCAGCGCGAGGTCGAGCCTGCTCTGTGAGAGTGCATGGTCCCGGTGCCCGAGTGGGTCCTTCAGTGTGAAAGCCACTTTGGAAATGATTGAGCTGAGAGCGCACGGTCCCGGTGCCCGAGCGGGTCCTTCAGTGTGAAAGCCACTTTGGAAATGATTGTGCCGTCAAATTGCACATCGAATGCACCATATCTCCACCGAGAGCCTTTACGGGGAGCATGAAGGAAGTGAGGACCCCGGGGTATGAATACTTTTCTCTAGTACTTGTGTAGGGCTTTACTTAAGGCTTGCAAAGAACTTCTCCCACATGTTTTCTTGTTTCAAAACTGAAAAATCTGTGCCTCACCCTCTTTTTTACTTCCTTTTGTTTTACCATTTTAACTAAAATCCCAAATTTTTCAAATACAGGACCTGGAAACAGATGTTGGCCAGGTGGAAACTGTTGATTGCAGTTATGAAATGCTCTGCTTTCGGTTAGAGAAATTAATTTAAATAAATCGTGGGGCATAAACTGATCTTTCTGACAACTTTTTAAAAACGGCTTTTTTTCAAATTCCCTTCAACTAGATAATTTGTAATTTCCCTGAGGGGTTTCAGTAGACATTCTGTGTATAATTAGATCAGTTTTTATCACTTTAAAAAAAGAAAAGCACTGAATTTTGTCTAAGTCTGCTGCATTGTGGGCTTCTGTTCGTTTTAAATGGAAAACCAGCACTTTAGCAACTTTGGACACAAGGGATGACAGCTGTTAAAGGAGCCCTTTACATTTAAAAGTCAATTAAGGGAGACTGCGGTCAAGATGGCAGCGTGGGCAGACATGGCTTGCCTGTGCACAACCACATCAAAGTTACAACTGAAATACAGAACCCCCATCACTCAGAACCATCAGAAATGGAGTTGAATGGAAGTCTGACAACTGTGAAATTAAACTACATCCATCCAGACTGGTAGGGGGGACGCAGATACAGAAAGGGCTGGTCCCACACCCACATGTGGTGGATAAAAATTCAGGAGGGGTAACTTGGGAGTGAGGAGTCCCTGGCCCCCCCAGCCCAGAGTTTCAGTGCCAGGAAGATAAGTCCCCACAACTTCTGGCTGCAAAAACCAGTGGGGATGAAGTCAGTGGAAGAAAGTGCCGGAGCCCCAAGCAGTTCCCCTTAAAGAACCCATACATGGACTCACCTACTCAGATTTGCTCCCTCTGAGCTCCAGCACCAGGGTGACAACGTAAAGGGCACCAGTGGCATACTGGGAGAGGCTGAAATGTCTGGCATCAGAGCGAGCAGAGGCCATTGTTCCTTTCCTAAACCCTCCCCCTTCAGAGCCACAGAGCCAGCAGGCTGGTGCCATATCTGGGACTCCATCAACCTGGCTAACACCGTTTGACCCCCGCCCCCTTTGGAGATCCCCAGAGACTTAGGGGCCCACCCAGGCTGCTTTTCCATATGAATGGCAGGTCTTGGCTCATGCTGAACAACTTCCTAAATCCTCTCAAACAAGCAGCAGCTGGCCTCAGTGAGCCCCAGGCCCGGCACTGGCAGCAGCCAGCCTAGATTCGCAGCTTGGCTTCACCTGGGAATCTCCAAGCCCAGCACAAGTAGCAGCCATCTCATTGCTTTATAGCTCGGGCAGGGTGGCCCGGGGCAAAACGCAGGTGGAGACTGACCTTGGCCTGCACCACCCAGGAAGCCCTCGGAACCGCACACCCAGTGGACAGCCACAGACTATGTCAGAGCACCACCGCCTGGCCTCTGCACTGCTGATCCTGCACAGAGAGCAGAAGTCGGTGGTCAGTGGTCACAGCCAGTCCTTGCAACTGACTGGCCTGGGTAAACCCCTCCCATTGATTTACCAACAGCAGCCAAGGCTCAACTACAAGAGGAGGGTGTATTCAGCCCACACAAGGGGTGCACCTTGAGTAACCAGCTTGGGTGACAGGGGAGGCTGTGCCACTGGACCGTACAGGACACCTACTCTATTAGGCCATACTACCAAGACACAGAGCCAAAGAAGCTCTGCCTAATACATAGAAACACACACAGGAGGCTGCCAAAATGAGGAGACAAAGAAACATGGTCCAAATGAAAGAACAGGTCAGAACTCCAGAAAAAGTTAAACAGAATGGAGATAAGCAATCTTTCAGGTGCAGAGTCCAAAACACTGGTTATAAGGACGCTCAAGGAACTTAGTGAGGACCTCAGCAGCATAAAAAAGATCCAGTCAGAAACGAAGGATACACTGATAGAAATAAAGAACAATTTTATAGGGAAACAACAGTAGAGCGGACCAAGCTGAGAATCAAATCAATGATTTTGGAACATAAGGAAGCAAAAACAACCAGTCAGAACAAGAAGAAAAAGGAATCCAAAAAAATGAGGATAGTATAAGCAGCCTCTGGGAAAATTTAGGTCCAACATTTGCATCATATGGGGTGCCAGAAGGAGAAGAGAAAGAGCAAGAAATTGAAAATCTATTTGAAAAAAATAATGAAAGAAAACTTCCCTAATTTGGTGACAGAAGTAGACTTGCCAGTCCAGGAAGCAGAGAGAGTCTCAAATCAGGTGGATGCTAAGAGACCCACTCTAAGACACAGCAGAATTAAAATACCAAAGCTTAAATAAAGAGAGACTCTTGAAAGCAACAAGAGAAAAGCAGTTTCCAGCAGGGGGATTCCCATAAGACTGTCTGCTGATTTCTCAAAAGACACTTTGCAGGCCAGAAGATATTGGCAAGAACTACTCACAGTCATGAAAAGCAGGGACCTACAGCCAAGACTGCTCTATCCAACACAGATATGATTTAGAATCGAAGGGCAGATACAGAGCTTCCCAGACAAGACAAAAACTAGAAGAGTTCATCACCACCAGACCATTATTATATGAAATGTAAAAGGGACTTAAGAAAAAGAAGATCAAAACTATGAACAATAAAATGGGAAAAATACATATCTATCAACAGTTTAATCTGAAAAACAAAACAAGCAAACAGGAAGAATAGGGACAGTATCGTGGATTTGGAGAGCGTTTTGATGGCTGCCAGATGGGAAGGTGGGTAGAGAGGGAGGGGTGAAGAGGTGAGGGGATTAAGAAGTACAAAAATAGGCAGTTACAAAGTAGCCATGGGGATGTAAAATACAGCATAGGAAGTGGAGTAGCCAGAGAACTTACACGCATGACCCGTGGACATGAAAATGGTATGGGGATTGCTTGAGGGTGTGGGGGGTGCTGGGTGGGGGCAAAGGGGGAAAAATCTGGACAACTGTGATAGCATAATCAATAAAATACAATTTTTTAAAAAAGTCAGTTAAGCCCTTCCCCTTCGTGACCAGTCAGTGTGCTGCTGCCCTGGAGTGGGGCAGAGTGAGGTGGGTGCGGGCAATGATGGGGAACAAGTGTCCCAGAGCGGGTCAGACTCCGCATGAGTTACAGAGCCCCCACGAGGAACGGGCGCGTCCCCGTGGGGCGGACTGGCGGTGGAAACAGCGGGTTGGTTATACACAGGAACTGGTCAAATAGTAAATACCATATAAGGATAATGGAAGCCAGGTTTCTCACTGTTGGCGAAGTGAAAGGGAAGAAACCAGAACAAACCCTGTGGTGTTGGATTGGAATGGAAGCTACTGGTGTGAACTCATGGCTCGCAATTTCCATAGATATAAATGTGGTTGTAAATGTGTGTGTGTACCGGTGTGCAGACACATACGTATATGTCCTAGCACTGTCCACTGAGAGGGCCTGGAACCAGGGACACCCCGGTGGCAATAAGCACACATAGCACTCAGATCTTGGCTTCTAAATAGCAATTTCAACTTCCAGGAACCAGGGCTGCTTGGAGAAGTGGCCGATCCTGGGGCAGGATTAGTATAAAGTGAGCCTGGGAAATTGTGTTGCACCAGAAAGCAAGGAAGACCTCAGAATGATGGGAACATGCGAAAAGGACATAAGCCGTTTGAAGGGGCTTCTACTGGGCAAACTGGAGGCAATTTGAGCATTGAAGTCAATGGTGGTAGCAGATTACAACCCACAGAATAAAATAAGACAACATACGTTCATCTAGCTAGAAATAAATAAGTGAAAAATTGAAAGTTTGAGATTGATAATTACATAGTATCAAAGCATCCCCTCCCCCAGACCCTACTGATTACAAAGCAGGAGGGAGTGACCTGATGTGGGGAAGTTGGCAGGCACCGCCTTCACCAGGAGGCCCCAGCGAGCTCCGGCATGGCCTGGTCGGAGGCGAGGGGAGGAATGCGAAGAGAGTAGCCCATTTTTACTGCCAGAGATGCATGACCTGAGTCCAACCGCAAGGAAAGGCCGGACCCGAACTGAGGCTGTCTTACCGGGCAGCTGGCACATCACTGTGCATCGAGGCCGTGGGACTCCAGAAGACTGCAGAACTGTTCCACGCCTAAGGAGACTTAAGAGCGATGCCAGACAGGCACAGTGGGACCCTGAGCCCGGCCCTTTTGTTTTGAAGGACATTATTGAGATAACTGGTTGAAATAGAGCAGGGTGTGGGGAAAGGATGGGGGTGCCGCTGGTTGCGGTTCCCGATTGTGATGGTCGCATTCTGGCCGAGTACCGGAGAGTGCTCTTGTGTGGAGGAAACGCTGAGACGCGCAGAGGCAAAGGGGCGTGAGGCCGGCAACTCTGCGACGATGCCCGGGGAGAGGGGTTCACTGTACTCTTCTGTGTGCAGTCGGTTCGCAACAAAACAACGTTAAAAAAACACAGCGTACCATCTCGCACGTGTTGGAATGGTTAAAATAAAAATGATGCGTTGGGGAGGATATACAGCAACTGGAACTCTCATCCATGGCTGGTGGGAGAATTAAATAATTACTTGCAAACAGCCAAATGACTCCAAGTTAAACGGCTGTCCTCTGGCCCAGAGATTCCACTCCTACACTCCCGTGTGTGCAGTACCCTTCCCGCCCTCTCTGTTGGGCAAAGTCTCACTCTTTCGAGATCTTGTCTAAGGGACTTAGCTGTGAAGCCCCCAGGGATTTCTACACTCGATTATTTGTGAAGTACTTACATTTTACATGCTCCTTTTTTGGTCTACTATGTTGTTTAGTCTTTGCAAGAACTTTGAGTGGTAGATATTGGGAGGATACTGGAAACCAGGTTTTTCATCATCAAAGAAGTGGGAAGGGGAAAGCCAGGATGAGCCCATGAATTTCTCACCTGTATGGTTCGTGCTTTATGTCCGTAGCTCTGATGCATTTGGAGTTTATCATGGCATACAGCAGAAGGAAAGAATTCTTGTTATCCTTTCCCCATGTAACCACCTGTCTGTCCCAGCCCCACTTATCCTATAGTAAATATCTATATATAATTGACTCTTTGAATATTCTGTTCTGTTTCATTGGTCTATCAATCTTTTCGTGCCCTGTTATCACACTTTCTTTTTTAGGGTTTTCCTGGCTATCTGTTGATCCCACCCCCCCCCCCATCACCACCACATTTTATAAACAGTTTCAAACATACAGCCACGTCAGATTTTACAGTGAACACTCATACGCCTACCACTGAAGTGTTAATGTCTAGATTGTGCTGTCCATGCTCTTGCTCCCGTCTCTCCTTCTACACGTTCATTTGGTTGTGCAAGCATCAGTACTCTCCCCCTAAAATACTGAGTGTGCAAGTCGTCGACTAGAGGTCGGTATGCGGTTACTGACCATTCTGCATGTTTCCACATGAAGTTTGCAGTTGCCTCCTCCCGCTGCAGAGTAGGAGCACGTTACACTTACAGCTGAGGGGAGCTGACATCTTTACCATGCTTGTTTTTTCTCTCCAAGAGCGTAATATATTTTCTGGTTTGTTATAGTGTTTTTTTGTATCTTTTAAAAACATCTTTTAGTTTTTCACATATAGGTTTTGGGCTTGTTAAATTAGCTTATGCTGCAGCTTTTATTTTATCTTTTACTGTTAGTTTTCATCTTTTGTTTTGGCCTGGCAAACAGTTTCTCTTTCATTGTATCTTCTAACTGTAAACCAGGCACTTCTGATGAACCGCTAAGTCATTGTCTCTGTTACTCTAAGCAGTGCTGTGATGAATGTCCTGTGACTGTATCTCTGTGCATATTTGTGATACTTAGAGTAGCAGATTGTATTTTCCCAACGTGGCTTCGCCAAACCCACCCCAGCCCACATGCTCTTGTTAAAATGCGATGTTGTCACTGCTCTGCTGAGAGAGTGAGGCCTCTCTTCCCTCCCCTTGAACCTGAGTGGACTGTAGCAACTGCATGGGCCGTAGAACAGGACAGAACGGACAGGGTGTGTCTTCTGAAGCCAAGTTGTAAAAGGTGTTGAAGCTCCTGCCAGCATCTGTGCAACTGCTCATTGATAGGCCAGCCGCCGTGCCAGTCACACACTCGCAGCTCCACTGCCCTGGCTCGCAGCCGGTGAATGAGGCTCGGTGGAGGCGGGCTCTTCGGCCGTCAAGCCTTCAGGTGAGGCAGCCATCAGGCTGCACCGTATCAGGAATCCCCAGCCAAGCAGCTCCCCAACCCCCAGCCCCTAACCCCTGACCCCAGAAACACTGGTAGCTGGTAAATGATTATTGTTGTTTCAAGGCTTGACGTTTTAGAGTGACTTGTCATTCATCCTTAGTAACTGGAACACTTAGGCCGGTTGATACCATAGGTACTTTTGAAGATCATTGACGTTGTAGAGGAGCATTTCCTAAACAGGCTTTCTTGGAACTCTAGTCTTTTTTAAAAAACTCTGTGAAATGGTCTCTGTGGTCAGGGTGTTTGGAAAAGGCATCCTTTTTAGAAATTCAGAATGTATTCTAGTATATTGCAGGCCCACAGAAACTGTAGAGTGAAACAGCCGTTGGCTTGGACTCAACTTTCTCAGGCTGATGGGACCTCGGAAGTCCCTTCCCGTGGAACCTGTGGGTGGGACCTGCCCTCCATGGAGCGCGTGTTAGGAGCACTGGCCTCCAGAGCCAGCGCCCAAGGTCACGTCGCAGCCCAGCCACTCGCGAGCTGTGATCTGGGCAGGTTTCCTTCTCTACGAAAAAGCCGTTAACGCTAGCACCTGCCCCCGGCCATGGGTGGCGTTAAGCAGATTTATTCACATAAAGTGCTGAGAGAACGCCCAGTGCACGAGAAGCCTCAGCACAGTCGGCCGACACTGGCCTCCCTCCTGTGCGCTTACATGGTCCCCTGTTCAGTGCTTTCTGCTTTGCTACCACCACAGCCTTCTCCCAGGCCCTGTCAGTGCCCGCCTCCGACTTCCCAGCTCTGGGTTCCACCGAAGCCGCTACAAGGCCCGATGTTTCATAACCAAAGTTTTTTCTCTCGTGTTGCTTTTTACTGAAAGCTATAAAGCACCGTTCGTTCAACATACAGTTATTAAACAGTGAATGCCGGACACTCATCCAGGACCTAGATACACAGCAAACAGCATTACAGATTCTGTGGCCCTGCTCCCAGCATGCACTGCAGTGGAGCAAGACAGACAATAAGCAAATGAGCCACGAAGGGGACCATTCCAGACTGTGGTGGCCGCGGAAGAGGACAGGCGGGTGCTGAGGTGCAGTATAGGGGGAGGAGGCCTCTCTGGGGAGGTGTGAGAGAGCCCGGCCCTGCAGGTGGAGTGTGATTTTGGCGGGGGTGGGGGGCGGGCAATGCCAAGTGCAATTCCCAAGACAAGTTGGTTCCAACCAGTGACTGTTTAAAGTCTTGTACTTTTATGTTTAAACTACTGTAAGACGTTACTTATCTGTGTGGTTTGTAAAGGGCGTGTGTGTGTGTCAGCCACACTTTGCATTGGTGAAAAGCAACCATCTTTCTGGATCTGTTGAACTTGGAAGAGGCGGCCTTCGCTGCCTGCGTGTCGAGTCCACGTGGTGTCGGTGTGTGTGTTGCGGACGGGGGGGGGGGGGCGCAGGCTCCTGTGTCCTTCCCTTCAGCCCGTGCAGTACACTGCCCCACGCCCACGCACTGTGGCCTGGGAGGGGCAGTCCTCACCCTGCAGGCCAGGACACCAGGGCCTTGTAGTGTGTCCCGCTAGAGGCATGTCCAGACAGCCCCTGGTCCTCGAGGCAGTGGCTCTGCTCTCAGAGGGCACAGAACAACCATGTTGGGGTCACGTGGGACTCCCTTCTGCTGTCAGAATGGAATTCTGTCACTTAAGTAAATTATTTGATTGCCGATTATTTTTAGATCCAAGCTGGAACCAGAAGCAAACCGAAAGACCAAGGAATCCGCGTCCTCTGAGAAACTTTCACAAGATCCTTCAGAAGACTCTGAAGACAAACCTGCCGCTGAAGAATATCCAGGTGCGAGTTAAAATCAAACTCCCGCCTCGCATCTCTTCCCTGGGACCTGCTGGCAGGCAGAAGGCACACAGTCCCAGGCATTGTGTGGTGGCTACACCCTCATAAAGCAAAAGAAACTTCATAGCAGCCTGCCTCCTGTCACCGTGGCTCTTCATGGCTCCTGCTGGGACAGGAGAGGAGGACTCCTGAGTCACGCGGAAACGGGCAGGGTCTGGGAGAGAGGGCCTGGCATTGCTGTGCAGCATGGGAAGGGACTAGAGACTTGGGAGGAAGGGTCAGAGGTCTCTGTGCTGGGACTCCTGTGGGTCCGTCTCAGGACAGGGGCACAGCCTCCCCCCTCAGTTTCTTGGGGCTGCCCTGTGTTCCAGGGTACAGGGGACAAATGGGTGCTACTGGGAGGCCAGGCAGCATGGGGAGGGGTGAGGAGGGCAGTCAGTGTAGAAGGTGCCATGGGTGAAGCACGCAGACGGGGGTGCAGGGTAGGAACTGAGGTTGGAAAGGCAGGCGGGACCAGGCCTCACAGAGGGCCCTGGATGCCAGCCCAAGGCGTCTGGACTTGTCTGCGGGCATTGCCGTGCTGGGGGCCCGGGCAGAGACCAGCGTAGGCAGCACTGGCTGATTCTCATGACCGGTGTCAGCATGGCTCCCAGCGGTGCACAGGTGAGCCTGTTTGAGCACAGGTTCCCTTAATGAGCCCTTGCCGTTCCAGCACAGGGCTGCCTTCTGCTTGCTGCGGGGGCAAATGATGTTTGTGGTCCTGATTTTGTGTTCTTGAAAGACGTAGAAGTGAAAGCATGGCATGGCTGCCATAATGAGCTCGCTTCGGGGACAGGGGCTCTAGGGGCAGGGGTGGGATGAGTAAAGTACAGATACTCTCGTGGAAGAACGTCATCTCAGAAAACTCCACATCAGTTTCCAAAGGTGCTTTCAGCCTGTCTTCTATAACTATGTCTGTTGTATATAAGTTACATAGATATTTTGCTTGTGTGTATAGTATATAAAATTGTGTAAATATGTCTTTTATAAATACAACAACAGTTCTGGCAAAAACAGCCATTTTTTAAACACTTGACAAAGTCATGGACGACATGGAGTTTTTTGGTGTTGATGTCACCCAGATAACTGTACCCTGCACCGTGGTCTGCCCATTGGGTGTTGTCATTGTGTTCCCCTCCCTTGTGGTCCCTGAATAACAACTCTGGATGTCCGAGTCCAGAGGCTGAGAGCGGCTTTGGGAAGTTTACCGAGACTGAGGAAGGAAAGAGAAAGGAGCACTGCCTACCTTTGAGTTCTTGACAGCTGACTGACGAGCCCAGGGGCACCCTGGGACACCAGACAGAGTCACCTTTAGAAACAGACCCCAGTGCAGCCTCCACGAAGGAGGAGTGGTCCCTGGTCCCTTCCCTCCCCTGCTCCCACCTGCCCCTGTAAAGCGCGCAGGCCTCCCTGCCGCTGTCCTGGGCAGCACAACCGTTTCCAGGGGGCTGGGCCCCGTGCCCTTCGCAGGAAAGCCATGGTCATGCGACCCTGACGAAACAGCCTGGCATTAAGACTGGAGCCCGTCAACACGTGCCCAGCACAGACCGGCACTGGCACCAGCGCCACAATTCCAGTGAAAATAAAACCACCAAAGGCTGTCAGCGGAGTTGTGGCAACTTAAAGAACAGTGAGTCCTCCCAGTGGAACATGGTGCAGTGATCTGAAAGGGCGACTTAGCTGTATGTGGACCTGCACGGGATGGTCTGCAAGGTACATAGTAGGTCGTGAAAACCATGTTTTAGAACAATCTGTGAACATGCTTCCATAAAGTCCCTGAGGCTGTGTCAGTGATGACAAGGTCACTTCTGGGAGAGGACTAGGCTTAGGGGGCAGTTTGTGCCTGTGTTCTTTATGTGCATGCAATTTTGTTACAACGAAAATGCCCAGACATTCTGCTTTCTTCAAAGAGGCGAGGACGAGGTTTGCGCGTGTGTTGAAGGAAAATGCATGGGCAGACCAGCCTGGAGCAACGTTCGCAGCCGCCGGTGAAGTCGGTGCAGCACCGACACTGCACAGGGCCCCTCAGCCTACCGCCCCCCACGCACACACGTGCACGCACCAACCAAACATGCACCTGTGTCCAGACGTGCACGCGCGTGCGCTCACACTGACGCGCAGGCCTAGGCGTCGGAGAGACCACGCTGCCCTGCCCGAGCAGCGGCCAGCGGACGGACTGTCAGCTCTGTGCCTTCCCACGCTTTTCATAGCTCTGCCGTTCTAAAATGAATATTTTGCCTTCTATTTATTTTTATTTTTATTTTTTTTAACAGAAAAGATCCCGACTGAAGCACAGCCCGAGTTGGGAACCTGGGGAGACAGCAAAGGTGAAGACGAGCTATCCCCGGAAGAAATACAAATGGTAATGCTATTCTCTGCCTATCCGTTCATTTTTGACTGCTCTAGTAAGAATATTCATTGAGTAGGAGGTCGTGCTAAATACCCTTGCCCTGATTTTTATACTGAATTTAAAAAATTACAGATAAGTATTTTAGATACAGTTTGTCTACTAGGTTTTCTAATTCTTAGTATGCTTTTCATTTATTTTAAATTTGCAGTAATATAATTAAGAAATCGCCTTGGAATAATTTTAATAATATTAGTATCTTTTCCACAGCAGTAAAATGTCTTCAAGACTAAATGTCTTTGTGATCGCTGCTCTGGCGCCTTTCCAGCGTTTCAGTCGCTGGCGCTGAGATGACAGGAAGAAAGCATAAGTAATGTCAGGGAATTGCGCCTTTGCTCCTCCCGCCTCCTTGTAGTCACCTGTCCTCTAGTTGCCAGTCGCGCTAGTTGGCCAGCCCCCGGGCGAGTCCCCAGAGGAAACCGATAGGTCTGGCAGAGTGCCGCAAGGCCAGCGCACTGACAGCGGTGGGCGTGCCAGCTCCCCTGGGCGCGGGCGTGACGCAGTGGGGCAGGGCCCAGCTACCCGTGGCTGGGCCGCCCTTGGAAACCCTGTCCTCCACGTATGAGCTGGGAAATTGGCTCCCACACAGCAACTTCCCAGGGGCTGTACCGGACAAAGGATGACACCTTAATTTGTGCAGCAGTTCACAGGGGACAGAACTTTCCAGTACTCATTTTCTTAATGACATTCTTAACATTCACATTCTTAACATTCACAGTAAGAGGTGGTGGGGCGTTGCCCTCCCCTCTTAACTTTGGCAGCAAGCAGTAAGTGTCCTGCCCGACGACCCCTAGTCAGTCGGGGGAGCAGTTATGACGACTCAGTGGGTGGGTCTCTACCCCGAGCCTGCGATAGGGAAGGCGAGTAGAGGGTCCCACCCAGGCTCAGCTGGCTAAGAAAGGGACCCAGCTCCAACCAGTGCGAGCCTCTTCAGCAAAGGCACGCGTGTGGGCTCTTGCTCTTCAGTGCGGTCCTCGCGCCTTTTAGGACTCACATGCCATGTCCTCCGAGAGGCCCTCCCTGGCTACCCCACCACGACTTTATGGAACTTGCTTTGGAGGGAGCTCCCTCAGAGCCTGTGGTGCCCTCTTTGGAATAATAAGCAGAGCTAGCTTTGACCTTTGTTGGCTAGGATAGCCCTGAGCTAAGGTAGTAACTCAGACACCTTCAAGTGGCCTGCCAGGCCCTGCCTTCCTCTCCAGCTTCTCTGTGGCCGAGCTCGGGGCTCCTCAGGCCCAGTGGGGGCATGAGCAGAGCCTCGCGGTGCAGAGGGCGCCTTGCGAAAGGCTGCGGCCGGGTACCAGGTAGCCACCGCCGCTCCGTCCAGCCGAGAGGTGGTCAAGGCCTTGGCCAGAGAGTAGTGGTGAAGGCAGAGCTGAGACATGCCGCCTACACAGACTGGCCTTGGTGACCCTTTGAAGGGCAGTAGGGGTGTGAGAAAGGGCCTGGAGCTTCCGGACGCGGCGCAGCAGGGTGCTGGCTGGCAGGAGAAGGGTGGGCGCGAGGCGAGGAAGCTCCCTTTGGACAGGTGTGAGTCTGAGGGCCGGTGGGAGATCCGCAGAGGCGTCCGCTGGGCAGTGGGAGACACCTGACTGCTGACTGTTGACCCAGTGTGTACAGGCAAGAGGAGAGAGGGACCAAGGACATGACCCCAGGGGCCCCCCACTGGCGGGCGGGCCGGCAGAGAAGCCACAGGTGAAAGGAAAGAACAGTTAGATCCCACTCCCTTACACACAGATGGTGGCAGAAGTTTCTTAACAATTCACGGTGTTTCTTCAGTTTATACAAAATAATTTATAATTGAAAATGATGGGTCACGTTCCCCCAAGTAATGAAACGTGGCCTCACGTCTTTGTTGGAGATGAAAATGTGTATAGCCCAGTCTCTTCGTTAGGAAAGAGCACGTTTGTGTTTGAGCAGAACTGACCTGCTGGTTAGGGCTTTTGAATGCACTGCGCTGCTCTCCGTAAAGGCGGCGCCCAGACAGCGTAATTGGGTGTGGCGGGCGGGCCCGCCTTTCTCCTGTGGGCGGTGGTGGGCCGCAGAGGTTTGTGAGCCTTCGCTGAAGTGTGTCTTTGAAGCCTGTGGGTGGGAATAGTTTAAAACAGTTTAAAACAGTGGAGGGTGAACCCCCTCGAGAAGGGCGTCTGGGACTCTGGTGCTTGGTCCCACGAGAGATGACAAAGGAACGAGGGCTTTGAGACCAGACAGAGTTGATTTTGAGTCGTCTCTATCGCTTGCTCTCTGATTTGGGGCAGGAAAACAAGCCTCACCGAGCTTGAGTTCTGTGAGAATCCACCGCCTTGCAGACGCAGCACTGGGAACGTGAGCGCCCAGCCAGGTCCAGGGCGCGCTGCGCCTGCTCGGCAGGTGCCAGCTCCTCCCACGGAAGCCATGTGGCAGCCGTGCTCTGCCACGCTCACTGCACATGTGCTGGTGGGGCTCATCTGACGCCTGTGGAAAACAAGTTCCCTGATGGCCATCGGTGCAGCATCTCATTGTCCCGCCCCAACCGAGTCTCATGTGAAACATGCCTCCGCCCACTCCCAGGAAGGCCGGCAACTGCGGCCTTGCGGTGTCAATGCCTGGGGTGATCAGAGCCAGCCAGACCCCTGACCCGTATCATGTTACTGCAAGGGGACCGGGCCTAGGTGGTACAGTCCTGTGCTTTTATAACAAGCTATTTAATGTCCAGGTAACTTCTTTCTTAATTGGGAAAAATGGCTGAGTACCGTATCTTCGAGTCCAACTAACCAACCAAGTCTTATTTTAAAAGGCTTAACTCTGAACACGAAGAGAAAAAAGTACTACAGTATTGGTTTTAAATTGGAAAGTGTTGCGGCAGATTGCGGTCATAATTCATAATCACCGTTCTGGAAGTTTTCCTTGGGGTTAAATAATGACCGAAGCCCTATAATGGCAATTTAATTCATTACTTCGCCCACAGAAGCAGTTGTTACAGATTCCAAGGGGTTGCAGAGTACTGTATTATTTCCACAGTAAATTTCCATTTATAACTCGTGATACAGAAAGACTCATGCCTTTGATTTGATATAAGCAGGTGTTTTGTGGTCAGGCTGAGTGCGACCGAACTGCGTCTGATGTCACACTGAGAAAATGCCTCCTTGTCTGAGCCCATGGCCACTTTACTTGCCTCAGGTGAAACCAGCTGCATTTATTGATGTATTTCTCGGGATAACGTTTAGGGACATGAATGTGACTTCTGTTCTGAAATATGCATGAAAGGTGTGCCTAGACCCTGTCCCCTGAAGTGGCCTGGAAGCAGCAGGTGACTGGCTGGCAGGTGCTCCATGGCTGAGTTCAGCTCTGCATTGAGAACATCAGAATTGTTGTAGAAGGCGGGGTCGCAGAGCCACGGGCGGGAAGGTGTCAGCACAGAAAGAGCCCCTGCGGAAGTGCCCGGGGAGGCCCCTGCAGGCGCCCGTGTCCCACTCAGCAGCTGCTCCTGGCTCCTGGCAACGCGGATACTTCTTCGGGCCGCACTTAATACTCAAAGGCGTTTGTAGGGGTGATTTTCTTTTTAAAATTATAGTAAAGAGAGTGACATTAGAAAAGGGTTTCTGTAAGTGTATTTACAGCCTGAATTTCTGTCCTTTACACCAGAGTATAAACCCTTTTGTGGGGCCCTGTTTGAAAGTCTGACTGACTCCCATTGCCTAACGCTCATGCAGCGCATGCCGTGGCCCGTGCCACCCTGAGCTCCGCAGTGCTTGTTCACTGATGCCACCGCATGTGCTGGGGACTGAGGCTGGCCCCGTCGAAGAGAATGTCCCCCCGCCCCACCCCCGTCAAAGAGACGCTCCCTAGTGCCGGACACGCAGGCGTGATGCCTGCCGCTGGGGCCGGCCCCGTCCGCACCGAGGGAAAGTGTTGTACTGCAATGCGAGTCCTAAACAGAGCGTGGTGGGTCACGACAGGAGCCCGCCACTGCACCGGGCTGCGCTGGCTGCCAGTGGGCTCCTGCCCCCTTGTCAGTGACTCACAGGGTGGGTGGAGTGTGGCCTGGCAGAGACGAGGGCAGATCTGCCTCCCAGTGCCTGCAGGCACCCCTGTCCCCAGTGCTGACCGAGGAGCCCGGCCTCTCACATGGCGCCCTGGGAAGTCCCTGTGTGTGGGAGCAACACCGGCTGCTGCGGCTGCCATGGGCCCTGGGAGATGAGTGTGTGTGTGCATGTCCTGGGCCCGAGAGAGGGGACCACCCAGAGTCCCCACGGCCCTCTAGAATTTGGAACCAGAGCAGTGGAAGGACCTTCGGGGCATCTACAGACTCATTTTGCGAATCTGGAATCTGACCCCCAAGAGAGCAAGTCGTGACTCGCGGTGAGGGCTCACTGTGTGCCAGGCACTTTGGGCAGCAGCGTGCATGCAGTGGCCCACGTCTTCCTCCTAACAATTTCATTAGTTGAGTACTATTGTTAGCTCCGTTGTAGCGTTGAAGACAGAGGCACAGACAGGTCAACCACCTGCCTGGTAGCTGGTTACACAACTTAGAAGGTGAAGGAGCCATCCCTCCCCACCCTCAGGGTCAGGCAGGAAAGGTTAAGAATCATCACACCTGTTCACAAAGAGTAACCAGCAGGCCACAGAGGAGGCCAGTGACTGACCTAGGGTCCCCAAGGAGCTCACGAGGCCCCCAGCCTCGAGCTGCTGCCCCCTTCCTCGGCAGGTAAGGGGGAGGTGTACAGCCTTGCCGCTGAGATACTGGACACTGCCCTGCAACCTGGTGCCGCTGGATCTCTGATCTACCTGAGCTCGCACTTGGCTGTGGAAACCGTTCAGTTGTTTTTAAAGCCTCAGCCTCATCGTAGCCAGCCCAGGAATGGACGCTGCTCTCCCCAAGGCTGCTGGCCTCTGGCAGACCTCCCTTCAGCCCTTATCACCGCTCGCTCCCCCAGATGTTTATTTTTCCCACATCCTCCGCCCCTCCTCTGGGGACTCCTGCCCTCAGGTGGGCAGGAAGGAAATGGGGCCAGAATCCGACCCCACTCTGAGCTGGTGAGCAGGAGCCCTGGAGTAGACCAGCCACCGGCAGGCCTGAAGGAAGTACAGGTAGGGCCTCGGACTCAGCTGGGGAGGAAACAAAAAGGCTTTGCCCCCAAGGGACACACCAACCGTTGAGCACCTCAGAGCCAGGTTAATTTTGTCTAGGAACAGTTTAAAAGCATGAAAGGACTGGATTTAAAAGCGTAGAGCCGTATTTTGTCATTAGGAAAATTCAAAGAAAATGCCCCCTGCCAAAAAAAAAACACCACCAAAAACCTGAGAGGATTAGCCGAGTAAATTAGAACTTTCGTGCTGAAATAATTGCATTTTTCCTTAGATACTAGACTCTTAAGTAACTTAATTAACAGAGCTGATCCTTCCAAACTCAAAAGTGAAATTTTATTCCCTTAAATGGCCTTTGATGCACAATTAGAGGCCCTGACAGCTGGCGAGGCAGCCGCCCTGCAGTGGGTGGGGTGGCCTGCAGGGAGCTGCCCGGCACCGCACCGCACCACACCGCAGCCCTTTCCGAAGCCTTGCCGCCCCACCCGCTTTCAGACCTGGGGGTGTGGGCTGGACTGAGACGTGTCCTGGGTCAGCGTCCAGAGAAGAAGGCTCGCCAGCGCCCCCAGAGATCCTGAGCAGGTGTGAGCTGCGTGCAGGGGAGCGTCCAGGAGAGGGGGGTGAGAGGAAGTGATTCCTTCCGCCCTGAGGCCTCCGATCATGCAGAGGGGCTTCTTTTGGGTTCAAGGCACCTGCCGGAGTGCCCCACCGGGGGATGAGCCGTGCCCGGCCCTCAGCCAGCTCGTGCATACGTGAGGTGAGGAGTGCAAGAGGTACCACGGGGAGGCCACTGGGCCCCGAATCGTGAACACCACGGCACCTCGGACCCAGCTACCGGGCGAAGGGCAGGGCAGCATGGAGCGGTGTGGCGTGACTGGCACTGTCAGTCACTTTGACCAAGGAGTGAGGACAGATTAAAAGAGAGAGGTCAAGGGTGGAACTAACACCACAGGGAAGGCATGATACAGCCAGCACGGCCAGGAGAACGGAGAACGGAAGGGAAGGCACTGCAGCAGGGGCCTGGAGGAGAGAGGACGGGGTGCCAAGAGAGGTGCGGACGCGGAATGGGGCTGGCGGTTGTGAGTTTCGGAGCCACGGTCTCCTCCATTGGTGCTTTTCGCCAAGCAAGTGGTAGGCAGACCTTGAGGCGGATTGCAAAGCCACCGGAGAGCAAGGACCTGCCTCTCTGTCCCCCACGCAGAGAACGCCTCGGGAAGTCTGCAGGCGCGGCTGCACGCAGGTGGGAGCTGCGTGCGAGGCTCCCTCAGTCGGGCATGTGCACAGCTTGGCGCGAGGCGGAAGGTGGTTCTGTCCTAAGGGGTTTTCAGAGATGCTAGGCCCAGGTGGGGAACGTGAGAAATAACCTCGAGCTTGGGGACCCAGGGTGGTGCTGTGGAGAAGGCAGCATTTGAGCTGGGCCTGTGGGACATGGGTGCGGAGACGGGCACGTCTCTGGCTGCCTGCGTATTCAGGGACTTGAGCGGGTGCACGAGGGCTCAAGTTGCTGGGACCCACTCCATGGGGGCGCGTCAGGTGCTCTGTCTGTCTGTTGGGCCCCGTCACTGCGAAGCCGTCCCGGAGAGCAGCTGTCCGCCTGCTGAGTGGCTCGGTGCTGACCAGCCGCCTGGGTGGCGTGTCGAGGTAGCTGCCTTTACCCAGACTGAGCCCCAGGAACGCAGCTTCTCTGGCTCCAGGGCTGCTCTGTCCAGCCGCGGTGGCTTGGCCAAGGGCAGCTCTGAAGTCAGACGTGTCCCTGTGCAGCTCTGCCATGTCCTTGCTCTTGGCAAAGCAAAGCCGTGCACCGCTCCACTTAAACAGAACGGTCCCCAAGGCAGGGGGCAGGACAGTGGGCCTGCACCTCCTCGGTGGCCTCCCGGCCAGCAGTCGGAGGCGGCTCGCATACTTGAGCTCAGGGCCACGAGGTGGAGAGGCCAAACCATGGGCAGCCTGACTTCTCGGTGCACTTTTATTTTCTGGCTGAAGCGGCTGTTTTCACGCTAACACCCAGGGGTTTCCAGCATGCCAGTCGCTCTGTGCTGGGAGTGACTCCGTGGTGATTCTGGAGGAGGCTGGACCTGTGCCTTCGGCTGCACCCCTTTTGAGACTTGAGTTCAGTATGATGTCATTTTTAACGTGTGTGTTTCCTCGCAGTTTGAACAAGAAAACCAGCGCCTCATTGGCGAAATGAACAGCCTGTGCGATGAAGTGAGGTATGTGTGCCGCGCCCTTGCGGGCTCATGGCCTCGTTTGCAGCTCCTCCGGGAATCAGGGCCTTTCTTCAGGCACTGAGAGCCAGGTGGCCCCGTGTGGCTCTCAGGCAGCATGCAGCCCCCTGAGCCTTGTGGGGGTTGCAGAATTCACTGACTCCCCTCAGCTGCGGGCCTGCTGCCTCTAAAATGAGACGGGGGCCTTGAGAGGGACAGTTGGCCAAAGGCAGCCACCACCTGCAGATGCCCGCTGGGTGCCGGCCCCGCCCCCGCCCCCAGTGAGTCGCAGCACAGAAGGCCGGCAGCCCTGGGAGCGCCGAGCCTTCCGGGGGAAGGCCCAAAACCCTTGCTTCAGCGAGAGCAGGTCCCTGCAGAAGTGAGTCCCGATCCTGCGCCCACACCACCCTGGGGACGGAGTTCAGGGCCCCCTGAGCGCCTCCCGGGCTCCCCCAGCCCGTCCCTCCGGGGCAGTTTCCCTAGTCCGCCACCGAGCCAGCTGCTCGGGCTCCTCTCACTCTCCTGGCCCAGCCTTCCGACCCCAGCTGGCCCGCCTGGCCTGGGAGCTCAGCTCGCTGCCCGCAGCCTCTCGCCTCCTGTCGCCTGTCACTGCTCATGCCAGGACAGTGGCGAACTCCAGCGCCCCATCTAGACACCCACCAGCCCAGCCCACCGCCCAGCAGCCCAGCCCTGCTTCTCCCGACGGGGAAAAGCGTTGACCTCAGATATGTTTGCAGACAGGATCAGAGGCGTTTTCTCTTTCAACACAGAGCTGGATTCAGTGGTAGATACGCCCCTTCCCTTAACCTGCTGGGCAGGAACAGAGCAGGGTGGCGGCGTTTTCTGACTTTCCCATTTGACTCCCCTCGCCCCCCGCTGGCCCCATGTGTCACCGTGGCTACTAGTCTAGGCACAGGCCTCCAAGGCATTGCTTTTTGTAATGGGGCGTGGCCAGGGGCTCTTGGCCCCACTCGGGACTTGGAGGTAGGGCTGCAGGTCAGCTGACACGGCAGGGTGGGTTCACGGGTCCAGTGTACCCCAATAGGCTGAGAGACATTCAAGGGGAACTGCCTGTCTTCCTCCCCAAGCCTAATGTGGTGTCCCCTCCTCTCACGGATGACATGGTGTCCCCTCCCTCTGTCACATATCTTCACTTGAAAGAGATTTCGTTAGAAATGTGTAACATTTCTTTTAAGATTACCAAGTACTAATAATATGTAATCATTTTTTTTATGAAGGCAAATTGAAGGGAAAATGGTTGAAATTTCCAGACTCCAAGAGATATTTACAGAGAAGGTTTTACAACAGGTAAGAAAAACTATAGCTGTTTTAAGTTTTAGCTAAAAGAACAACATACTAAGAACTCAGGACACTCCTGACGCTGCCTGACAGGGGCAGCTGTGGCCCAGGGCGGGTGCTGGGGGCCAGGGTGCACGCCAGAGCTCCGCGGGCGGGGCAGCTCTCCACGCGGATCCGAGGGCTGGGGACCGGGACGGGGGGGGGGGGGGGGGGGGGGGGGGGGGGGGGGGGGGGGGGGGGGGGGGGGGGGGGGGGGGGGGGGGGGGGGGGCCGGCGCCTGGATCTTGGCTCCACGTGCCCTTGGCCCACAGCGTGGCCACTCTGAACTGTGGTTTCCCATCTAGGAAACAGCGCGGCCCTTGCTGTAAGTTCGGTGATAACACACAGAACACGTCCAACCGGCACCACACCTGATGGGTGGGAGCTTTTTGGTTTTTTTTTACTATTTTTTATTCTCTCATGAGGATATGTTTTTATTGATTTCTAGAGAGAGAGGAAGGAAAAAGAAACTATCAATCAGTTGCCTCCCATACGCACCCCGACCTGGGACTGAACCCACAACCTTTTGGTGTATGAGACGGTGCTCCAACCCACTGAGCCACCCAGCCAGGGCGGGTAGTAGCTTTTTCCTCAGTAGAGATACAAGAGGCGCGGCTCGGCCTTCCTGAAATGCTGGGCCCAAGCCACCCCAGGGTGCCGTCCCCACAGGAATCGTGACTGTTCTCAAGGGTTTCCGCGGCATGTCTGCCTGCAGTTCTGAAATCCTTCCAGCCGGGAACCAGCAAGACCTTCACAGACCCAATACGCTTGCCCTTTCGTCCTTAGCCTCCACAGACTGGAAGGCTTTGAGAGACACAGTCATTTTTCTCCACCGTTACACTGGGCTGGTGGACTGGCGACACCACTCACAGGGCTTCCCCTAAGCCGCACGGCCAGAGTCAAACCGTGAATGAGGCGGCTGAAGTCTAACCACAGTTGGGAAGGTCAGGTTTCCGGGAGTCGCCCTTCTTCACAGCCGTTGAAGGGGCTATTCCAGCAGGTGTAGCTAAGCCTGTACCTGGAAACTTGATGGTCCTCAGTTCGCCACCTGGCACCCGAACCAGCGCTGTGCAACACCTCCCTCTCAGAGCTCACGCCTTGCTTCGAGAGGCGGCTCGGCCCGGTGGAAGTGCAGGGCCCGGGGGCAGTCGCACAGCCCGCTCCCACCCGGGCTCGCCATCGCGTCATGGGAGCTGGGGCCTCCTGAGCCCTGTCCCCCACCCACCCCGCAAGCCGGGGCTGATGTCCCGCCTCACAGAGCTAGTGGAGAGGAAGTGCCTGAGACACCCCGGCGCACTGCCGCGCTCCGTATGTGGGAGCTGTGGGAACCGCTGCCCTTGGGTGTGGCTGAGGGAGGCCTGGGCCGCGTCCTGCTTCCTGGCACAGTGGGCAGCTGCCGACAAAGGGAGCTCCACCCCACGTATCCTATGTGGTGGCCACGGCAGTCCCAGTCATTTTACTTTTTCCGCCATTGCTTGTGCTCCTACACTCCGCCCAGCCACCGTGGAGAACCGGCGCCGGCGAGCGGGCTCTCGGTCTGGAAGCCGACTCTCCGTTCGCAGGCAGCTGCCCCAGCCCTGCGCCTGTGCCCTGCTTCCTGCCACCCGGCAGCGCAGGGACAGGCTGGGGATTTGCGGAGCTCAAGCTGGCACCTGCCCTGGCTCCTCAGGCATCTTGTTCTCAGGCCGTTGCAGGGTCTCCCAGGGACAGTGGCCCGTCGGCTCCCGCTGCGAGCTCCTGCCAGAGGGTGAGGGCCGAGCAGCCGGCCTGCACGCCCTTGGCTGCGTGACTCCCGGGGCTGAGGGCTGCCCAGCTCTGCAGCACTGGGTCCATCAGGCTTCTCCCCAAACCCCCACTGTACACACACGCCCCCCACACACCCACACGTTCCCCTCACTTAAAGGGAGAAGACGCTGCTGCCCCTCGGCCCCTCACAGTTACTGCCCGTGCGGTGCAGAGCGTGTATGGGCCTCGTGTTCCATGGCAAGGCCAGGCTCCCTTCTCTGAAGTTTCCCAAGTTTGGGACGCTTCCCAAGAGTAAATGTTTTGCAAACGTCCTGCATCCCATTTTGATTTTTAAATTTTCCCCTTTTTCTTAGAGACCACCAGTGAGACAGCCCTTTTTGAAGGTAGCATGTATGTTTGAATGCACACACATCTGAGCTAACGTCTCTGCACAAAAAGCAAATGAGACTGGAAGGGACGCCCCCGGCTGTGGCACCCGCCCAGTCGTCGGCAGCTCTTATGTGTTTACCTGGCAGGTGGCCCAGGAGGTGCAGCAAGTGGGGTGGGTAGGGCCCAGGCACTGGGGGCCGATCCCAGGCCTGCCACTTGGTGGCTGGGACTTCGGACGACTTACTAAACTCCTCTGAGCCTTAAGTTTCCCTCTCGTAAAATGCGAGTGCTACCCACCCCTCGGGGTGCTGCACGGCTTCCAGGGTTCCAGTGTGGAACAGGCCTCAGGTGAGCGGCGGCTGCTGTTCCCACCAGGACGAGCCCTCGGGGCGGGGTGGGGGAGGTGCCGGTGCTCATCTACCGTGTTCTTCCCCAGGAAGCTGAGATTGATAGCATCCACCAGCTTGTTGTGGGAGCCACGGAGAACATCAAGGAGGGCAATGAGGACATCAGAGAGGTGGGTACCCTTTGGGCCCTGCGTTGGGCAGGAGGATTAGCCTCGCTGGCAGGGCCATCTGAGAGTCTGGGGGCTGAGCCTCAGGGCTGATCCCGCCACTGTGTGCCAGACACTCAGGGCCCACCCCTGCCCAGCCTGGTGCTCTGCCACCCCCAAGGGGCAGTGGCTCGTCTCCTTGCAGAGGAGTGCGGGTGCTCTCGGCAAGGGTCTGACCAGCTCCCTAAATTCAGGGGTGGGGCCCCGCCAAGGGCCAGAGGCCTGGATACTGTGTGTGGAGGCCAGCACAGTGGTCCTGCTGAGTGACCGTGTTTTCTGAGTGTGGTCCTGGGGTTGGGGCTGACACAGGACTGTCCCTAGGCCACCTCCATCACATTGCCTGGGACACCAGCCAGGACACCAGTCGTGGCACTTGAAGTCTGTGTGTGCAGTTTCCACCCAGCACAGAGGGAGCCATCTTCAGGGCGTTGGGGTTCCTAGGAGACCCGAGCAGGGACTCCAAGTGGGGGCTGGCTGGGAGGGCAAGGCCGCCCCTTTGTCTTTTCGTGGGTCTTAAGCCATTTGGGTTTTGCCTGACAAAGAACCGCCTGCTGAGGGGAAGCGTGGGGCACAGTCACGCCAGGGAAGGCGTACCCGCCCCAGTGCCAACACCTGTGCTCTGTCCCCAGGCCATTAAAAACAACGCGGGCTTCCGAGTGTGGGTGCTCTTCTTCCTGGTGATGTGCTCCTTCTCCCTGCTCTTCCTCGACTGGTACGACAGCTAGGCGCCTGGCGCCCGGCAGCAGGGCGGCCGCGGTCTCCTTGTCAGCGCGTGGCCACGCCCGGGTTCTCACAGAGCCACTGGGGGGAGGGGGCGGAGACAGACGGATACACATTCACAGAAGGGACACCCAAACCCACTATTAGCTGAAAAAAAACAACAGACTGAGAGTGGTCAGTGCGGTGATCGCAAGGCCAGGTGGACGGAACGGCGGGGGCTGTTGCTGTGTTTGGCTGGAGGCCATGGAGGCCGCTGTGCACGGGCTGCCCGGGGAAGGCCCAGTGGGTCTCCCGCTCCACCAACCATCTCGGGGGGCGCAGAGGAAGCGTGACCTCCCTCCCGAGGCCCGACTTCCTGCCTCAGGGCCAAGGAGCTTCTGTTCAGAGAAGGACGAGGCCGCCGAAGAACCGGCCTGTGCCCGACCCTCGAGGAAACATGAGCGGACCACCTACTCTAGTGTTGGAGGCACGAGACAGCTGGAGCCACATCCGTGCCGAGAGCGTGCTGGTGGCCACGGGGCCACCTCGGCACAGGGGCAGACGGCCCTGCACTGCACCTTGTGAAACGCGTGCCATACAGACAGTCCCTCGGGCAGCCCCAGGGACCACTGTGTTCTTATGGGCACAGAGAAAATGTCAGGAGTTACATGTGAACAAACTGGCAGTCAATAAAGGACCTGTCTACCAGAAAACACGCGTGGGGCTTGCCTTGGCACCGTGAGCTTGTCTGTGGACAGGCTGGTGTGGGAGACCTGTCACATGCAGGTGCTCCTGTGTGCACTCCGCACGGCCCCGCAACATGTGGCCACACCGCACGCACAAGCTGCCTGCAGTCGCCTGCAGTCGCGGTCCAGTCCCTGCGCAGATGCCCTGGGCAGGGAAACAGCGTCTGTTTGAGAGGCGCGTTCCCAGAGTCGGTGAGGGAGTTGGCCACGCCCACCATGCTTGTTCGCAGCAGGTCTCGCACTATGTCATTTATTTTTGATACTTAAAAACAGGGAAACTTTTGACATGTCCACCAAAAACAACACATTCAAATAACATGAAAGGAAATGTCTGAATATCTGTTCTATTTAATTGTCTTACACACTTAGTTTATCTAACTGGCAATTTTGTAAACATATACTTTAATGTCAAGAATCAGATTGGAACAAATTTTTACAAAGATCGTGAGTTGAAATGTCATAACTGGACTTGTGAGGTGCGGCCCCAGCCCTGCACCAGCCTTTCCTGCCTGCTTCTTACATCAAAGGAGTTACATCTGCCTCACAGAATTAAAATTAAAGTAGCCTTGGCTTACCAGCAATTACATTTTCACTTGTCCTCCCCCAGCTAATTTTTAAAAACTAACTTGCTAATAGAGCCGTTGGCGCAAACGTATTCACAACAGAAGTGAACGGGAAGGCCAGTAGGGTCAAGTTCCTGTCCAACCAGCATGGCACCAAGTGGACAGATGATCTATGCGGAGGCGCGTTCCGCAGCCTGGGGCCTATGGTCCTCTCTCTGCAGAGTCCCCGCACCCCACATGCTTTGACACAGTCAACATGCACTCAAGCAAAACACGGCCTGACAAGGACCTGATGTCACCTGTCCTTCCTCCTCTGCACTGTTCCCCACAGTGAGCCCTGGCGATCAGTGCTCGCGCCCCCTAGCGGGGGTGCGGAGTACAGCTCGCTCTGAGCGAAGCTGGGGGCGGGGCACGCACGAGGTGGGCAGGATGTTAGGTCTGCAAACAGCGAGGTGGTTTAAAAAATCAGTTCCACAAATGCATTATCTATCTGAAATCCAAGCCCCCTGCACATCCAGTGTAAGTTTATTTTTTGACAACATCAAATCAATCCCAGCAAAGTAGCTAAGATTCCGTAACGGGAGAAGGGGCGTCAGCTCTTTAGGCAGCGCCGACGCGCACCTGATTTTATGCCCATGGAAGGTCTGCAGCAAGTTTCATTTGCAAAGCAGCATTAGCAAACAGAAGCGGTTGCACCATAAATGAGTAACCTCTAAATTATCGGTAATTATATTTAATGAAATGTCCCTCAGAGTCCCTTTGTTACCTTCAGGTGACACACTGTAAGGAACTTGCCCACATCGCTAAGCTGACTTCTCAGCTGCCTCGGTCTCCTGCTCCGACAGCTTCTCTTCCGACAGCACGGACACCCACGGCGACGCGGAGCGGGTGGCGCTCTGCTTGGCCAGGTTGTAGTGGTTCACGACGGCGTAGAATTTATCAGGGGAGTGGGGGTCTTGCTCCGCGTAGTAGGCTGCCAAACCGTTGGGAATGCACTGAGCGTTCTGGAAGACAAGGGGCCCCGAGATATGTGGTCGATACTGGTGGGGTGCCCCTGCCCGGGCTCGGAGGAGGAACGGCTCGGCGGAAGTGGGCATGGCTCCTGCTCTAGGCGCAGCCCGGTGACCCCGGACCCTGACTTAAGTCACCGTGGAACAGCCGTCTTTAACAAGGCATGACGGAGCTGTGCGTGGGCTCCCAGGGCGTGTGTCACAGTGCACAGGCCTCCCCGCCTCATGAAAGATTTAACACTAGTTAAATCTAGAAAGAAGCGAAACTTTTGACGTGTCCACCAGAAATAACAAACAACGAAGGAAGGGAAGACGGGCTTCCTATGAGCTGGGTCCCTGGCAGGTCTTACCAGGTGAGGGGAGGGAGTGCATCTGGCAAAGGAGACCGGCCCGGGGGGCAGGAAGGCCGGTGGCTGCCAAGACATTGAGGAGGGGCTGGGAACGGAGGTGAGGGGCCAAGGGTCAGGCCAAGCCACCTGTAGGGGCCTGCCGGGGAGCTGGCAGTGTGGCCTTGCATGCAGTCCGAGCTCGACAGGAAGGCACAGAGGACCTCAAGAGGGCACACGGAGTGGCAGGACAGTCCTGGGCAAGTGTTCCTCAGTAAGGAAGAGGCTCTGTTCCTACAGGCCAGCGTCCAGCGCAGGGGGGAAGGGGAGACTTGGGACAGCGGGGTCACGTGAGAAGTGCTGCTGTCCGGGCATTGTGCAGGGCCGCCCATCTGCAGCTCTCATGAGCTTGTCAGGCCTCCTTGTCCATCCAGATGAGACAGTGTCCAGCTTGGCCCACAACCTACGATTTCATCACCTCTGGGTCTGGGGAGGGGGTGGGCAGGTGAAGGATGGGTCATGGTTTTGGGGGGAAGGGGGTGTCAGGCACGGGCATCTTGCAGAGGTTTAGAAGTCAGTGGGTGCCTGTCCTCCTACCAGGGCCCCACGCTGCCATGGCTGTGCCTGCTGGGGTTGCTGAGCTACCACGTCCCCCGCCACCATTGGCCCCATGGAGCGCCGCTCCTCCCCACCAGCTCCCTGCGCCCTGGAGCACCAGGGTCCACGGGGCCTGCCCTCCCTCCGTGAGCACATAGCTACTTCCAGGAGCCAGCAAGGCATGCACGGTGTTCACCCAGCAGTCCCAGGGGAACTGGGGGGCTGGTAGGAAAAGCGCAGCTTTGCAGACGGGCCCACGCTGCCGGCTGAGTTTTCTGCAGCTCATGTTCTCTCGGAGCCTCAGTTCCCTCGTCTTTAACGTGGGGCTGAGCCACAGCTCACAGGTTGCTGTGAGGGCTCCAGTCAGTGAGCAGTAGCTCAGGTGAGGAGCCAGGCCCGTCCAGGGTCGCAGTGGACAGAGCAGATTAAAAGCTGCGGAGTGCACAGTGAGGTGAAGCCCTGTCCCCATCTGTATCCAGACCCCAGCCGCGCTGAGCTTTAGAGCTTGGCCTTCCTGACCAGCCCAGCGACGGCAGGGACGGCTCTGATGGTCCCCAGCCTGCACTGCCACCTCCCCTTCACTCCATCCCTGCACCTGCTGCTCCCCTGCACGGGGTCCTACAAAACACCTGAGAAAGTCAACACCTGCTGGGCAGCAAACGAGTCCGCCCCAGGCTGGGATGGGGCTGCCAGGCACCCGGGATGGGCCAGCAGAGGTTAGGGTGTGGCCCACACAACGGGGCTGCAAGAAGAAAATTCTCGGAGGCAGCCTGGATGCTGGGCGGGGGAGCCGGAACCCCAAGGTGAGTAGGGCTCCAGAGCCACCTGAAAAAGATGGGGAAGGGGGCTCCCCTGGAAGCTGCATCCTGGCCCCCTTCCGGCCGGCACAAAGGCAGGACCTGAGAGAGCCCCGTCACCCATGGGTGGGCTCGGGGAGGCCATCAGCCCGACCCTGCGCCTCCTCCCACCCCGGGAAACTGAAAGGATAATGGGACCCGTGGAGTCACCCAAGAAAGCACGTTCCCAACAGCCCCAGTGCATGTGCGTCCCCAGCTGAGTCCCTCACAGGTGGGTCCTGCCCAGAGAAAGGGCGTGCATCCTAGGTCAGTGCCCACCTCTGTGAGCTTGCTGTGGGTCTCAGGCAGCGCCCCCTTCCTGTGTGAAACCTGCCCCCAGAGCTCCAATCAGAGAACAACAGAGACTTTGCGTCCTCCCTCCTCGTGACACCGGGCTGGGGGCCACCTGGACACAGCCCCTGGAGTGGCCTGCCCAGCAGGGGCCCTCCCACCAGCAGCTGGACGCGCACCTGGGGGTGCCACACCCCGGAAGCCCTGCTGCGCCACCAGGACCTGGGGTCAGCAGGCCCAGCCCAGGGTGTCCTCGTCAGCCTGGCAGCTAAGCGGGCTCCTCATCAGGTCCCAGCCCAGAGGGGCCCTGCAACGCCCCCGGAAAGAGGGGGCCGAGGCCCGTCCCGGCACTTGGCAGCACCCCGCCTGTCAGGATACCGATCTGTGTGCTGTGCGGGGACCCCCAGACCCCACCTGGCACTGTCTCCCCAGCACCGCACGGGGCTGCACTGGGGAACATGCCAAACTTGGGGGGGAGCCACAGGGCATGGCGAGGGCACAATGGACGGCGTCTGGCACACTCAGGCATCGTGGGGTGAAGGCCCTGGTACGTCAGCATCAGCGTGTGACACACACAAATGTGCATGGAGGGGGTCTCTCCCACACTCACACCTCCCTTCTCTCTGGTTTAGCCAAGGGCAGTGGGACTCACTCCCACCACGAGCCCCCAGCTGTGTTCTCCAGGAAGGACCACCCCCGCCCCCATTAGACGCTGGTGGAAAATGCCCATCCCCGGAGACGCAGGTGCAGGACAGGTTGTCGGGAACACTGCATCCCCAAGGCCGGCTGTGCACAGTCACCGGGACCAGGGCACCCGGCAGACCTTGGCCTTGCAGGAGGAGGAAGGCTGGTTCAGTTTGTCCCTCCTCCAGACGGGGATCTTGTCCCAGGCCCAGGCAGAATGAGCCAGAAGGAACCCCCAGCCCTCCTGGTGGGGTTGCTGTCCTGTGACGGGTGAGCCCTCTGTCCAGGTGGGGGCTTCAAGTCCGCAAGAGGCTGTCCTCGGTGCACCCAGGGTCCCATCAGGTCACCGCTCCTGTGAACTCTTGTGCCTCTCTCCATGACATCAGCCCCTCTGAGTCACCCAGCCCTTGCCTCGCCCCTGCCTCCCAGACTACCTGCCAGTCCAGTCAATGAGCCTGCCCTCTCTGTGCCCAGTGCCCGACCAGTCCAGACCCTCAGCCCTTCCCAGGTCATTCTGCAGCCTCAGGCCACCGGCTGACCCGTCCCTTCCCCTCCTCCGGGACCTTTGCCAGGCAGTCCAGTCTGGCCACAGCCACTCATCGCCCACTGCCATCATGCGGCCTGGCCCAGCACGCCCTGCACCGCCCTGCGGTCCCCTGTGCGTGCTGGGTCACACCCACCTGGGTCAGTCCTGCCGGCCTTCCCCTCGCTGAAGGCTCCAAGCCTGTGGGTTGGCTCCTGGGCCTCCAGACAGTGAGCTCAGCCCCAGCCCAGGGTGCGGGTGGGCTTGTCGGGGCGGGGGCTTCCCTCCGCCTGGATGCACTTCCCCGGGGCCCCGCATGCCTCCGTCAGGGGCCTCCTGCCAGCCTTGCCCAAACATGGCCGCCCTAGAAGCTGTGCCCCCAATCCTGCTTTGCTCTTCCATTTTCCAGTGCCTGTGACCCTCTAACTCAGTAGATAATTGACTTCACGTTTCTTTGGAGAGTGTCAGGGAGCCTCACCCAGGTGGGCGTCTCACCCGCCCCTGGGATGGCAGCCACCAGCAGCCAGGGAGCACGTGGGGCGCGGGGAGCCTTGAGTACAGCGCAGCGGGGGAGGAGAGGGCCGGGGCCCGGAGCGTGGACTCCAGCCTTGCGGCTCACGTGGCAGGGGCCCTGCGTCCCTCACGTCATCAGTGACGCCCACGCCAGAGTGACTGCGGGCAGCCCACGCCTACAGTGCCTGCTCAGAGCCACAGACGGCGGGCTCTCCTGCTGTATGTCAGCAACGCTAAACCCTGGAAACCACAGTGTCTCCTCTTCACACTGACTCTGGAAGGTTCAGGACCACACTGCGGCGCAGGCGCCCAGTGAACGGGAACAGGAGCAAGTCCAGCCGGCGCCCTCGCCTCCCCCAGCCTCGCCTTCTCACCCGCGGCCCCTCCCTCGTTCGCCGCCTCCCTCCCGTTGCTGTCTGGTGCGTGCCGTGGGCCACGCACCGGCACTGTGGAACGAGACACCACACTGGCCCAGTGAGCATCCACGAGCGTGGGCCACGAACGACACGGCAGGGGGACGGGGGACACGCAGGCCAGAGGGCAGTCCGTGCGCCAGCCCTGCTCCCAGATCTGCCCCGGGCCCTAGACGGCCCGCCCTGCCTCCCCTCCAGGCCTCAGCTTCCCCGGCCAGCTCTCCCCTTTCTGCAGGGCCTGCCACACCCGAGGGCCCTCCCCAGGCGTTTCCTCCCGCGGGAACCGTCCCCAAGGACCCCCGCTGGCCTGGCAACAGCTGCTCAAGGGCTCGTCCCTCAGGTGCCGCGAAGTCAAGTGAGACACAAGGTGCGACGGTGTCCCGGGGTGGGGGGAGGGGGGAGGATGGGGCTTCACCTTGAGGATGAACCCGTCAGGGCAGAGGCGCTCGTACTTGTACACCTTGTAGACGACCAGGAAGACCACACAGGTGAGGAAGGCCAGCGCGATGAAGACCAGCACGGAGACCTGCGGGCAGAGGGGGCGTCAGGGCGGCCGGGCGCGTGCACCGGGGCGGGCTGGCGGACGCGCGGCCCCACGCGCACGCGCACGCGCGCACACCGGCGCGGGCCGAGGCCGTCTGCAGAAGGAGGCACAAAAACGGCACCGGGAGGCTCTGGGGGTGAGACGTCAGTAGAGTCACCGTTCACGGAACAACTTTTTGTACTGCTTTCATTTTCACCACACCCGTACGTCACCCTTGATTTTATAAATCCGATATTTTTAGTATTCCAGGCCCCTCCCCCGCTGAGGGCTCCAGGTACAAACATGATGGAGCCTCACCATCACTGGGACACCTGACGGATGGCTGCCCCTCTGACTGCCGCCAGCCACCAAGGTGACGCAGTGGCCACCAGCTCCTCAGCTCTTCCACACCGTCTCCTGAGACCTGGTCGCCGGCCCTGCCCTTGAGCCGGGACCAGGTGGACAAGAAAGGCAGCCCTCCTGGGCCCCCGTCACCCCTGCCCTCAACAGTGTCCCACGCGTTTGGTCCACGTCTGTCCCCACCACGCAGGGCGGTCTCCACACGCACAGGCCGAGCGCCCAGCGCAGTGGCGGCTGACAACACCCAGCACGTGCTCAGCTAGCGTTTGCAGGGAAATGCAGGCCAACCTGTGGGAAGAGTACAGAGGCGGAAGGCCCTGCTGCAGCCAGAGGATGGGAGGCACGAGGGAGGGAAGGGCACCGGGTCGGGGCCTCAGCGGTGTTCCCTGTCAGGGCTGTCACCCTCTCTAAGGGCCACAGACACCCCAGTCTGTCTGGATGACGTATGGTGCATGCGGTTCCCATGCCTGGCCCCGGAAGACTGGCAGGATGGAGCCACGGCTAACACAGGGTTGAACGTGCCCACGGGGAAGGTGCCGTCTGGTTCTGGGGGCAGGGACACAATCACCTGGCCCTGGGCAGCCAAGGGTGAGGCCGGGTGACCAAAGGAGGTCAGGTTGTCCAGAAAGGGGAGGGGGCAGTGGCCCCAAGGGCATGTGGCATCAGAGGGAGTGGCCGAGCATGTTCAGGACTTTCCAGTGAGAGCAGGAACCCTGCTGGTCCAGTGCCGGTGGTAGGGAGACGGGCCAGCGCAGTGGGTGCAGCGGGAGCAGCGAGGTCACAGTGCAGTCCCCATAGCCAGGCTCTAGGTCACCTAGCTCCTCTGGGCCCCAGCTCCTGCCGGCCAATGGTGGTGGGAGGGCCCAGGACTCAGTGCAGTGCAGCTGAGGTCAGCACCTGGGCATGGTGGATGCTGCGGAAGGAGACGTTCGCACTTGGTGCTGCAGCTGTCCCCACAGTCGTTCCCTTCTCACTTGGGTTGCACAGCTGGGCGATGCGCAGCCTCCACCAGGCCTGCCACCCTGCCCCACCAGAGCCTCTGCCCCGCACTTACTCGCAGCTACTGCTCACCCAAACCTGCCCTGCCGGGCACCAGGCGCCCTGCTGGCAGCCGCTCGGGGCAGCGAGGGAGCATCAGGGACTCTCCGCACAGTCTAGAGCGGCAGGGCTGCCTCACCCCGGGGCTCTGCTCAGAGAGCTGTGTTTAACGTAAGTACCTCCTCCGTGACCCTTGATACTTCGTTTTGGGCATTAGTAAACATTATTACAGGAAGAGGCCCGTGGCACCCAACAGGTTAAGTCCTGCTGGACTATGATCTCAAAATAGGAGCAAAGTGAACTCAACACCCACTAAAGGGATCGCACGCCGCGATCAAGCACAGGATTTGTTCCAGGGATGCGAGGACGGTTCGACACCCACCAACCACTCAGTGTGGTGGGTCACGTCAATAAAATGGAGGATAAAAATTAAATGATAACCTCGAAGGCTACGGAAAAAAAATTGGATGGAATTCCACACCCATTTAGGATAAAAACAAAGTGGGTATAGAAATACCTCGCCATAATGAAGGCCTATGTGACAAGCCCACAGCTGACATCACACTCCATTGTGAACAGCTGGAAGCTTTTCCTCTAAGATCCGGAACACAGGGTGCCCACTGTCACCACTCGTATTCAGCACAGTTCTGGAAGTCCTAGCCAGAGCGGTTGGGCAAGAGAAGGAAATAAAGGGTATCCAACTTGGAAAGGAAGAAGGCCAGCTATCACTATTTGCAGATGCCCTAATATTATACACAGAACACCCCAGAGATGCCACCCCAAAACTGTCAGACTTAGCAATTAAGTTGCAGGACACCACTGGGTGAGATAAGCAGGGCTGAAAGGTCCCCCTCCAGCTAAGGTACCCGCCTAGTTTATGACACTTCACTTTCATGAAAGACCCACATTAGCACCTGTCTTCACTAACGGAAAGAAACCCAAAGAGGACTTTTCTCTTCTATGAAAAGAAGCTGAACAGCACAAATAGCATTTGGCACGGGTCTTACAGAGCCAGACACAGGCAGTGGCCCCCGAGCCACGCCCCGGGGCCACCCCGGGGCCTCTGCATCCCTCCGTCAGAGCTTCAGGCCAGAGCATCTGGGCTTGGTCTCGATTTACTTTGTGCGCCGTTAGCGAGATGTGTCTAAAGTCTCGGAAAAGCCCACGAGCTCGGAAGGGCATTACGTCGGGCAAGAAACCGAGGGTAATTAAGCATTTCAGTCATGATAAATGAAATAAAGATATCGTGGGCGCACTGAAAACGGATTTGGGGATGCTCACAGATGCCCGCATAAATGAAAGGGCCTGGATTCCTTGCTTTACGCCCTATTTCAGCTCACAAAAGGGTTCAGAGGACCCTCTGCTTTCAGATTGGGGGGTGCGGAACCTGGCTTAAGTCCTGGGAGTGTGAGGTTCCCCATGGTTACCATAGTAAAGACACTGTATTGTATATTTCCGAGTTGCTGAGAACAGATCTTAAAAGTTCTCATCACAAGAAAACAAAAAATGTGTAACTGAGGTGATGGGGGTTAACTAGACATCACAGTGGTCTCTTCACAAAATACACAACTACTGAATCATTGTGTTTCATACCTGGACTTACTGTCAATGCTGTATGTCAATAATATCTCACTAAAAAAGAATCTGACGTCCAGTCCTGGAGAGGGGGGTAACCTGAACCCTGCCCCTTGGATTTGGAAGCCTCCTCAGAGTCGGGCTGAGTACCCCATCTGTTTAAGGTTTAAAAATAACCCCCAGCACTCTCCGCCGGGGCGCGGGGAGCCCGGCCTGGGCCTTCCACCCAGGACTCCCGGGCCTCGTGGCCCAGCAGCCCACGCAGCCCACAGGGGAGACTGTGACGGTCCCCAGCACTGTCGGGAGAAGGGCAAAGAAAGAAACCCCGGAGAGGCAGCAGGAGGCACTGTCCTGCTGCCTGCCCCTCAGCCCTGCCATCCCGGCCTCTCCCGGGCCCCTGGGTCTGCTCAGACCCGGGAGACGCCGTGGTGGGGAGAGAGACGTGGCTATGCAGTTTTTCACATGGCACAGTGCCCCCCTCTGCCTATCACGGCCTGAGGAGAGAGCCATGGGCCTTTCCAGAAAGATCCCCCAATGGGCTCCGAATTGCATGCGGGCTTTGCCGCCCACCGAGTGACTGAGAAGGTCACCTGCGTATCTCTTCTCTGAAGAGGGGATTCACGTGTATCAGGACGATGACAAGGGACCAGGAGCATGTTGTCACCCCATGTGCTGGGCCTGCTATGGGTTGAATCGTGTCTCCCCAGAATACAGCAGCCCTAACCCCTCGAACCGGTGAAAGCGACCTTATTGGGAAATAAGCCTTGGCAGCTGTGATGAAGTTGAGGCCCTCAGGGCAGGCCCCAACCCCCAGCGTTGTGTGGACTGTCCCCCATAGTGGGGAGCACAGTGGACCCCTGCCCCCGGAGCCCCTGGTAACAGCAGTATTTTAGCACGAGTGTGCAAAGTCTGGGGTGGGGCTTAGTACCCCGCCCCCTCCCCTGCTCCAGGAATTAATTCCATGCAGAAGTGGACCCTGGGGATACCCCCGGGCTCTCAGCTCAGACTGCACACTGGAGGCATCTGGGGAGTTTTCAATAATACTGATGGCTGGGGTGTCACTGCCCCTAGGGGGTCACTGCTCTGGGCCGCATCACTGCCCTGAGTGGGGGGCGGGCAGTTGGCAGGGATGCTTTCGTCTGGGTTTTATTAAGCAAACGCTCACCCACGGGAAGGAGGTGGACAGACCTGGCGTGGTTCTGCCCTCCACAGTCCCCTGGAGGCCGCAGAGCCGGGGGCTGGGAGGACGGCGTCTGCCCCCACGCCTGTGCTCTCCAGGTGGGGCTGCGGGAGTCCCCTGGCTGGGAGGAGGGCCTTTGTGTCAGGGCCAACGTCCCGGTCATGGACACAAGGCCTAGTGCTGGGGCCCTTGATGCTTTTAGTGACCCAAGAAAATGGTTTTTAATTGTGTTTGAAAACCAGGAAGAAGAAACATAATATAATAATAATGGATATATGTAATGAATCCATCCTGGGTTACCTTCATCTTTAGACCAAGGCAGTCGTAAGATAACGTTTGTTTGTTTGTTTGTTTAAGGAGGATGGGGCCCACGGAGGCTGGTGGACATTCTCGGATTTGACAGTGGCCACCTTGGAGTGTCCTTGGCGCCACCTGCCAGCCCTGGTCTCTGCCAGGGGTCTGAACTCATCAAGCGCAGGGCACGCACCTGGACGGGAGAGGCAGGGCCGCAGGGGCAGAGCCCAGCTGGGCGTGGGAGGCTTCCAGGAGGGGGTGCCGGGAAGGGCAGGGAGAGGGCGTTTTCAGAGGAAGAAAGTGCTGTGCCAAAGCCGTCAGGCATCAAAGGACACCACGTGTCCTGGAGCACTACCTGTCTTACAGGAGGGGTGATGACCCGGTAACAAAGGTCCCCACGTGCCACACCAGCAAGCGGGAACCCAGACGGCTCCTGGGCACTGCAGGATCCAGGAGGCGGCTGCCCCTTTGTGACAAATTAGCATTTCCCGCAGACCTGGGAGGTGTCGCCGGTTGGCTGAAGGACAGCTGTTTGCCACCAACTGTGGGTGTCAGAGCAGATTCCACATTATCCCTGAACTGACACCACTTTTGTGCAGCTGTCAGTGAAACCCCAAGGCAGGGGACAAGGGGATGAGATGACAGTTGCTCTACAGGGATTTGTACTCATTGCCTGTGGCCCCTCGCATGCGGCCCTCCGTGGCCCAGACGGCATGCTGTGGGCAGTGGGCTTTCCAGGACAGTGGGGAGGGAGGGGTCTCCACCGTGCTGGCGCCACTGGCCCCTCTGCCAGCCAGGTGAAGCCTATCGATCCTTCTCAGCACCCCGCTCAGAGCGCATATAACACTTAGACACAGGGCTGCAAAGGCAGCCCGTCATACTGCAACGCTGTTACCGAAATACTGCCAAACTGTGCATTTGTGAGATACATTACATGTGCTTCTTTATGAACACGCCAAACAAGGAGATCTTATAAATACTGTGACTTCAAAGCAATGATGAGGGTAAACACGTCCCCAGATCTTGGCAAAATCTGCAGTGTTACAGAAAAACACCTGTGATCTGTGCTGGTGACAGTCACAGGCATGACGAGCACTCCCCGCGTCCACTGCCTGTAGGAAAAGTGGAAGGACGTGCACACTGCAGACTATGACACACTGCCGAAGGAAACTCAAGGCAGGGATACTTCCCAACTAACTCCAGATTCCAGAGTCAATGCAGCCCCTATCAAAATCCCAGAGCCTTCCCCACCACTGCCCAGAAATGGACATTGCAAGGGATCCCGAATGGCCAAAGCAATCTTGAAAACAGAACAGCTTGGAGGACGCAGCCTTCCCAATTTCAGAACTTACTACGAAACTACAGTAATCAAAACAGTGTGGTACCGGTATAAAAATAGTCATATAAAGCAAGGGCACAGAACAGAGTTCAGAAATAAAACCACGTGTCCGTGGGCAAACGATTTTCAGTACGAGTGCCAAGGCCATTCGATGGGGCAAGAACAGTCTCCTCAACAAGTGGTGTTGGGACAACTGGCTATCTGCACGCGAAAGGATGAAATTGGACCCTTACCTCACACCGCATACTGAAATTAACGCAAAATGGGATCAAGACCTCCTAAATTTAAAAGCTAAAGCCATAAAACTCTTAGGGGAAAAAAACATAAGACTTAAACCTTCATGACCTTAGATTTGGCAATGGTGACTTAGACAATGACACCAAAAGCACAAGCAACAAAAAAACTAAATTGTACTTCAGCAAAATTAAACAATTTTACCCACTGAAGAACACTAGCAACAAAGTAAAAGGATAACCCACAGATGGGAGAAACTATCTGCCACTGGATAAGGGTCTAGTAGCTTGAATATATGAGAACCCCCGATGGCTCAACCACAGGGAGACAAACGGCCCAGGGAATAATGGGAAAGGACGTAAAGCGGACCTTTGTCCAGACACATGCATGGCCAACAGCAACAGGAGTGATGCCTGCCATCATCAGCCACCAGGGACGTGCAAATCAGCGGCACAGTGAGCTCACACTAGCATGGCTGTAATGAGACAGGTGGGTAAGTTACCTGCACGCAAAGATGTGGATAAACGAAGACTTCCGCCATGCAGCTGCCGTGGGGAACAAGTTCCTCAATGCGTTAACCGCGACATCGCCACGTGGAAGACCAATCCCACTCCCAGGGACATACCCCAAACCACTGAACACTGGTGTCCAAATAAGAACTGGTGCACGCGTGTTCACACCAGCCAGAAGGGGAAACGGCCCACACGTCCATCCACTGACGGCGGGGAAACAAAAGGTAGCCTCTCCGTCCTACGGAATATTATTCGGCCATGAAAAGGCGCCTGCCACAACGCGGAGGGGCCGTGAAAGCATGATGCCAAGTGGGAGAAGCAGCCACCGAAGGCTGTGTGCGGCATGGCCCCACTCCCACGGAAGCAGGAGGCCCCGGGCAGGGAGCTCCCGAGGCAGGAAGCAGATGAGCGGTTGCTTAGGGCGGGGGCGGGGGGGCAGGGGAAGACCGCCAGTGGGGTGGGCTCTCTTCCGGGGGTGACGAACATGTTCTGGGACTAGATCAGGGTACTGGTTGGACACCATTGCGAATGTATTAGATGTTGCTGAATTGAACACTGTCGCACAGTACACTGTAGGTTATGTATATTTTACCCAACTCTAAAAAGCGGGTGGGAGGCGGGAGGTGGGTGGCCCAGGCCGAGGCAGGGTCAGGACGAGAGGGTGGCCCAGGCCGAGGCAGTCCTGCACAGGGGCCCGAGGGACCTCAGCGGTGTTTTCTGGAAAGAACAGCCAGGCATGGACAGCAAATAAGATATGGGCCTCCGGGTGAATTTACAAGAAATTTGTAAGGAAGGGACCATGGGTCCTAGGCGCTCAGGACAGTCCTGGCCGACAGTTTCTGCCCGCGTGCCCCAAATGCAGTGTGTCCACTGTCACTGAGAAGTGTCCCAGTGTGGGCCACGCGACTTACAGGAAGGGCCCTGCCTGTCCACAAACCAGCCCCCCGAATGTTCACTGTGAGCTGGGGGTTAGGAAGCACCCACTGTAGAGACGAGGGACTCGTGAGGCCTATGAATTTGCTGTGTTCCTGTCTGTTTTTCCCGGCCTGGGGTCTCCTGTCCTGCTGGAGGTCTCCCAGGGGTGAGTGCCCCGCTGGGGCGGGGCCTCTGGTGTCTGCAGCAGGGGACAGTCGCCCCATGGAGCCCACACAGCCGTGGAGGCAGGAGACAGAGCCTGGGGGTCTCCTGGGGGGCTTGGTGTCGGAGGGCGATGTGTGTGGACCTCCTTCCACCCCTGCCCAGCCGGGCGACCGACCGTGAGGCCGCTCCTTCATCTCCCTGACCTTAGTCCCCCCTCCCAACACCAGGGCAGCACGGTCAACGCTCGAGACCGAAAGAAACAGTCGTCCTGAAGCTCGGGGCCCAGGGGCACGGCGTGGACAGCCGCCAGGTTCTTCTTACTCCAGTCGCTGTCCTCCCACCCTCGGGGGAGGGGAGAGAAATGTGCGTTTCCGCTGAGTAACGCAGTAAAAAAAAAAAAACGAAAACAAAAAAACCTTGGGAAAATCTTGGGAAAAAAAATAAAATCTTGGATCCTGACATCGCCCAGTGTTTATGGCACTAGATGTTTTATCCCTGTGAGACCCTGTGAGATGACCCCACCCCCTCAGTATCCGATGCTGGGTGAAGCCCCCACTCCCGGCTGGACCAGACAACGTGGGCTCTGCACCCTCAGAGCCAGATGGCCGAACCCTGCGGACGCTCAGTGGAGGCAGGGGTGTCCGGAGGCACCACTTCTAGAAGCTCCAAGGCCACACGTGAAGCCCCCGCCACTGAATGCTGGGGAGACACTGCTGCTCATAAAGATTTAACAAATGCGCCTTGAAACACGCCTGGGGTTACTGGAGAGTGCGCTCAAGGTCGGGAAGGGCGTGAGAAGAAGATGTGAGCCACCTGCAGACTCCCGTGCGGCAGGATGCAGAGCGACGCCCCCCGCGGCATCGCATGCCAGTGACGGGGACCCCTCAAGTGAGCACAATCCCGCCTCCTAGGACACTCTCCCAGCTCTGCACTGGCCATGAAAGACACTCACGTGCAAGGCCGACCTTGGTATCTCATAAAAGCCCCGGAAGCAGCGTGGTAGGGGCTGGGTGGGGGGCGGGCGGGGGCCGGTGGTGGTGCAGTTTGCTCACCCAGACCCTTAACTCCCTGAGGGAGGGAGCGGGGCGTGCAGGCCTCGGGAGTGTCATTGGCTCTGTCACTGCAGCCACAAAGCACAGAGGGGTCGGCAGAGCCCCACCGGGCCCTTTGGTCACTCGACCCCATTATGGCCTGTCATCATCCACGCTTGGTGAGGACAGTGACCGCAGCCCCAGCAGCCCCCCGACACGCCGCTCTGCACGGGTGAGCCCAAACACGCAATTAAAAACTGTTGATTCTCGTCATAAATCACCTCCAGTGAATGAAACAATGGTCCTTCTCGTCGACACGAATGTCTTTGGAAGCCTCGGTGTCCGGGGGATGCGTCTCTTAATCTCTGAGTGGCCGAGTCTTAGAAAACCCTGTCCTCAGTCAGCAGTTACCTAGCAACCAGCCTAGCAACCTCATGGCCAAGAGATTAGTCCCCAAGTGATCGCCGTAAAGTAACGTCCAAAAAGACATCGCCTCTCAACGACACCCTCCAAAGGCACCCAAAGGCCAGGCTCGGAGCCGTGGCGCCTCGCTGCGGCACCGCACGATTTAGAGACAAAAGCAGACGTCATGTACTTGTTGCTCCGACAGCCGAAAGGCCCAGTCTCATTCCTAAAAGTCACACACGGGAGGCGATGGGAAGAACCGAGGAGACGGCTGGGGACAGACCCAGGAGCAGCCGCGTCACCAGGAGGAGGCGGAAGTCCGTGTCTGCCCCAGTGTTCAAAGACAGGGTCCCCAGCCCCAACGTGCCAACACCGGGGATGTCAGAAACAAAATGGCAATGAAAGGCCGAAAGAACATTCCAGAAGGATGAGCACTCAGCATTTCCAGAAGGCAGGTGGTTCCCCCGGCGAGTCCAACCCCGGGGCCTCCTGGTCAAACCGGCCGGGCCACCAAGGTTCAGAGCCCACTGCCAGTCACTGACTATGTGCCCCCCGGGTGAAAAGTGACAACACAAGGCCTAGAGAGAGGGCTCTGTCGGGAGCTGCTGTTGAACCCAAGAAGCGAGGGCCCCATTGGCAGGCCCTGGACACCCCACCAAGTGCCCACTCTCCCCAGGGCCGCAGCGGTCAGTCACTCACCCTGGTCACCAGGCTGGGACCGTGCGCATACTCGGGGCCACAGAGGGGAAGGGCTCGGATGCTCCAGCCCTGCCTGGCACCGAGGGGCGGTGACAGGTCCACACGAGGAATCCCTGTGCCTTCCTTTCTGGCTGGCGTGGTCTCAGGGGCCAACAGGCCCGAACTCCCTCTCCCGGGTCACTGACTCAGGGCAAGGGGCCTTTCCTTCAAAGAGCCATCCGACCGACCACGCTGGGACACCCGGTCACAGGCCTCGCACCAGGAGAGAGGCGTGGGCCGAGAACGGGGAGCCGGGGGCAGGGGAGCCAGGACGCTGTGATGCAAACGGAAGAGGCGAGGGGAAGGTGACACTGACGCTGGAGCACTCGGGGCGTGGGGGCCGGCCCCCTCTCTCTGCTGGCCACTGAGGAGGGGGCCTGGGTTCTGTGTGGTTCAAGGTCAGAAGGATTCCTGGAAGCACAACAGTCGGCCCAACGGGTGGCCTGGGGTGACAGTGTCCCTGGCCAACTCATCCTCTACGAGACGCCACATGACCTCAGGTGTCACAGCCAAGGGCAGGCGGCCTGGGTTCGCGCTCTCTGCCTCAGTTTCCCCTCACCTGTACAATAAAGACGCCATGGTGCATTCCTCACGAGGTTTTCACGAGGACTGAGTGAGATAATACATGTCTCAGGTCGGCCCCCGAGTGAGGCTCGTGGGAGCACGCCACAGCGTTAGGTGCCATCACTGCCCCTTACGGAGGGCGGGGGAAACACCAGAAGGGCGAGGTGATATCTGAGCTCGCACTGGAGGTGGGTGGGGTGTGGGGTGTGGGAGCTGGAAGGTGAGGCCCCTGGGGAGATGTGTGTGGTAGAAGGTTGGTGGAAAGGCCCCAGCCCCCCACCAGTGACCACCTGGGACTCAACAGCTTCAACTGTGAAAGGGACTAGTGATGCCCCCCTGGGGGTGGCTGTGAGTCACAAGGGGCCACAGGTGCTGAGCACCCAAGAGCGCCTGGCCTGCCGAGGCACCGCGCAGTGAGGCCGTGCACCCACCGTGCACGTCGCCCCGGGCACCCCCGGCGACGGGAGCAAGTGCGAGGCAGGGCCCTGGCACCACCAACGGGCCCCGGGGACAGGCGCAGGTCTCCTGAGGCCCTTTGGGCAGCAGGAGCCAGGGAACCACCCAGAGGCCCAGCTGTGGCTGCCAAGGGCCCTGGCGACCAGGTGCGTCACCCATGCCCTAAACAAGCGGCCTGGGGACCGGCACCAGGGGAACCTGCGAGAGAAACACAAATGAAGGACACTGAAGGTGGGGGACAGGCCTGATACCCGGTGGACACTCAACAGAGGAAGGGGGGTTGCCATTTAAGTGCCACCCCACGCCTGTGGGCCCACCACGCCAGGGCTTGGAGAGGCCAAGGTCAAAGCACGGACGACCAGGGATCTCGGTGGGGTCCCACCGTGGGAAGGATGCCATCATGACCTTTGAATCTAGGTCACTTCTGCCTCAGCCCGGGGACGATCCCGGGACACAGAGGGGCCGGGAGTGAGAGTGGCAGCAGGCGAGGCTAAGCCGGCTAAGCCAGAGTGAAGGGGAGGTGCTGACTTCAGCTCGGCACGGCCTGGCCCCGACCAGGAACCCCACGGCCGAGCCGCAGCTGTCAGAAGTGTCGGCCAACACACCCGCTCAGACCACCGGCAGGACCTGCCGCTGCAGCCTGTCTGGACCCCAACTTCTCCATCTGTAGAATGGCCTGTACAAATAGCACATACCTCTCGGGGCTGGGGGTGCTATGGGGGGATTAGATGAGCTAACACAAGGAAACACCCCCTCCCCCACAACCCGGGTGGGATCCGTGGGCCAGGCAGGTCTCTGCAGGGCTCTCCTCGAGCCCCGAGAGGCAGCGTGCAGCCACAGGAAGGCGGAGCGATTTAGGATCACACCCTGGCCTCCCCGACCACCTCGCAAAGCCCCCTCATCTCCTCGGGCTCTGCTTCCATCTGTTAGCCAGTCCCCAGCACTGTCGTGGAGCTCGGGCGGGACCCCACCCGTAAGCGAACCTGCAGACTGTGCAGGGGTGGGATGTGCGAGCACCTCCGCACCCCTGCACGAGCAAGTCGCGCACACGTCCACAGAGAGCCCGTCAAGGCCACTCTTCATGGCTGGGCCACCCGCTGACATCCTCCACATCACCCCTTTCAGTCTGGGTGAGGGCCACCCTGCCACCATCTCTCGTTTTTCCCAAGGAGCAAGTTTCTGGAAGATCAGTATCTTAACTTGTTCCCCAACAAACACTGCTATCTGCACCCCCAGAGCCCCCCAGGCCTGGCGGGGACCCATCCCGTTCAGCAGCTGCGCCTCCCCAGAAAACCATCCAGAGCAGGGCTTCCGGCCCCGACGTGAGCATGTCCCGCAGCGCGTGTCCAGAGAGCTGGCCAAGCCTCACCCTCCACGCCACGCTGGGGTAACAAGGGGAAGCTGAATGCAGGGCTCTGCCCCTGGCCCCGCCGCGTGGACCTGTGGCCACTCTGTGCCTCCGCTTCCCCGTCAGCAAAATGGGCTACCCCGACCGCTGGCGGGAGGGTTACGCAGGTGAGCGAGCATATGTGAGGGGCTGGGATCTGTGTCTCGCAGGTGATAAGTGTCATAATTACCCTTCCGTTGCTGTCTGTTTCCTTCCTGCGACTGTTAGGTCGCGGTTTTCATGTTTGCTGAGTGTTTTTGCATATGTTTATGACCTATGTCTAAAAGAAAGTTTAGGGGTGGGTTTCCCCGTCTTTAAAACGAAGTAGCACGTGGTCATTTGGGAAGACGGAGAAACAAAGAACTTTTTTATGCCACAGGGTGGTTTGGCATAACCTGAGCCCAGGTTAGTGGTTTTGCAGCCTGTTTGGGTCCCTTCTCAGGTCATCTCTGCAGCTGGGGCCCCTCCCGGGGTCCGGCAGCACTTCCCACGCCCCCGGGGCCACTCACCTTAAACCTCTCCGACATGCCCTCGGTGATGCTGACGGTGAACTCGGCGATTTTGTGAACACGCCCTTTGCCTTTCTTGCGGTCAGGTTCATACTCAGTCTTAGTCTTCACGACCACCTTGTCCAGGAAACAGAAGCAAACGTTTAGTCAGGGGGGCAGCCAGGTGCCTTCCAACACATCTGCCCGAAGGGGACACACGTGAGAACACTCATATTCAAAGTCACCATTTCACCAGGAAATAGTTCACAAAAAAGAACGAGGACAGCCACCATTATTGGCGGTCTCCCCTCTGCCAGGACTTTCAGAGAAATTACCCAGAAATGATCCCAACAGCAGCCCCAGGAGGGCATGGTGGTCACTGAGGGGCAGGGAAGTTCGGCTCAGGGCCAAGGCCACACAGCTAGTAGGGGGCTGGCTAACGGGACAGCGCAATGCCCACTTCCTCCTTCCGCTGTCCGGAGCCCTTCCCTGGCCCAGAGGGCACGGGGCGCCTTCGGGTGCCCCTGGTCCTCAGAAGGAGCCGTGGGTAAAAGAGGAGAAGGTCTCAGGGTTCTGTTTCCCTCCACGACTAGGCAGAAGCAGACACCAGCCTTCAAGGAAAGTGATCTCCGTCCGTCTCTCTCTGTCCCCCACCATCTTCCTCTCTCTGCTGTGAGGTAGGGGCGGGGGGGTCTTTCCAGTCAGGAAGCCCACCCTGTCTCGTCCCACACAAACCCTCCCCCACGTCCATACCAGCCTCAGAGGAAGCCCCGACCTGCCCCTTCCAGCCTCCTGACCGTCCCTGCCCTCCTCACGCCCCGCGGCCAGGGACTGTTTAGCCCTGACCCACTGGACAAGGAGGCGTCCAGGAGCAGAGTCCGTGGGTTCGGCGTCTCTAATCCCCAAGACCCCACTCCCAGAGCAGGAGCCAGGAAGTGTGTGTTGGACAGGAGAGCCCCGCCCCCCACCCGCCCACCCCCATGACAATGACCCTTCACTGGGCACCCCATAGCCCGGGGGAGATACCCGCTCTCCACGATGGTAGGACCCAGGGCGGATGAGAAAAATCCCTCCAGTAAGGACGGCTACCCCCAGGCAGGGGCTCAGGGTGGGGGCTGGAGGGGTTCCCACCCTGAGCTTCACCCTGGACCTGTCTCAGGGCGAATGTGGCCCATGACAGGTGTCACTGAAAAACGACCCCCAGGGCCATGTCCCTGTAACCACACTCTCACCTTTCCTTTGCCCCCCTCCCTCCTACGCAGAGGGCGGGCGTGCCTAGCACGATGACAGCCTGCATCCCACCCCGGAAGGTGCCTGTCTGTGGGCAATGCTTGGGCACCACCCTGCAGCCCATCCTAAATTCCAGCTGAGCCTGACTGACTGTGTGACCTTGAGCTCACGCTCGGCCACTCAGAGCCTCAGCGTCCTTCCCTGGGAAACAGGAACAAGGCCGTCTCGATGGGTTACTGTAAGGTGAGGGGGTCCCCAGCGCCTCGGCCCAGCGGGGACCGCTCAGTGTTCCCTCGGCCTGGGCTCAGTGTGCATCGGCCACTAACAGGCTAGGTGACCTTGGGCATGTCCCTTAAACCCTCTGTGCCTCCACTTCTACCCTGTCGCGTGGCGTGATCATGGTGGTTACCAGGGCTGGTCCGCAGAGCAGAGGAATTTAAGCCTGTGAAGCCCACAGCCTGGTGCCTGGTGGAGATCGCCCAACAAGTGTCAGGGGACATGGCCTAGCCTGCACCACCGGCTCTGTGACTGCCACCACTGTGGCACCTCCAGAACCTTGGAACTCGGCACACGCTCTCAGAACAGATTCCACTGACAACTCTAACTATATCATCAGCCCTCGGACACTGTGTCACATGGGACAGGTGACATGGCCTCCCTGAACCCTGGCCGTGCGCAACACGTTGCTGCTGTTTGAGTTCAGAGAGGTCTTGTCTGAGCCGTGTGGCTCTGACTGCGTGGGGCAGGAGGCCCTGCCGGACGCGTCCTCATTCTGGAGAACGGGGGCCTTCTCCCCAGGGACCTTGGGCGCATCCTGTATGTAACTCCCTGAGACTCAGCTTCCTCATCTGTGAGCGCAGAAATCTTCGACGCCAACCCTCAGTCCCTGCCAGTCGCTCCAGGTATTTGAACACGCCCAGAGACGGGAAACTCATTACCTGTCAGAGCTGCCTCAGCTGCCCCTGGGCAGCCCCGTTGGTGGGCCAGGACTCCTCCCTACCGGCCTGAACCCCTCCCTGCCACAAGCCTGTGTACCAGACACAGGAATGGAACAGGCTGAGGGCGAAAGAGGAGGGTCAGGATGAAGGGAGGGAGTCACCGACAGGTACTGCTCAGACACGTCATTCCTGGCTCAGGCCATCGCCACTCTGGGGGCAGGGCGGGGGGGAAGCTGGGGGCATTGGGCCAGGCTGCGCCAACGGGCCGGCTGTGATGCCTAGACAGCCGAGCCCCTCCTGAGCATCCTCTTCTGGACCTTCGGTGCCCCAGGCGGCTCCAGCCGTAGCCCACTGGCACGGGTGACCCCCTGACCCGCCTTGCCTGACCCGAAACACCTGTGTCGGCCTCGCTCCTGCCCCGCCCCCTCCCAACACAGACAATGCAGCTGGGGAGCGGCCCACTTGGGAGGGCTGAGTGAAGCTCTCCGAGGGCCCGCCCTGGCAGTAAAGGAATCATCTGGAAGGGCAGGACCCACCACAGGGAGAGCCTGCCATCCCCATGGCCAGCCATGACCAACAAGCGCAAATAAACAACCAAGCCTGAGTCAGAACCTCCTCACCAGGGACTAGGTGACACAATCAATGCAAATGTGCTTCACTCCGGGAGCAGAATGTGCTCGCTGGTGGCCGTGGCCGTGGCGGTGGCCGGGGCGGTTTGTAAGGAGCAGAGAGGTGGTGAGAAAGGATACTGGTTTATTATTCTAGGTTGGCGTTTTCGGAGACAGTTGTGTAGGCCTTTAAACATCGTATTTACCATGTTAAGTGTTAACTCGTGAAAATATTATCCCTAATGAGCACACACTACTTGACTGGGTGTTGTGTTCAACAAAAAGCAGGATTCTTTAAATTCAGAAAGAAAAAAAAGCCCTCCACCACTCGGGGGTCGTCCGCAGTTACACGAACACGGAGGGGCAGGAGCGCGCATTCGGAGATTTCACAAAAGGAACAAAGGAGGAGGAGGCTGGATGTGAGAGCACACCGCCTGCCCGCCGGCCCGCCCGCCTGCCGCAGCCACAGCCCGCCTGGGAGGGGCGGGCGCAAAGGGTGAAGAGCGGATTCGGTCCTAGGAGGGGCCGCCCTGCCGAGGAGACGGGCCTCCCCGCCGCTACAGGGCAGATCGGGCTGAAACGGACCCACCTGGGAAGGCACGCGGGGCAGCGGGTCCTGCGCTCACCCCAGGCCCCAGGGCTCCCCGATACCATGGGGCAGGGACGGGGAGGAGCAGCGTTGGGGCGCAGCTGTGGGGAGGGGGCGGACAGGGACCTCTCTCGGATGATACTCCCACGAAAATCATGAGGGGGCCTTTCCCGCCGCACGCTCCGTTGTCTGCAAGAAGCTGTCATCTCAGGCCCCTAGATCATCCGATCCAGAATGCCGCGCGCGGACGCTGTCCTGGGGAAGGGGGGTCCCCCAGCACGCCTGAGCCCGCCCCACTTCGCGTCCCCAGCGCACGCGGCGGGTTTCTTTTGTTGCGGCGGTCGCCAGAGATTTGGGGGTGCGCACCCGGCAGCGCGGGGTGCGGGGCCTCTCACCTTATCCGGGGGCGGGAACTGCAGCTGATTGACATCGAGGGGCGTCATCAGGGGGATGGTGTCGAAGCCATCCTCCAGCAGCGCCTGCTTGGTGCCCTTCTCCGCGAAATTGCTCCCCAACTTCACCATGGTTCCGGGAGACCCGAGGCTGCCGCCTGAGTAGGGAGAGCCGGGCGGGAGTCACCGCGAGCAGGACCCGCCCATTGTCCCCAACCCGCCAGCCACCTCGTCTGTGGGGAGGGGTAGTGAGGACGTGCCGGTCATGGCCTGGGGTGGGGGGTGCTGTGTCTATATAGACCCTGGACCCGCTGGTCGAAAGCGCAGGGACGCCCCGCGGGCGGGCGAGGGGGTGCTGCCCCTGCCCGGAGGGTCGACACGCGTCGCTGGTCCTGGCGCTGCTGTGCCCGGAGACCCTCATCCCTCCCGCCTGGAGAAACTGGCGGCCCCGGGAGCCCAGTCCCGGCGCCTTGGCTGCCCGCACTCACCGCTCCCGGCTCCGGCAGGTCTGGGCTCCGACGCGCTCCGAGCCTCCGCGTCCCGGCTCTGCGCTCAGCAATGGCGAGGGCGGCGCCGCGCGGCCGGGGCGGGAGCGAGCGATCGGGCTCGGCGGCGCCCCCTCCCCCTCGCGCTCCCCTTCCCCCCCGCCTCCCTTTCTGCTGCTCCCGGGGGCTAATTGTGCGCGGGTGAGTGTGCGCGTGTGGCCGCGGCGCCCCCGCCTTGACGCAGCGCGCTCTCGGCGCACAAAGGAGCTCGCGGCGGGCGAGAGGGGGGTGCTCCCCCGGGACCCTGCGCCGCAAACCGGAGGGGCGGGGGCGAGGAGGGGGACGGGAGCGCGCCCCGGAGAGGGGATCGCGGCGGAGGAAGGCAACCTGGGGCTGGAAGCCGGGGATGCGGGAAGCGGAAAGAGGGCTGCGCAACACTGGGGCGGCGGCCGGGGCGCCGGCGAGTCTTAGCGAAAAAGGGGAATGTCCTCGGGATGAGTGGCCCCCGAAAGTGGGGGAGGACGCCCCGTCTGCAGCCGCTCCGACCCGGGGGTCTTGAAGGATGGTGAAGGCCTGGGTGGGGGGATTACAGGAGGCGGTGGGCGGTGTCAGGGACCGAGCGTTGCCTCGGTGCGCGGCTGGGTTGTGGGGCGGTCAACAAAAAGAGGGCGCGTCCCTGTATAAAGGGCACAGATGGAAGAGAAGGTGGGTGACGTTAGGCGATGCGGGAGGTCGGGAGACCGCGCTCCAGAGCTGGGTCGGTGCCCAGGGCCGGGGGTTGAGGGGGACGCCCCGGGGCAGTGGGAGGGAGAGTGTTCACGCTCCGCGTTGGAGGGAGAGGGCAAGGTTTCTCTGGTCTGGTGGGAGGAGAAAGCAGAGGCTCCCTCCCCGCAGCCGCAGCCTCCAGCATCCCGGGTGCCTCTAGAGGAGGCACGGCCTGAATGAAGGGGGGCGTTGCTAGCCTGCCTCGCTCGCCCCTCCCCACGCCCAGCGTGGCCACCGTCGCGGCTGCCCACAGTAAGGCCCCATTTTGCAGACTTCCTTCTAGTCCGGGCTGCAGGCCCCCCAGCTGCCAAGCTGCGGGGCTGTGGGAGCCAGACGGGGAGCTGGCGAGGAGGGCCGCGGCCGCAGAAACGCTGCCTTCCCAGGCACCTGTGTCCTGCGCGGGGCCTGCACAGAGTGGGTGTCCCCCTAGGGCTTGCGTTCACAGCCTTGCCCGGGTTCCGCCTTTTCCTGGCTGATGGCCCCAGGCCCGGCGCTTTCCACCAGCCAAGGGAGAACCATGAGAGAGACCTCTACACACAGTAAAGGAACACGGCGGCAACAAGCCGCCGAGCCATGGCTGGTCACCTGGCCGAGGCGCCGCCCCCTTTTCGGAGGAGGCAGCTGGGTTCCTGTTCACTCATGGCGTCCCCAGCAGGGTCCCAGTGGGCCTTTGACTGCTCGGCAGCCTGACAGGGCCCAGGCTTTGGGCAGACGACTCCTGGCCAGCCCAGGGAGGGAAGGTGTCCCAGTAGCTGACCCCTGCCACCAGTCCCGGGGCTTGGCCTCAGCATCCTTTCGTCAAAAGCTTCTTGAAACACAGGACTCAAGCACTGACAAGGCCTTTCCGTGTGTTGCTCAAACCCAGGAAGCAGGGGAGAACAGTTAGAGCTGCGCAGGTGCTGCCCTGGGGTTATTTCCTAGCATACTAAGGTCAGGGGTCAGGGGAAACCCTGTGGGCTCCAGGGAGGAAGTGCTTTTGTCCCCATCTCAGTTGCCAGCAGTTTAAAAGCCACTGGCACATGTGCACACACACTGCGGTCAGAATCCCACACGGGTTGTTGCAGGGCAGGCTGTCCTAGACCCCGGCAGACCCCCTCCCCCTCAAGGTCTCTGTCACCTGTGGACCACAGAGACAAGGACTTACGAGTGTACCAGAGACAGCCGCGGACAGTCACGTCCTGTCCTGGGTTTTGACTGGTGCTGGTCATTGGGACTTTGCAGCTTCGTCCTGCATGAGGTGTTTTGTGGGTGTCCAAACGGTGCCAGTCCCCGGGACGGGCATGCGCGGGCAATGCAAAGGCCCCCACACAGCCACCCACCAGGAGCTTGTGGAGGCGGGAAATCAACGGGTCAGGCTTTGAGGGAAACAATGAGCCCACGGGGGTGGGGGGTGGGTCACCTCCACCGCCGGGGGCCATGGGTAAAGGACGAAGTCCACGAGGGAGGCCTGAGGGACAGCAGGTCATGCCCAGTGTGCAGGGAAGATGGCATTCCAGGCAGGGGACAGAATGAGCAAGGCAATGCCACAAACCTGGTGGCTTAACACAGCAGAAGTGTATTGTCTCACGGTTCTGGAGGTCCGATGCCCAAAAGCTAGGAGTCAGCTGGCCACACAGCCTGAGGAGGTTGTAGGAAGAACCTCTGCCTGCCTCCTCCGGATGCCGGTGGCGCCGGCATCCTCGGCTTCTGGCCACGTCACTCTGGGCTCTGCCTCTGTGGCCACACCACTGCCTTCTCCACATCTCGTATAAAGGCACTTGGATTTGGGCCCCACTCAGGTCATCCAGAATAAGGTTCTCTTCTCAGAATCCTTAACTTGATCACATCTTTTGCCAATAAGGTATTGTTGCAGGTCCCGGGGATCAGGAATGGACATTTGCGGGGGGGCGGGGCACCACTGAGCTTGTTTCAGGCACCAAGCCCACAAGGGTGCAGTGATTTGGGGAACTCGGGGGGTTGAAGATGGTTCTGAGAAGGGCGGTGTCTTGGCAAGATATTAGGCCGAAGGGGCCACGGTCACAGAAATGGGGACAATGGCTGCTGTGGTGGTGGCTGTGGGACACGCAGTAAAGTCAACAGGACTCAGTCGCCCTCTGGACCCCAGTTTTCCCAAGCATCCACATTCTATAGCCCCAAGTGCCTCGCAGGATTTTTGACATGTATTTGGTTTTTCTAAATGACTCTTGGAGACATTTCTAGGGTTCCTGATCCCAGGGCCAGACCTGTCACTACTGGGACAATTGCAATAACCCTGCCCCATGCACCCTCCACTGGGCAGCCCACTGCTGTCCCCCAAAACTCAAGACCCTGTCATTTGCAAGTCCAGGCCTGTCACCGGCTTCCCTTGTCCCACCAGTTGAAGTCCTGACCGCTACAGCAGGAGGCAATGTGTCACAGTCTGGTTTCTAACCCTGTCTCTCCCATCTCCTAGCTGTGTGACTGCAGACAAGTTGCTTAACTTCTCTGTGCTCGGCTTCCCCATGGAGAAAATGGATATGATGTTAATACCTTCATCATAGTAGTGTTATGAGAATCGAATGAGCTTTTATTAGATCTTAAAGGAAAGAAACAGTGCCGGCTTTGGCTGTGATTTTGGCTTTGACCTCTAATTCGGTGCCCTGCGCTTTCTCTTCTTGGTGGCTAATGCCGGAGCCAGCACGAGGCGGTGGGCGCTTGCCATGCGTGGGATTAGTGCTCAGAGTGCCTGAGGAGACTCTGTCCCCAGGTCCTGATGAGTCTTTTTGTAGCTCAGAGAAGTAAACGCGCAGGCCCAGGTGGCCGGGAGCCGGTGGAGAGGCAGCCCCGGCGCTCACCCAGCAGCTGTGCCCATAACCAGCCCACCCCTGCATCAGGGAGGGCCATGCCGGGCATGCAGTAAAGTCAACAGGACGGCCCTGCCGTCCACATGGGGAGGTTGCGGTGGCCCAGAAGGTTCTGCCTCCCTTTCCACAGCCAGTCCCAGGGGTGCTCCACCCACTTACTTTTGTTTTTTTCATTGAGATGTAATTCCCAGACGGTCAGTTTCTCCAGTTAAAGTGCCAGCTTCGTTCAGGCTTTTTTTGTGTTCACGGGAGCGCGCAGTGGTCGGCACTAACTCCAGAACAAGCTCATCTCCCCAAACGGGAGCCCTGGCCGCTCTCAGCACCCCCTTCCCCTCTGCCCAAACCCTTGAAGCTACTACTTTATTTTGTCATTGCCAAGACAGTATTTTTAAAACGGTTTAGCTTTACTGAGATAGAATTGACATAGAGCATTGTGTAAGTTCAAGGTTTACAGTGTGATCGTTTGGTACAGATAAGCACTGGTGAAATGGTGACCACAATAAGGCCAGCTGCTACGGCCACCGCCGGGGGTGGGGGGGCGGTGGCGAGACATTTCAGATCTACCTCATCCACCGTCTGTGACTTTGTCTCTTCTGCACACACCCTCCTTTGCAATGGGGGTTCAGTTCCTCCTCCCCACTCCTCCTTTCTCAGAGCCCATCAGTATCCTTGACACGGATGAGGGAGGCACACTCGGCCGCCGTACACGTGGGAAGAATCAGCCCCCTTTCTCCCATCTCCCCGTGAACTCTGTACTCCAGCCACAGTAACCTCCCGTCCCCAAAACGCCTGCATCCAGGCCTTGGCCAAGCCCTATGTGCTGCCTGCAATGCACCCACCCGTACCCGTCGCCCACTTGGCAAACTTACACACACCCTTCAAAGCCCAGATCCAGCGCCGTCTCCTCCTCAAAATCTTAACTGGCTTTCTTTATACTTCTCTACCCCTGAGTTTGGGTAGTTGCACCTTCTTCTAGATCATGATGGAATCCCAGCAGAACTTGGTCTTCCCTGTCTATATCCCCTATGTCGGGCACACGGCAGGGACTTGGGGCCTGCATTACACGGACAGGCACCTACTCGTTTCACATTCATGGTGGATGCAAACGTTTAACTGTCAGCTTTGTAAAGCCAAGTTCAAGTGTGTAGTAAGAAAAGTCTCTAACTCAAACTGAAGGCAGGGCTGCCCATGTCGCCAGGGTTGTCCTTCCTAGAGTTAACCCTGTGAAAACATTAATTTCTGGAAAACTCTGAACCTTATTTAAAAATAACACATCTGTCACTAATCATCAGAGAAATGCAAATTAAAACCGCAATGAGATATCACCTCACACCTGTCAGAGTGACTGTCCTCGAGAAACCAACACACAACAAATGCTGGCGAGGTTGTGGAGAAAGGGGAACCCTTGTGCACTGTTGGTGGGAACGCGGACTGGTGAAGCCACTGTGGAAAACAGTGTGGAGATACCGCAAAAACTTAAAAATGGATCTGCCTTTTGACCCAGCAATTCCATTTCTGGGAATATATCCAAAAGAACCCAAAACACTAATTTGAAAGAACAGGAGAACCCCTATGTTCATTGCAGCATTATTTACAGTTGCCGAGCTATGGAAGCAGCCCACGTGCCCATCAGTAGATGAGTGGATAAAACGGCTATGGGATATTTACACAATGGAATGCTACTCGGCCGTAAAAAAGAAGAAACTTTTACCCTTTGTGACAGTATGGATGGGCCTGGAGAACATTATGCTAAATGAAATAAGCCAGTCAGAGAAAGACAAATACCATATGATTTCACTCATACGTGGAATCTGATGAACAAACTGAACTAACAAGCTAAACAGAGACAGACACACAGATGGAGAGCAGATGACAGCTGGTGGGCAGGGGGCGGGGACAGGGGAGGGAGTTAGGGGTGGCAGGATTGAGCGAAAAGGAAAAAGGACTCACAGACAAGGACAACAGTGTGGAGATGGCAGGGGGAGGGAGGTATGAGGGGACTAAATGGTAATGGGAGAAAATACAATGAAGATTAAACTTTTTAAGAAACCCCACATGGACGAACCCGTAAGTGCGATCCCTAGTGCTCTGCGGCGTGTCATTCACTTGTGTACCCCTCAGCACTGGGCACATCTTAGGGCCTCAGTTAAGCGGCGGAGGAGTGAGTGATGCTTTTCTTTGTGCTTGTAGACCCTGTGAACGGTGCTAGGGCCCCAGACCACTGGGTGACCTGTTAGGTATTTAAACAGAACACTGTGTGTGTTTGGGATTTGTGTTTTTTTTGGGGGGGAGGTGTTTGTTGTTGCCTGTACAGCCTTAAGGAACCCCTGAGCAATCCCTCGTTTTCCCCAAGCGTCCCTGAGGGCAGCCTTGCCTGGTTGCGGGGTGGGGGCACCCTGGACCATGGTGGGGGAGCGGCCGCTTAGCAAGAAAGAGGCAGCCGCAGGCTCTGGTGAGCGCCGCCCCTGTGCCTCGGTTTCCTCATCTGCAGATGGTTGGGAGTGATGACGAAGCCGTTCTTTTTTGCAGCTCCCAGATTTGGGCTATAAGAAAAGGCGACGTTTAGGGTGCTCCCGTGTGAGCCCCACGTGGAGGCGTGACACCAGACCACCGCGGCTCGGGCATGGACGGGCGTGGTGGCCGCTGTGGCTGTCTGACCGCAGGAAGCTGAAAGGGTATCCAGTGGCCCCGGGCAGGGTGGGAGGGGAAGCAGCACCATCCCCCCGCCTAGAGGCTGGTCAGGGTCTCCTGGGGTAGTAGTTCCCCTTCACTGGGGGCGTGAAGGGGGCAATTCAGGAGATAAAGCTCCGGGTTGCCTGGCGAGGAGATACGCCTGGCGTGAACATTTATCTGAGGGTCCAGGGTTGCTTGGAGGTGGATAACCTCGTTCCACACCCCTACTTTACAGCTGGGGAAACTGAGACCAGTGAGGAGTGCGGTGCCTTGTCTCCCGTCACTCAGCCACGAAACAGAACCTGGCCCTCGGGCTTTCCGGCTGTCCCTTTACCCCCAGCAAGAGCCCCGACAGGGGGCACATGGACCAAGCTGGACTACCTCAAAGTAACCTGCCAGGCCCCTCACTGCCCAGGGTGCACCCAGGGCTGGGCCCCGCCCCTTGTCCTCCAGACGGCGCCCACCGGGCGCGGCCCTGCCCCCAGGCCTGAGGCCGCCCTGTGTAGACTGGGGCACTTGGCTTCTTCGACCCCGTTCCCTCAGGCCAGTGCGGAGCTGGGCCCTCTCGGGTCTGCCTGTCCCTCCCCTGCCCCACCCCTGCTGGCCCAGAAGTCGTCTCAGCGGCCCCGCTGCACAGCCAGGCTCCTGGACCGCCTTTTCGGGCCCCACACCTGGCCACATTGGCAGACCATCCGCTGGACATAAAGGCTCCTCAGATGCTCCCCTGTCAGCTGCCATCTGAGACCTCTTGGCCTCTCAAAGGAGGGAGAAAACCAGACACTTCAAGAACTAGTCACAGCGCAGGGGGCCCAACCCACGACACAGCCCCGCCCCCAGGTTCACGCCATCTGAAGGAGAACCCGGGTGGGCCTCTGATTTCTGATTTCCCCTTCAGCTCCGGGTTGGCTGTTGGCCCCCACATGGGGGAGGGACGGGCCTTCGTCATTAGCTAGTGAGTCATACTAGCACTGTGGCCTTGGGCAAAGCAAGGACCCCCTTGGGCCTCAGTTTCCCCTTCCATTAAATGAGCAGTCGGGCTGCAGTAACTTAATTCCCCTCCAGCTGAAAATGACCCCTCTGATTTGGTTCACTGTCATCATGACAAGAACGGCCTGCGGTGAATCAGACCCCAGGGACCAAGGGCACGTGGAGGTCAAGCAAGGTATTGGCCAGACCTGGGGAAGAAATGCCCCGGGGGCCCTTTGTATCATTTCACTCAGCTCTTCCCCCACTTTGTTCGTAGCTTTCCAATATTGCCCCTTGCCAACTAAACACCAGGTTTCCAGCATGTAGCAATAACTTAAATTATTTAGCTGGTAAATGATTATAAAATCACTTTGCCAAAATAAAGAACCACAGAAAGACCAAATTATAATAACAGTAATACCACTGTACGCTTGAATTAATTATTGCATTTTTTAAAAGCCCACAGATGGATGAGTGCAATTCATTGAACGCTCTGTGGAGCCAGGGTCCCTGGGAGAGTGACTAAAATTCACGGGGTCCCCGGGGTGTGCTGGAGACCGCTCCACGCAAGGCTGGGCTGCATTGCAGGCAGCCCGCCGGTGACCTAATGGGGCTTTTCTGCCTGTAATGTCTACGTCCCTGCAGCTGGGGCTGGGGCTTTGGGAGACACAGCAGAGTGAAATTAGCACATGGCAGACCCGCAGGCTCTGAGCTGACTTGGACTTCCGGCCATGCGGGCTTCTTGTTCAGACACCCACCATGGCTAACCTTTTCTCTGTCGGCGGTCCCCTTGTTTCTCTGGTCCAGCTGGGGAATGGGGGTGGGTTTCTCGTGAGCGGACTTTCTAAAGATTGAATTTTTACCCCTTGAGGTCTCGTTTTCCTAATTTCGGACCAGAGTCACTTTAAAATGCAAGGCACGTTGCCCTCCCTGCCTTTCAAAACAGAGGATGTTGAAAAGAAGCGGGTCAGTTTTAAACATAGAGCCGGACCAGGTGCACAGGGCTGGGGACTCTCGCACGCTGAGCATCCCCAGAATCCCAGGCTTGGTTAGAGCTCACCGGGCTCGTGCTGGTAGCCCTGTAATCTCCACCCTGGTCGGGGTTGCTGGTGGGGACCACCCTCACCATGCTCCTCATCAGCTCTTTCCGATTTGCTGTGAGCAGAGAATCCAAATTGCCAAATTTATTAAAATGACATGAAAACGATGATGAAGGAGGAGGAGGAAAAAGAGAAGAAGGAGGAGGAGGAAAAGGAGAAGAAGGAGAAGAAGAAATAAGGAGGCTGTAGTCAGTTGAATAGTGTCCCCCAGTAATTCATGTCCACCTGGAACCTCATAATGTAGCTTTGGAGACAGGGCCTTTGAAAATATAATTGGTGGAGGATCGTGGGATGAAATCACCCTGGATTCAGGATGAGCCCTAAATCCAATGACTGGTGTCCTCATGAGACGAAGAGGGGACACAGGGAGACACAGAGAAGGTGGTCAGGTGTAGCGATGCCGCTACGAGCCAAGGGATGCCAGGATGGCCACCAGCCCCTGGAAACCAGCACCGTCAGGCAACAGACCCTCCCCAGGAGCCTTCAGAGGGACTCGGACCCACTGATGCCTTGACTTAGAGCTTCTGGCCTCCAGAACTGGGAGAGAATGGACGCACTTCTGTTGTTTTAAGCCACCCGTTTTTTGGGTCATTTGTTACAAAAGCCCTAGGAAACTATGATGGAAACTCCATAGCCCAAGTAGCTCACTTAATGCTTTTACGCTTTATATCTTAACCTATTACAAATGTCTACATCATATGCATTTTTAAAAAGCTCTGAGGGTTTTCAGAGCGGTTCACCAGCGTGCATTTCCGTGGTTAAAGCTCAGTAGAGTGAAGGCGCCTGGTGCCGGCTCAGAGCTGCTGCCCTCGCCGGAGGCTGTCGGCGGGCCGCGGGGCGCCTTGTCCAGAGCTGCACTCAGAGTGGGCTCTTCCTCCGCCCGAGCAGAGTGCCTGCACTTTGGGGTCCAGAACCATGAGCCTGCTTTTCAGAGCTGGGATGGGACTAAGAGAACGTTAGTCCAGGGCTGCGGTTCTCAAAGTGGGATCCTGGGACCTGGGGCATCAGCCTCAGCTGGGAACTTAGATATGCAAATTCTCAGGCCCCGCCTGGGACCTGCCGGAACCAGAAACCCTCCCATGTTCCCATGCACACTCGGGTTTCAGAATCGTTGGTTCCCGGTTTGCAGACTGGAATTCTACCGGCCGGGCTATACTAGATACACAGATGTTTTGTTTCTTTGCACATTTTAATTGCTTTTCGTTATTGGAAATGTTCAAAACCCAGGAGAGGTCACGGAACACCCAGACTTCCTGCTTCCTTTTGAAAATTTGAGTTATCTAGCCCTGACCGGTGTGGTTCATTGGTTTGGGCATCATCCTGCAAAGTGAAAGGTCGCCAGTTTGATTCCCGGTCAGGGCACAGGCCTGGGTTGTGGGTTTGGTCCCCACTGGGGCGCATACTGAGAGGCGGCTGGTCGATGTTTCTCTCTCACGTCGATGTTTCCCTCCCACCCTCCTCTTTAAAAAAAATAAATAAAATCTATTTTTAAGAAACTTAAAAAATGATTTATCTCCCAACAAAGACATTGAAGCTTAGAGATAATGGCTGACCACCCGCTACCCGCCTCACCCCTGCCATAGAGGGATGTGTGCGTCACTACCCTGGGCTACCTAACCTGCTCGCACCTGTAGGCACTTGAGTGTGGGACCCTAATGTCATCCAATACCTCATTTGATAGGGGGGGACACTGAGGGACAAACAGGGGAATGAGCACATTCGCAAGTCACAAAGGGCATCCGCCAGTTTGCCGGGACCACCTGGGCAGCTCAGAAACCTTTGCAGGCACTTCAGGTGAATGGAAGAAGCTCACTGGGGCAGGGGGCACCTGGGACAACTTCGATGTTGAGGTCCTGGGTCCTGAAATTAGGAGCCTCGTTGGCACCACGAGCCACACAGGAGGAGGTACGTGTGGAAGGCCAGGGCACAGAGGAGGAGAGTCTGGAGAGACAGGAGGACGGGCGGAGATGGCTCTAACAACAGCGGCACGGGCAGCGAGATGGGAAGGAACTGGAACTCGCGCGCACTGCTCTTGGGAATTCAGATGGTGCAGACACTGGGGAAAACAGTGAGCCCTCAGCTACCATGTGGTCCCGCGAGCCCACCCCTCGGGGTTCAGCCAAGAGGATTAAAACACACGTTCACGTAAAAATGGGTGCGTGAATCCGTATAAAGCGTTGATCATAGAAGCTGAAAAGTGAAAACAACCCCATGTCCGTCCGCTGACAGGGGGATAAATGAATGCAGGTTAAAGAGTGACGCGCTGGCACCGCGTCAACTACTGAGTGAAAGAACCCGTCACAGAAGACCACCTGTCGTGTGATTCCGCTCTCGGGAAAGACCCAGAGCCTGCAAATCCACACGGACAGGAAGTAGACTGGCGGCCCCCAGGGGCGGGGGAAGGGGGATAATAGGTGACTGCCAACAGCCATGGGGTTTCTCTGCGTTGAGGAAAACGTTCTAGAATTAGATAGTGGTGAAAGTTGCACTACCCTGTGAATGCAGTGAAAGCCAGCGAATTGTGTGCTTTACGATGGTGGGTATCATGGTACCGGAATTACTCGCATATCTCAGCCAAAAGGGGGAGGGGTCAGGTCGCGAAATGGCTGGCCCCCGGCAGTGGCGTGGCAGTGGGGAGGTGGGGACAGAACAGTTCTGAGGCGTAATGATGTTCATTGCTGACAGCTCTGTGGCGTGTACGTGGTAGCCTCTGGTTAAGACTTTCCACACGTGAACCTACCCAAATGCTGTACTTGCCATGGACGCGAGCAGTTGATACGAATGTCACAACCCCTTCTGAGACAGGAGAGCTGGGACTTCCTAAGGAGAGGCAGGGCTGGGGCTCAAACCCAGCGAGCCACCTGCTCCACCGCCGTGTGAGCCAGCTTGTGTGACCTGGCTGTGTGAATCTGGGTGTACATGGGGTGTGCATGTGCATATGTGAGTCTGCATTGTGCGTGTGTTGTGTGTATACGCATGTATGTGTGCATACTGTGTATGCATGCCCTATGCCTGTGTGCACACGTCTTACACAGCCTCGAGAGGAACCTGAGGGCCTGCTGGGGAGGCCCCCCTCTCCTGCTTGGGCTGGGTGGCTCCCCGGGTGGGATGGTGCTGGGCTGAGAGAGGAGGCTCTAGAGGAAGGCAGTCTGCTCCTAAGCGCAAGATGCGCAGACAGAGATGGGGGCTGTGACACCAGAAGCAGCCCCCCAAGGTCGGCCCCTCCTGATTCAGCTTCAGGATCAGCCCGAGGCCCCGTTCCTCTAGGAAATCCCTCCCTCCCAGGCTGAGACTCGTCCCTCTCTTTCCTGACGCCCCCTGCGCCCCTCGGCTCACCCACCGTAGCAAAGGGCCACAGGCCACAGGCCACAGGCGTAAAACAGCAGAACGGGGTTCTGAAGTCCTGGGGGCCGGAGTCTGAGGCTCGGGTGGGGGCAGGCTGGGTCCTTCCGAGGCCTCTGTCCCTGGCGCAGGGACAGCTGTCTCCTCGCTGTGTCCTCACATGCTCATCCCTCTGTGTGCGTCTGTGTCCTAATCTCTTCTTATAAAGACACCAGGCGCACTGGAACTGGGCCACCCATGTGACCTCATTTTAACTTAATTACCTCTTATCGCCAAATGCAGTGACATTCTGTGGTCCTGGGGGTTAGGGCTTCAACATCGGGGACTTGGGGGCAGTGGGGGCAGGGGTACAGCTCAGCCCGTAAGACTCCCGTAGAATAATGCTTCGGAAAGCAGCTTGGGCTTCGAGGCCAGACAGGCCTGGGTTCCCACCTGGATTTAGTCCCGTCCCAGCTGTAAGCCATTTTGCCTTTCAGACCCAGTTCCCTCCTCCGAACAAGGAGCGTCGTCAGGAGAGCCTGTTCGGACGCCCTCAGGTTTTCAGCCCCTGACAGTACCTGCACGGCGCGTGCTCCGTGAATAACACGCCCGGCTGCGGTGTCACCCAGCGCGAAGTTCCTGAGTTTGCCATAGGCCGGGCCTGTGTAGGGGGCTCTTCGGATTCCCCTCTAACCCCTGTACCCCAGCCCGGCAGCGGGAGTGAGGGACGCGCCCTCATTAGTTGCACATTGCCTGCAAGGAAACAGAGGCATCCCAAGGTGAAGTCCTTGCTCAAGGTTGGACAGCCAGGAGGTGGGGGTGGGCCACTGGGCTTGGGTGGGTGACTCAGATGTGTCTGTGACCCCCTCTGGCCTGTGAGCTCTGGGAGGACAGAAACGGGGGCTTGATCGTTGGCCACCAGTCCGAGCAAGGGGCTTTCATGAAACATTCTCGGTAAATGGTGCTTCAGTTGCTCCGATGTGACTTGAAATAGGCAAGAAACGGGGGTGGGGGATGGGCAGCCATGACATCTATGTTGTTCCCTCTGCCATCACAGCTTCCATAGATTGTTTCTAAACCTCTAACAATGACCCTTGAATGTGAAATGAAAGTATTTTCCCAGCCAAAGACACGTCCGCTCGTGTGAAACGGGAGGCTGGGCTGTGAGTGGCTGTCCCTGCCTCACCCCAGGTGGGAGGTGACGAGATTTATAGATGAGGCCGCTGATTATGTTTTTCTGCAAGATTAATTTTATTGTCCCATTATCTGCTTCTTCTGAAGCCATTCGGGGGTGGACTGTGTCTTAGCCTTCAGCTCTGGAGCGTTCCTTAATAATTAAATCACCTTTCGGCCGGGAGCCCTGGATGGCCCAGGCCCAGCGGAAACCTTTAGCACGTCACAGTGTTCTCGCTGCTAACACCGGGATGCCTCCGGGTCGGGAGAGTGTGCTTCCTCCAACATCTGACGTCGGGGTGGGGCGGGGACCAGCATTGGACTGGGGTTTACTGGGTTGCAGACGCTGTGCCGGGCGCTTCCTCTTGGGAAACCTTGAGGCAGCCTAGGAAGTCAGCATGGTTGCCCCCTCTTACAGGAGGGGGCTGAGCATTACCTCGGCATGAAGGTAGAGCAGGACGTCAGCGAACACAGATCTGAGCCAAGTACAGCTGACACCAAAGCCGTACTGTCCCCATCCCATCACGTGGGCCCAACTGTCCCTCCAGAGTTTACAGAGCTGGAGGACAGAGTTTCCCTTTCCTGAAATCTAAAAGATAAACCAATCAGAAACCTTTCTAACAAGGTGCATCCGACACATTGACATTGGTTAGTCACCATTCGTTTGTTTGGTGTAAGATGGGGCAGACGATGGAAGGGTTGGAGGGACACACATGTTACCTTTGACTCAGCAATAGCTGTGTGCCAGACAAGCTCCGTTTCTTATCCCTGGTTTCACCATAATCCTAAAAGGTAAATCGTGGTTTTTAAAAATATTTTCCAAATGAAGTAACAGGTGTTGAGGCCAGACATTTAATAGTTGAGTTATTAGCTGGGACCCAAACAACATGTCTTGAACAGTCAGGATGTTTTTGAGTTTCGCAACGATAAATGACAGTATAATGAACATCTCTGGATATATACAGGTCTCTGTGAACAACTTCGGTAGTAACTGCTGGCATAGGAGTCCCTAGAAATGGAATTAGTGGTCAAAGGTATATATGCTTTTGATCTACTATTGAATAGAGGGGATAGGAAGGTAAATACTTGCTTTTCAGACTCCCTTGCAGCTAGGGAGGCCGTGACTCAGTCCTGGACAAGGAGTACTATATGCAACTCTTCTGCGAGTGTCTATGGGAAAGCTCTTGTTTTCCTGTTGAAGAGGGACTTACAGGCCTATCAAATTCTTCATCCTTCTTCCTGCCATGAATGCAAAAATGTTGTTCGAAGCCACGGCAGCCTTCTTCTGTGAGGCTGCGTACCTGGGGCTCCAAGTCTGAGGATGGACACCAGCCCTCAAAGTGTGGTCATCTTTGAAATGGCTGCACTGTACCAGCAACTAAACACTTTTGTTCTCTGAGAAAAACAAGCTCTTATTTGCATAAACCCTGTTAGGGCAGGATTTTTTCTGTTCTTCGAAGCTCAGTAATTCCTAACTGATAGGACCAGGCAGGTGAAGTGGAGCAGAGATGCGGACTCTGCTCCAACATCCATTATTTTTTCCTTCTGTTGTAATAACTACAACGCCCACCCTCAAAAAAAAAGAAAAAAAGAGAGAAAATAAAATTTTCTCCAGGGATGTGTCTTCTCAGAGTAAAAACGCCTTTGTCCCGCTTTCCTTGCAGCAGGGAGTGTGGGGACTCTGATGAAGGGAGGAGGAGGGGCACAGGGAGGGATAATAGTCGCCCCTGGGCTGGTATACCTGGGCTAGGTTCTGGGTGATCTTGTAAATCAGGGGTGTCCAACCTTTTGGCGTCTCTGGGCCATACTGGAAGAGGAAGAGCTGCCTTGGGCCACCCATTAAATACATTGTGACCCGTAATCACAAAAAAAAATCTCATAACGTTTTAAGTAAATTTACAATTTTGTGTCGGACCGCATTCATAGCCATCTTGGGCTGCATGAGGCTCGTGGGCCGCAGGTTAGACACCCTTGTTAAGTGACCATGTCATTATACCTTGCCCATCACCTTGACCAGAGAGATGCCCGGGTACTCTTCGGAGACCAGAGGTACTGCCCTGGCTCGTCATCACTGGCTCCGGCAAGGGCCAAGTATCCCTGGCCATCCCCAGGCCACCTCCCCCTCCCCTGGAGCTGGTCTGATGAGGGGGGCTGGTCCCCAACGGATACCGCTGGATTGGAGCCCTGCTTCCCCTGATTTTGCTTGGAGAGCTGGGAGATCCGTTTGAAAAGTTTGGGTTCCACAGCTGCATCCCTGGGTATTTGCAGGAAATGCAAGAGAGCCAGGGAGGGCTCCTCGACAGCACACAGGAAGCCTCCGCTGGGAGGGCCAGCGGGACTGCAGGGCTGGGACTCGCAGTGACCAAGGCTGGAAACACAGGGAAAGAGACAGAGAGATGGAGGCCGCGAAGGGGTGGCATTGGAGCGGGCCCTGACATTTACTCTTCCCACCTTCCAAGAGCTTTGTAAGCAATTCACTCCTCGGCAGCACCCCTTTCTGCTGGAAATCACTGGAGGGGTTTTTGTTATTCCGACAGAACCGCACAGGGCCTCACATATAATATGCACCTAATAAACACACAGGGTCTCTCGCCTTCCCGTCCCTGTGACTGTTGTGTTGTGACGGGGAAGATGACTGCCCTCCTGTGCACACGTCACACAACTTCAGACATCACTTTGTCCAGGACGCCTTCTCACATCGCTCCAGTGCTTGGAGGTTGCTCCTGTCTACCAAGTCATTCGTTCGTTTGTTCGTTCGTTCGTTCATTCATTCATTCAGTGAATGTGCTCTGAGAGTCTTCTCTGTGCCAGGAAGAAAGCAAATACTCCGTAGCACTTACCAATCCCATCTTAACCAAATCGACCATGTTGAATTTTACCCAAGCCTGAGCATCTGCAAAATGGCGAGGATGTAGAAGTCTTCCCATGCTTATGTGTTCTGGAAAATGGCTACGGGACTGAGACACGACTCACAGGTGTGCCCTTGTTTACCTGTGACAAGGCCACACACAGACCCTCCAAAGTCCCCCTCTGCTCAGAAAAGATTAGCTGAACTGTTTGTCTGCACTGGACCCAGCTCCAGGATGGCCTCGTCTTGACTAAGTGTATCTGAACGGCCCTATTTCCAAATGAGATCGCATGCTGAGGTCCTGGGGGTTAGGACTTCACCATGAAGTTTTGTGGGACATGGCCACCTTCTCATTGTGTCCTCAAGTGGCCTTTCCTTGGTGTGAGCCCTTGGAGAGAGAGACAGAGAGCAAGCACTCTGGTCTCTTCTTACAAGGACACTAATCCTATCAGATTAAGGACCCTCCCTTATGACCTTACTTGCCATAACTCACCTCACCAGAGACCCCAGCTCCAAAATGCAGCCACACTGGGGGTCAGGGCTTCACCACGTGCACCTGGGGAGGGGGGCACAGACCTTCAGTCCGTCAACCCCATGGCCACCTGTGTGCGTTTCTAGGCAATAACCCCGGCTCCCCTAATCACTGGCCTGTTTTCTCTTTGTCTCAGGCCCCTGGTATATTTTAGAAAGACAAAAGTATGCTTGTATTTCTACAGCTGTCTTGTAGTAAGGCCGGTCTTGAGAAATCACAATGTGGTGGAACTGTCCTGTGTTGATGACACTCCATGACAGCCCCAGTGGTCGCTTCTGTCCCTGATGCCTGCGATTTATACTCTGTTCTCCTTGGAGTCCCGTGGGTCTCCAGGAGCCCCCTCAAGGTCCAAGGCTGTTGGGGGCGGGAGCGATTGATGAGGGACCTTGCACGCAGGGCTCTGGCCCCTACCTCCTTGAACCAGAACAGCTCGGCTTCTTCTGCTCTGCTGACTGGGATGCCGCCTGACACGTCACAGATTAAAGTCCCACGGCCAAGCTTGTTTGGAAAACCCTGAGGCCAAACCAGCAGCAACAGATCGGCCAGCAGGAAGAAGCATCTCTCCTCAAAATGGATAGCCCATTTCCTGTCTTCTTTCTTACAGCCGAAGGGTCAGTCTATAGACAAGAGCCCCGATACAATCGCTCCCCGGGAATCTGAGAGACCAAAAGTGAAAGGGCCTTTAGCAGCCAGACCTGTCTGTCACTGGCCTCTCCCTCGGGTTTGGGAATCGTAGGCAGATTCATTCACTGGGGGGCTCCGCGCACGATTGGTGTGGGTCCTGGCGTTCTGGGGTCCTGGGGACACTAGGGCAGCTGCCTTGCAGTCACCAAGCAGCATTCCCGGCGCCCCTCCGCGCCACGGCCCTCCTGTTTCTTGCTCTGTTACAGGCTGACTGATGACCTCGCCTTCCTGTGTTGAAGCCTTCACCCCCGGGGCCTTAGAATGTGCCTGTATTTGGAGACAGAGTCTCTAAAGAGATAAGTGAGGTAAAATGAGATCACTGCTGTCCTTATGAGAAATTAGGACACAGACATGCACAGAGGGACACCCACATGAGGACACAAGAAGAAAACTGCCCTGTCCACACCAAGACAGGGAGGAGGCTGGCTTATATAGAGTGAAAAGTTCCCACCCCTGGTCCCTAATTGGTCCATTTATATGCAAATGAGGACTCCAAATTCACAGTTTGGCCCAAAAAGCATTGTCCTGATTTGTCCTTTTGGAGCCGCTCTGAGTGAGCTGCCCTGATTCGTTAGTAAAGATGCTGTGCAGCTCTGATTGGACAGGGTCAGTATCAGCTCATTGGTGGAAATACGATTCCAGGAATTCCTTTATAAGGGTCGGGCTCAGACAACAGGAACGCTGTGCCCGAGGCCTGGCAGCTCAGTAGGGGGCTTCCTCCTGATACGCAGTGCACTGAACACCCCCCGCCCCCAACCACCGCCTTCCCCCAGGAGCAACGGCTGCTGGATTCCATGAATTCAGGCCCTAGCAGGTACAGTCCCTCTCCAGGTGGAAACCCCAAACTCATTCGCAGTCACTGCCCGTTCCCCGCGTCCCAGCCCCTGGCTAATCTGCGAATCTGCTTTGTCTCACTGTGGGTTTGCCTATTGTGGACACTTCTTATAAATGGAATCATCCAACAGGTGACCTTTTGTGTCCGGCTTCTTCCAGCTAGCATCATGTTTTCAAGGAAACCCATGACTTGAGCTATTTTTTAAGCTCCTTCGTACAGAGGACACACGGAGAACCACGGGAATGGTGCCGAGTTCTTGAGGCTGTGAGTGGAGGCTCCTCCTAGAGCTGCGAGGGCAGGGGCCTGGGCTGGGTCCGCCCCCGCCCCCACTCCCGACACCTCCTGCGCGAACACTGGAGGCTGGGATATTGTCAGCACTCAATGCAGATGAAAAATAAATGAACGAGTGGCTCCCCTTCTTAGGCCACAGTCCTCCCAACTGGGAATAGAGAATGCTGCCTGGCCAAGGGCTCCTGGGGGGTTTCGGGGGGCTCAGGTAGGCGAATTCGCTTTGTGGGTTACTCCGAGGGGCTATACCGCCATCTGGTGGCTGGAGAGCGCCTGAAACAAGACAGCCCGCAGACCCATAGGTTTCCTTGCAAGGTGAAGGAAAAAAGGGCATTTTTGTGGAGGGCCACCACCTGCCCAGAACCATGCTGTGCCCTTCACAAACACCCTCAAGCGGAAGGGAGTGATTGGGGATGCAGGTGGAGACTCAGCGTTGCAGTCAACACGTATTTTTTTGACGAGGGAAGATGTTCATGACAATTTGCTGTGCGAAAAGGCAATGAGGTACGTATGGTATGAGCTGACTGAAAAATGCTGAAGTGGTGAATTTATTTGTATCCGATTGCAGAGGAAAACGTCTAGAAAGAAATACTGAGATGTATACAGGGCAGCCCTTCCCCAGGTGCTGAGGGTCTAAATGAGAGCGCGCATGTGCGGTGCCGGATGATTGGCTGTCCTAGCCCACGTGTCGTTCCCCCCCTCCCCCGCCTCCAAGCTCTCTCACCCCTTCTAAGTTTTTACTTAGGTTGAGGCTTTGGGGCAGACCCATAAGGGGAAAAAGGGAAGAGACAGGAAATATGAATTAAAAGAGCTTTGGTTTAAATTATTTTCCTAAAGTTTTATTCTGCAAGAACAGCCTTCTGGCCAAGATGGAGGCGTAGGTAGATACACTTTGTCTCCTTGCACAACCAAAAGGACAACAACAAATTTAAAAATAAAAAATAACTAGAACTGCCAAAAAATTAAACTGTACGGAGTCCGACAGTCAAGGAGTGGAGAGGAAACACTCATCCAGGTCTGTAGGAGGGACGGAGGCAGGCAGCTGCGGCGGAGAGGACCCGGCAAGGCAGTGGCTGGCGGACCGGGTGGTCCCACATTTGCGTGCAGATAAACCGGGAGAAACAACTGGGGCGTGAGAGAGACGTGCAGCCCAGGGCTCTGGTGTGGGAAAAGAAAGCCTCAAAGCCTCTACTGGTAAAAACCTGTGGGGGTTGCAGCAGCGGGAGAAATGGCCCATCTCATAGGAGAGCTTGTTTGAGAGACCCACAGGGTTCTAGAACATACACAAACCCTCCCACTTGGGAATCAGCACCAGAAGGATCCAATCTGCTTGTGGGTAGCGGAGGAAGTGACTAGAAGCCGGCCAGGAGCCAAGCAAGCAGCACTGTTCCCTCTCAGACCCCTCCCCCACACACAGCGCCACAAGGCAGTGTCGTGGGCTGCCCCACCCCGGTGAACACCTAAGGCTCCACCCCTTACAACATAACAGATGCGCCAAGACAAAGAAATAGGGCCCCAAGGAAAGAACAGATCAAAGCTCCAAAAACAGAACTAAGCAATGAAGAGTTAGCCAGCCTATCAGATGCAGAGTTCAAACCACTGGTAACCAGGAAGCTCACAGAGATGACTGAGTACAGATGCAAAATAGAGGAAGAAGCGAAGGTTATACAAAGTGAAATAAAGAAAAAGATACACAGAACCAACAGTGAAGGGAAGGAAACTGGGACTCAAATCAACGATTTGGAGCAGAAAGAAGAAACATTCAACCAGAACAGAATGAAGAAACAAGAATTCAAAAAAATGAGGAGAGTCTTAGGAACCTCCAGGACAACTTTAAACGCTCCAACATCCGAATCATAGGAGGGCCAGAAGGAGAAGAGGAAGAACAAGAAACTGAAAACTGATTTGGACAAATAATGAAGGAGAACTTCCCCCATCTGGCAAAGGAAATAGACTTCCAGGAAGTCCAGGAAGCTCAGAGAGTCCCAAAGACGTTGGACCCAAGGAAGCACACACCAAGGCACATTATCATTACATTACCCAAGATTAAAGATAAGGGGAGAATCTTAAAAGCAGCAAGAGAAAAGGAGACAGTTCCCTACAAAGGAGCTCCCATAAGACTGTCAGCTGATTTCTCAAAAGAAATCTTACAGGCAAGAAGGGGCTGGAAAGAAGTATTCAAAGTCATGAACAGCAAGGACCTACATCCAAGATTACTGTATCCAGCAAAGCTATCATTTAGAATAGAAGCGCAGACAAAGTGCTTCCCAGACAAAGTTAAGTTAAAGGAGTTCATCATCACCAAGGCCTTATTATATGAAATATTAAAGGGGCTAATATAATAAAAAGAAGATGATCAAAAATATGAAGAGCAAAATAACAACTTCACAACTATCAACAACTGAACCTAAAAAAACAAAAACAAAAACTAAGCAAACAATTAGAACAGAACATAATCGCAGAAATGGAGATCACATGGAGGGTTATCAGCGGGGAGGGGGAGGGGGAAGAGGAACAGCAAATAAGAAGCATAAATGTAGGTACAAAATAGTCAGGGGGAGGTTAAGAACAGTATAGAAAGGGAGAAACCAAAGAACTTACATGTGCGACCCACAGACATGAACTAACGGGGGGAATGCTGGTGGGAGGGGGTGTGCAGGGCGGAGGAGAATAAAGGGGAGGAAAAAATGGGACAACTGTAATAGCATAATCGATAAAACATATTTTAAAAATTCTATTCTACAAGAACAAACTATTGTCAAGCCGATCTCTTCCAGGAGCCCAGGCAGGTGTTATGTTTGAGTCTGGGGCAAACCTAGCACGTGGCAAGCAGGGGGCGGTGGGAGAAGGGAGAGGGGGCGGGTGGGAGGAAGGGGGAGGTTACCATTCACGGGCAACTGCTGTGTGTCAAGTTCACACCCAGGGACCTCGGTTCTCACCCTTACTAGCTGCATGTTTTTGTGCAGGTCACTACAACCACGTGACCTTGGCTGAGTGCAGCGAATGGCTGGGGAAAGCAGGAATTGAAACTTGATACTCTCATCCGCAACCATGCTGCTCTTCCATGAAAATCCCCACCTACCCTCGTTTCTCTCATTGGTTGTCTTGTTTTGCTAATTCTGAGTTAGAGCTGATAATGACGGTATGGGGGGGGGTGCCTTCTGGCATTCTGGTCCTTTCTGCAGTTTTATAGGCAAGTACCTTATGTTGTCCCACTCAGGTAGCTACATCTTCACATGCCTGATCCCACTTTGATCTTGCAGCGACAGCCCTGTGGACAGAACTCATTGTCCGGCAGGCCTGCGAGCCAGCTGGGAAGGTGAGGCACACCTAGGAAGCCGCCAAGCAGCCGGGCCCCGGGCACGTAGCGCGCAGAGGATGACAGGACTGTGGGAGCCTTGGATGACTGCAGAGATATTTATCTCGGGCTAGAAAAGAAAGAAAACCCAGAGAAGAGTCTGAGGCCGAGCAGCTGGCCCACGGCCTGGCCAGCAAGCAGCAGCCAGCCCCGGGCTCCGTTCCGGTGGTTTTGGAGACGCACTGTCGCAGGACGGCCAACCTGAACCTGGGCCCTGTCCTGGAGGGGTGAGCCCTTTACTCGGTTACCACCACTATGGTCTTTAGAGGAATAAACATGCCGGAGGAAACACACATTATATAGGAAGGTAAGCTTCATTTATTCCAATTAAATTATAGTATGAGTTTCATATACAAATAAAATCTGTGTAAATAACATACAAAATGCGACAAATTTCAATCATGTAAAAATGCAGCAATATTCGTATTATTAGATATGTTTTCCCCTTTAGCGTGGCCACGCTGTACTGGAGTTAGCGCTGGCCACACTCTACCGCGTGGGCCGCCATCAGCTAGTGGCTTCTCCAGCCTCTGACGGCTCCCATGGCGCCGGCTCCCACGCTTCCCTGTGAGCCCGCGGCCTTTCCTCCCAAAGCCTGAGCTCACGAGGCTTCCAGCTACAGCCACGTCAGGAGGGAGGCGGCCCAGCTGTGCCTGGGCTGGCCAGAGGGGGTGCTGCGGGGACAGCTCGCTCTTGGACACAGGCGTGCTGAACTCAGGGCCTCTGACGCTGGGAGGCGCGAGGGTCGGATCACTGGTCCAGCTCGTTTTCATTCTGCAGCGTCTTCATTGCCAGCCCCCACAGAGTCATGCTGGAGAAGAACTGGCCTTCTGAGTTCCTGTAGGCCGTAGTGGCCACGCGGCCACCCAGGGCGTCGCCGCAGTGATTGTCCAGAGTGGCCAGAGAGGAGCGGATCGTGGCCATGCCGTCGGCTGGCAGTGGCCCGTCGCTGGAAGTGGCATCGGTGGCCGAATAAGCGAAGGCCTGATGCTGCGCGTGCTGCCCTGGGGCCTTGGCGAGTTTGCCGGGATCCAAAGTGAGCTTCTCCTGGTCGCTGCCACCCTGAGGCTGAGTCGTGGACCGGAACTTACAGTAGGAGCCGGCAGGGTGGCTGTCCAGTCCCATCACCGACTCTTCCCCTGGGGGGCCGGGGGGCTTAGCAGGCGCGGGCACCACAGGCACACACGCGTCTTGGGAAAAGGAATCCGAGAGCTGGGCCTGGTCGAGGTCAGAGGTCCCGAAGGCGTGCGCGAGCTCCTGCAGAGCGTCCCGGCCCTCGTCGCCAGCCCGGCAGTGCATCCGCCGGTGCCGCCGCAGCACGGCCGAGCGGGTGAAGCACTTGTCACAGATCTCACACGTGTACGGCTTCTCCCCGGTGTGAGTGCGGACGTGCCTACGGAGGTCACCAGATCCCCCAAAACATTTCCCTGGAGAAAGAACAAAAGGTCCTTTCAGCAGTGGGCACTGGGAGGACCCCCACCCCTTCGAGAACACGGAACAGCCCGCGTTAGCGGGGCGGAGTTGAGCCTGCCACCACCTGCTCACTCTGGAAGCCCCCGCACCACCTGCAGCCTCGTGGTTTGGGCTGCCTCCCTGCAACTCTTGTCTCCCTGCACAGGAGCGCCTGGTGGGGTAAGCCAGGCTGCCCACCCCTGCCGGCTCTGGGGGCAGGGTGATCTCGGGAGTTTCATTCACATTTTTCTAAATCTAGCACAGTCAATCTACAGTGTAGAAGTAGCTTTCCTAAAGGCATTTGCATATTTCAAAGCTGATTGCAAAGGCATCCGCTTTGAAAATAATTTTACGCATATCTCTCTTGGTTCTATTTCCTTTCTCTGTGTATGCGATGGAGGCAGGAGGCATTTCCACGATTAGAGAGATAAGGGGATCAGAGGAGAAAAATCATCAATATCTTACTGAAGTCACAATGCATTTACAAAGCAGTGAGAACGACACAGTTTATGCACACATGTATTTCACTCCTCCTTTATGGTATGCACTCATTTGAATCCTCAACTCTCCAGCCCTGGGCAGGAATGGTGGGCTATCTAAAATAAAACAGCCTCTGAACAAACTAGATGTCAATGCCCATGTGTGGGCCTGCAGTCCCCTGGAGCACAAGACAGGAGTGTTTCCACCGGGACAAGGGACGTGGTGGCAGGAGAGCCGACTGAAGTCACTTTAAATCCAGCATAAAAGGTCTGTCCAGAGGGGCTGCTGAAACTCCAACAAGGAGGGTCTCAGACAAATCTGCTGCAACACTGAGCACTGGAGGAAAACAGATGTCTGTGTCTTAGAAAGTGCAGTGAAATGCTGGGGAGGAAAAGAGAGGGAAGGGGCATGAGATGCCAGGGATTAAGGGGGCGGGGAGAGGGGAGAGAAAGGCTATAAACATGCAGAGCCTAGAATGTAAAGCCGCCTTAAAATGGAACATGTCTTGAACTTAAGGCGGTGAAAAACGCCCACACATAAACTTATGCATGAGTGTTCATAGCAGATTTGCTAAGTGAAGGAAGTCAGCTACAAAACACCACACAGTGTGTGGTTCTGTTTCCATGAAACGTCTGGAAGAGGCAAATCCATACAGGCAGAACTAGATAGATGGTCGCCTACGGCTGGGGGCGAGATGGGGGGGCACTGCGAATGGGGGAGGAGTTTCTCTGGGCTATGGAATGCTCTGCAGCCTGCGGCAAAGACAGCACAGCCCCGCAACTGGGAAAACGCCTCTGAATGTTCACTCTAGGTGGGTGGACTTTACGGCACGGGACCTTTACTTCAATAAAGCTGTGTCTAGCATTGGACCCGCCACGCAAGAACACCCGTGCTCCCTTCCCTCCCCATCCCCACTCCAGCTGACTGCGGGGCCGGGGAGAGGCGGAGGCGGACGGTGGGAAGGGAAGAGAAGAGGTCCTACTTTGCTCCCTCCTGCGGGGCCCCAGCCAGCAGCAGGTCCCTGCTGGGGAGCAAAGAGAAAATGTAACTGTAAATCAACTGGATGGCAGCAATAATGATTTGGAATCGACATTGCGCGTCAGTGATTAGAGACTGCATTCGCGATAAGAGAGTGACACAATTCTGCTCTTTAAGAGCGCTCAGGATAGTCATGGGGCTGCCTAAACCTGTGTCCAGGAGGTCTGTGTCTAACTGAAGGGGGCGATAAAAACGAGGCTGTCTTCCAGTTGCATCCAAGGTCCTGCCCCATTTCCGATCCCAATCACAATCAGAATGAGCCACCCTGAACGGTCCCCCAAATCCAGGCTTCCTGCAGTTGGGCCCTGAGCACTCCCCACATTTGTTCCACTCACGCTGTCAAGTACTTCTTGTCACAGGTGTGTACACACACACACACGCCCCCAGTTCCTCAGGGGCTGGAACGTGCTGTGATCACAGGTGACAGGTGACTTAACTCGGAGTCCCCATTTCCTGGTCCATACAATCAAGTACCTTGACACAAAGGACCGGCAGCTTTCCCTCTCCTCCCTCGATGGCTTCAGTGATGTGTCAAATGCCCATGGGAATGACCTTGGCTTCCTAACACATGACCCCAGGAAGCCCTCCCGCTCGACCCCAGGGCGAACTCTGATGCTTCTGAGGACAGACGAGCTGGCTGCGCCCGTGCCCAGCCCTCCAGGCGCTGTGCACGGGCCCTGCCGCTGCACGCCATGCTCTCCCGCATGGTCCACCGTCTACGCCCCACCGACCCGGACCAGAAGTGCGCCCCCGGGACTCTGTCTCAGTCATCCCGGAACCTGGAGCAGCTTAGCATAGCTCTGGACACCTCGAAGACACTCAGTAAATGTCTGACACATGAACACAGAAATGAATGAGGAAGACCACGTGAGATGCTACAGAAATAATATGGCTGCCACTCTACCCATGAGAAAGGGATGACTCATCTGAGACGCCAACACAGCCAAGGGTGGATGGAAGGCCGGCAGCCTTCCCGCACCGGGGAGGACCAGGAGCTGTGGCTGTCAGACACTCACCACAGGCCGAACAGCTGTAGGGCCGCTCCCCTGTGTGCCTGATCCGGTGCTTCACCAACTTCCTCTGCATGTTGAAAGACTTCCCACACTCGTCGCAGGTGAACACTTTATCGGCTGTGTGTGTCTTCTTGTGCTCCTTCAAATTGCTGAAGTTACTAAACCCTGGAGAGACCAGAGCAGGTGTTCAGCTGAAGGGCTGAGAACATTTCACTCAGTAATCAAAAAAAAAAAAAAAAAAAAAAAAGGAAAAACACACAGCCATACCTCGGCCACAGATGTCACACAAGTGCGGCTTCTCTCCTGAGTGAATAATAATGTGACGCTGGACGTCACCAGAGGCTGCAAACCTGTAATGCAAGGTGGAAACACAGTTAAGAGCCTTCCCTCATTCCTGCAAGTCTCCGTAACTGCAAGTCACTGAGGGGAGAGGAGCTGCCCCAACCTTCCCTCAGGATGTAATCGGAAGTAGCCTGATTTCACCTAAAATGTGCATTAAAAAATCTTTACTGTTTTCTTCTTTTTAAAGGAAAATAGAAAATACTGCTAACGCTTTTTCTACCTACTTGCGTAAATCAGCCTCCTCAGGGACGGCCCCCCACCTGGCTCGGAGCAATTCTCGGTGTGGAAAGCCAGGCTCTTTCCTTTCCACCTCACCTGACAGAGGAACGACATGCTGTGCTTGGCGGAAAGGGAGGCACGTGAAGCTGGGCAGCTCTGACCTCTTTGTTTTCTACCAACTGCAGAGACAACTGTTTTCCTGGGACCGAGTCAAGAGTAGCCCCTGCACCCCGTGTCCCCACAGTACGCGCGGCATCCGGCAGCAGCGGACTTGGACTCTGTCTCCATGGGTGTCTCTTCTTCCCTGACTCTTGAGTATGAACTCGTCAGAGGCAAAGAATTTGTACTGTTTATTTTTATGTTCCCATCACAGCACTAATAAAAGCTGAATGAGCCCCGGTTACTGTGGCTCAGTGGACTGAGTGCCAGCCTGTGAACCAAAGTCACTGGTTTGATTCCCAGTCAGGGCGCACGCCTGGGCTGCTGGCCAGGTCCCCAGTAGCGGGCACGTAAGAGGCGGCCGCAAACTGACGCTTCTCTCCCTCTCTTTCTGCCCCCTTTCCCCTTTCTCTAAATAAATGAAATCTTTTAAAAAAGAAAACTTTATGAATGAATGGTTCAATGAGCGAACATAGGGCCGTGTGATGGGTACAGTCCTGGCTGACACCCGTTGTGCCCGCATGAACATTAGACAAGAGCATGTAGACTCGGATAAATGACCCGGTGAGGGCGGGCGGGCCAGCCTGTGCGTGCTGGAGGGGCCCCTCGCCAAACTGCACTTCCTCTCCAGAGCCAGACCACCACCAAGTCCACGCTCGCCTCCCGAGTCACAGCCCCACAGAGCCCTCGGGCTGAGCTCCTCCGTCCGTCCTGCCACCGGCGCCCAGCCCTGAGGGCCCTGCAGCGGGGCTCCTCCTGCCACCCTGTCCTGAGCACTCAGGCTGCAAGTCTCATGTTCCATGCTGGACACTCACTCACCTGTACGGGGCATTTGCCTATATTCATAGCCATTGTTAGAAAAAATGGACATTTTAGTATAAAATAATTCTATTTCATGTCAAATCCCATTTTCTATGACTTCTGTCCTAGATTTTCTTTCTCCGCATTAACATCTTTGTCTGTTATTCTCATGGGCAGCCTGCAGGGCTCTGCGGAGGGTGGGACTTGGCTTGTGTCCCCGCGTGGCACAGCAAGCCCCCAGGAGGCTCGCGGACCAGCCCCAGTCAGAGAGCACCGCTTTCCGAAGAGGCCTGGCCACAAGGCGCTCCCCAAGGGCGAAGCGCAGGCCCAGCACTGACCTCTTGCCACAGACTTCGCAGATGTATGGTTTCTCCCCAGAATGCCGACGTAAGTGAGTCTGCAAGTTACCTGCCTGCAAAAAAGAAAAGCGTGCCAATAATGAAAGGGTTTTTAAAAAGAAGCTATAGACATTCAAACCGAAACCTGACAGATCTGGCTAGGTTCCCATCAGGCTTCCAAAGGAAGACCAGACACACACAGCTCGGAAGGAGCCACGAGCAAGGTGAAGGGCTGCCCGGTTCCAAGAGGGGGCGTCCCTGCCCAGCGTCTGTGGACCTGACCTGCCTCTCGGCTGTGCACCTGGGCCGAGGGCTGCACGGGCGCCCTGGCTGGTCCCAGCGCACGCCTGCCCCGGGCTGCGTCTCTCTTGAACGGGGCAGCACGCAGTGCAGGCTACTGTGGGGGTTCCTGAGCTTGTATTTTAAACAGAACTTGACGTATTATTTCATATATGTTTAAAGCTGGACCATCTAAACGCAAGTATCACTTGGGAAAAAAGTAGCACTTACACATGGTTATTTCGTATTCATTGTTTCTTCCTAAAACACTTTGCTTTTGTTCACAAAGGCAAGACGTTTCTGAACAGTATGCCCTCTGCAGTACAGCTGCCCTGCCTGACAGGCTTGAGATTTTGCCCTTTGTGCAAAAATGCAAATCAGGAGAGTCCCGAGAGTCCTCTACTGCAGGGACTTCGTGTTCCTAATTTCGGACACTAGCAGGACTTTACAAAGAACAACTCATTTAAACGGAGGTCACGAGATGGACTTCCAAGTACTAATCAATAAAAAATCAATATTAAATTGCCTAAAGTACCGTGAACTCGAGACGGCGAATGCCTCAGATATTAAAACCGCTCCCGTCTAACGCTTCATATTAGGATTTGGAGACAAAATCTTCCCTGCTGTAATTTAAGTTAATAGTCTCCATCTGTCACAGCCACTTGATTTTTTTTTTTTAATAGTGTTCCGTTAAAAAGAACAAACACTGAAATGAATGAACATGCCCAATGGTAATAATGCACAGGCATCGTGCACAAAATAAGCCGAAAGGGAGAATGAACAGCACTACCCAACTAATGCACGTGGCTTGGTAAATAGGCAAATTATATTTTAAATAAAATGCAAAGACAGTTCATGGTTCTGGGTTTGAAGGTGGGTCTGAAGTGTGGGTAGAAATGGAATAAAAAGTGCGATCTGGATTTTCCACTATGACACAGAAGATACTTTGTGTCTATCAGACTCTGGGAAACACCATGTTCAATACTACCTTTTAGAATATGACACACAGGGTCCGGCACAAATAACACCCCTTTTTTATCACGAAGTCTTTCATTACAAAATCATAAGCATGAATTCTGTGTGTAACATAACAATATCACACTCGAGCACACCATATGACATTTTAGGTGAAATGTTCAAATTAAAACTATAAATGATTACACCCATATTATTACCCTGCCAACCACACACAAGCAGGCCTTACTTCTGCCGGATCCTGTTTATGGTTTGGACAAAAAAACTCAGGTTTATTTTAGGTAACCAAAATGAAAGAACTTGTCAAAATATTGGGAAATATTTTAATAGAATAAATAACCATGAATCACAATAATAATGCAATAAATGTCAATAGCAATATCTATGTGGTCTATGGCTTTCATACACATTACCAAGTCATCCTTAGTGACGGCATTAAAATCTCTATTTTCTAGATGAAAGCCTGAGGTCCAGACAAAGCGGTTGCCCCAGTTACACAGTTGGGCCAGGAGTTAATATTGGGTTGTGTGAGCCTGAACAATCGTCTTACCTGAGGGGAAACTGAGGACATGCAGGTTTCTGTGCATAAGCTAGCTTGTGCTGAATGTCAGCGTGACAACGAGGTACGAGGCTGCCATCAGGAAACGGCACATGGGAATTACGCTAACACACCACTTTTAAATTCCAGGAAAGCTCATTGGTCAGACAATTCAAACACTACCTGCTCAACTGTTAAATCAGATCCCTTGTTTCAGGTTATGTTGTAAACTATGGATTATGATTGGAATTCAGCCTCCGAATCAATTCTTAGCAATGCTGCATTTCTCCTTTTTAAGTAAAGCACAACCGTTACTTGCTTCCCAAGCAACAAAATCAAACAGTCTTCCACTCAATGTTACAATAAGCAATAGTAAAAAATTTTACAAAGTGTTTCTTCAACTATTTAGTAGTGGACATGAATAATGGAAATAATGATCTTTCCCCACATAAAGAGCACATATTAGTCTGATATACGATATGAAAGTAGATTGAATAATGGGAAAATTCTGGCAAAAAAGTCCAACAATGCACTTAGATCATTTATGCCAAGTTACATGGCAAAATGGGGCCCGGACTGTTTGACATTTAGCTGCATTTTTAGTTTTAGTAACCTTTTCTTTGCTCTCATTACACGCTAAGTTCCTAGATCATGTTCTAGAAATTACCTACAGTTGGATCTATGAAAAACTCTAGCGAGCGTACTAACGACAGCGGCTGTCAAGTACTCAGACGTTACTATGAATGAAGCACTTGGCGAAGCAGCTGCAAACGGCATTTCACTTGATCACCACGAAGTCCTTACATGGCAGCACCACTCACGTCCTACCGAAAGGCAGGCCCTGGGAAGGGGAGGTCAGCCTCGCGGACGGCGGGCCACATCCTCTGCCCGAGGCGTGTCGGTGGACGGCACAGCCCGGCCGCTGCTCGGCTGGTTAGCTATGCTAGAGTGTCAGCAGCCAGGAAGGGGGCGCTCTTCCTACGCAAATTCGGCTTTATATTAGGATGCAGTTGTCAGAATTCTGAACAGGGACACTCCACTGAGGAAAGAACATCTGGTTTGCCGAGTGACTTTTAAAACGCCCTGAACTCCTCCCAATGTACTGGAGCATCAGGACTGGAGCGGGAACAAACCAAGTACGTTGCTCTCCACCAGAGCGCCCTTCTACCGGCAGCCGACTGTTTATACAAAAAAAGGCAGGAAATTGTGAACTTCAGCGATAAAATGGATCTCAGTTTTTACAAGTCACCTAGTTCAGTTTTCAAATTTTAGGATTTCACAAAGTAACAAAATTAAAGGGGAAAAAAAATCTGGCGATTAACACAGAAATACCACCTACAGAAAAAAGACCATTATACTGATAAAAGGGCATTTAACACCGTAAGTGTGGGAACTATCACCTCAAGGGTTGAAAAGTTAATAACTTGGGAAAAGTGCATTAATAATACTATTCTTATTTTTGCATTTCACCATTGATGGGATGAAACTTTGTCACCTCTGGCATCAGGCCACACCCGTGCCTTGGGGACCATGTATCCAGGCAGCCTCCCACCGGGGGCTGTGTCCCTTCCACCTCTCAGGGACCCTGCAGCACTCCCTCCAGACAGCAGTGCGGGAGGACGCCGAGTCTCTCAACACCTGCCTTCTCGCATCACTGCTCAGTGTTTCTGCTTCCTGGGAGAGACAGGCCACTCTATTCCTCTCCCACAGACAGCAAAATACACCAAGTGTTCCTTCCCATATTTCTCACGTGACAGGCGTTCCGGACCTGTCCCTTACGCCACCTCAGTTTTCTCCTCCGGATGCACCCAACGGTCCAGCTTCTACTCCACACGGAGACTCTCTCTGACTCTAAAGCATGACTTACTCCTTGAGGCCTGGGCAGGCAGTGTCCAGAATTTATTAATACGTGTATCTATTCTGTGGCCCAATCTAGGATTATAGTAGTTTCTTAAAGCCAGTGTCTCATACAGCTTGCTGATTCATTAAGATCGTGGTTAACTTTAAAAAAAAAAACAACTACCCCTACTAAATACCAAACGGCGCTTAATAGCTTAGCATACAAGATCACTTCTCACTGATAAATCTATTTTTTAACTTTCAAATCTTCCAGAAGGTTAAATGATTACAAACTCACCTCTACCCAAGCAAACACTCTGGCAACTGCAAGGGACCAATTCCAACCCACTGCAGCCCCAGGCACTTGCTCCAGTTCATTTTGAGAATCAGTGTGGGCTCAAGGTGAAGGGTGGTCAGTGGGCATTACTTACTAAGCAAGCATCTCTGTGTGAACGACACGACTGCCCTCCTGGCCTACGAGGCCAAACTTTCAAGTTTATCCAATGTCTCCTTGACTTCAGTGCCCCCTACGTGGTCTCTCAATAGGCTTCCCGCCCCCAGCACAAGCCACACGCCGTCCGTGCAGTAAGGGCTGCCCACTCTATTCCCGTCACAGAGCTTCTGTGGTTTCGTCGTGCCGTGTGGCTTATACATCTCTTTCTTCCTCTACGCACTGGGCTGGAGGTTTGCAACAAACACGTATAGAATGAAGCTTTTAAAAAGAGTCTCTGTTCACAAAAATTTCATGTCACTATAAGATAAAACAATATACATCTGAAGACCATAACTATACAGAACTCTGCATTCATAACGATCTGACCAAATGACAGACACCGACAGAGAAGAGGATTTCCGTAGCGCCCAGCAGACAGGGCTGCCCGGGGCGGGACTCGAGAGGGAAAGCACAGGACAAGGTCTAACGTCGTGGTCCTCGGCCTTAGCTGCACATCGAAACTACTGTATTAAGAAACACCCACGCTGGACCGCCACCCTACAAACAGCCAGAGTGTCTGAGGGCGGGCTGCGCCTCGAGGCCAGGAGAGCAGGCCGAGGGCACACTGCGAGATCCTGGGTGCCGCCTTCTCCTCGCCTGGCTAGCCACGAAGTGTCGCGGAAGCGGTCCGTGCAAGACAGGGACAGGGCTTGAACGATCACAGCTTAAATGAATAAAGGCCTTTCCAGTCCACTTTTTTCACTTAGTCCTAACGTATGCCCCCAGACATACCCTCATTAAGAATGATTAAAATAAGGCCCACAGAAGCTGTGATGGCTAATAATTACTGGTCATTCTCTCGGGTCTTCGCTCTCTCCCTACACTGAAGCTGTGAGGTCAAAATGGCGTGTGGGGGCTGCAAGAGCAGAGAGGACTGAACAGAAGAGAAGGAAGTGCTGGCAACAAGACAGGAAATGACGTTTGCTGAGTGCCAACTACGTGCCAGGCTCCGAGCATTTAATCTTACCAACTCGTTTACACCTCGCACACCTCGCACACCGCCATCGGGGTCAGCCCGTTTTACAGATGGGGGAGCCGCAATGCCAAGAGGCTAGGCGGCTTGCCGAGGTCAGAGCAGTAAGCCGTTGGGGCAGGATTTGGATCTGGACCGTCTGGCTCGGGACTGCAAGCTCTGAACCCCAGGCGTGGTCGGTATGAAGAAGCCCCAACTAGAATGGCAACCAGAAAACGGTCACTCTGTCCAGGCCTCAAACTTACTGCACACTAGCGGGTGCTCGGCATGTTCCTGGATGACAAATAAGCCAGGGCCCCTGCCCCAACTAATAGCCTGACAGGAGACGATGGCTGAGTGAAAAGTCATGAGGATGGCAGGCCTGGGTCGTGGGAAAACGAAAATGACAGAAGGCTGGCTCCGTGGGGAACGCGTCAAAGGTGGCGCTGCGCGGGCCGTTTCCTCGGCTCGGCAGGGGCTGCCTCCGGGCCCTCACCAGACCAGCGGTCTCTACTCCCGGCCAAGGCTCAGCCCGGAATCCCCTCCCCGGTTAAACAGCCTTGCGCATACTGCTGCTGCAGGATTTACCGCCCGTGTCTAACAGCTGCAGTGACTGTGCCCCCTGCAGGGCTGTGCACCTGCGTCCTGCCAGCGGCCTGTCTCACTCGGCTCTGGAACTGACGCCAGGGTCTGGCTTGGGGGGATGGGCAGTTACCTTCTGTCTCAGAAGGAAAAAGAGGCTCCCACAAGCCTGCATCCAAAATTTTCTCTAAAACATTACATCTCTAGGTTCCTTTAGGTCCAGTGCCCAGACCAGTACAAAGCCCACCGAGCATACGATAAACACTGGCTGAATGAGAGAATTAATACATGTTATCTTAATAGAGGTCAGCTAAGGGTAGCAAAAGCAGGGGATGAACACTGACTGGTCTGTTTCCAACAACCTAACATGTAGATGTTAGTCCTAATGATAAGAAGAAGACATTCGTCTTAAGGTAGCCCAGCATAATTTGCGGCCTCCAGGTATAAGCTCAGTATCATTTACTTTACTCATGAGAGAACATGCTAGGATTGGACCCGTTGTGGGGTGGTGGGGGGTAATTGTGGGAGTTCTCACACTTACAAAAAATGGTATTTTCGCCCCCGGTGAACTAGAAATTTGTTTTCTTGAAAATCATTTTCTCCTGATCCAGTCTAAGGTCTTTTAAATTACAGATATCCTCAGAGGCTTCTCTTATAACCCCCAAAATATGTCTTATTTGTAATAAAAATCAACACTGGGTTTCAGGTTTCCAATTATTAACAATAAATAAAAGTATTCCCACCTGAGAGAAATGTTTCCCACAAATGTTACATTCAAAAGGTTTCTCACCTAAAATAAAACAAAACAATAACTTGTAAAATCAGTCATAGTATTTGCACAGTAGTTTTCCATTTAAAATGCTGAAACTATCCCATGTCTGGCCATTCACAGCAGAGATTACAAAGCAGAGATTCTTCATCACAAAGACTGAAAACAGGAGTCTCTACGCTCTCTTCTTTGTCTCTCTTGTCCTTAGACGGTAAGCAGAGATGACAAAGTGAAATCTATGACTGCTTATCTCTAAAAAATAAAATTGTTCTCCAAATATAAACCTGTATTTGGCCTATGTTGAGGTCAAACTTATGTATTTGCATTCAAACCCTGCCTAGGTTTCGGAGAGTCCTTCCCTGTAGCTGAAAATCAAATGTGAGTTTCCTCGCTGAATGGCACGGACCTGCTTCTGGGGCCTTCGGCCCGATCCCTCACTTTACCTCCAGTTCCTCACAGAGCTAGGGTCTCACCCACACCACATACGGTGTGGGCCCGGGACAGCCCCAGACAGGGGGCGCCTCCTGAAAGTGGGACAAGGAAAGGCCCCTCTCCCCGGCCTTTCAGCCTTGTTTGAACATGCTAACAGGGAAACAAGGTAACATTATGGGAGCCACCTCTGACTTTAGTAACTGAGTAATTACATTTTCGTACAGAATAGCTTGGAGAGAATGGAACTCTACTACAAAGAAATCACAACAGTTCTGAATACAGTCTCTAGAAAGTGATCGGTTTAAAAGTACACTTCCGGTACCACCTTTAATCCGGATAACTCTAATAAATGAGCTTGGAAGACCAAGCTCAAATGGAACCTTCCATTTTCCCTTCCCCTCAAACAAGTCGTTTCATTAAGGTTCTCTTTAAAAAACAGAAACAAGCTATGCCTTCCCACTGCATTGCTGGGGTTCACAAGTTCCTGGCTCCTGCCACGATACTTTCATTGGGTTGGCCAAAAAGTCTGTTACACTTTTTCCGTAAAATAAAAGACACATTTTTCATTTGCACCAATAACTTTATTGATGTGGATATTTTGAATATGTTGGCTATCTCCCATTCTTGGCTTCTGGTGGGTAGAGGCCAGGGGCGCTGCTAAATGTTTTCCAGTGCATAAGACAGCCCCACAGCAAAGAATGATTTGGCCTAAATGTCAATAGTGCCAAGAAACTTCGCAAACCACTTTTGACACGTTCCATCAGTCACAGCACCTTCTCCATACACTGAACAAATCTTTTTTGCATTTCAGTTGCTTTTTTACCTTTCTTGAATAAAGCATAATATGCCAAAAATGTGTATTTTCTTCCATCTTCAATATTAAAATGGCTACACTAAAATTCACCAATTTTGATTCTTTTTTAATGTACACTGATTATCACAGCTGTCACAATACAATCTAACAAAACTGTTTCATATAAAGTTGAAGACAACTAAGCGCTACTAGAGCCATCTTACAGAAAAAAACAAACAAACATTTTGGCCAACTTTGATTTTTCTCCTGAAACTGTTTAATGGCTTCCTCCAGGATGGGGTGGGCAGAAAACTTTTGACTATGAAAATTATAAGCATATTAATTCTGTATTTGGGGGCAAAATTTATCTCTGAAATTACGGGGATAACAGATAATGTTAAGTTAAAGCCCCCATTATGAGATCTGAGAGTCTGAAAAAAGAGGCCACCGATTACTAAGACCCCTAAGTGACCAGAAGTAGCACACCACTCCAGTGGCTGTCACACTTTCTGCCCTCGGGACACTTTCACAGGCTGAGGACCCTGAGCGCTTCGGTCTGTGTGGCTGTACCTGTCAGCACGGTCCATCCTAGAAATGAATGGGGTGGCTGTTAACACACACGGCTGGACATCTCCTTGGCCACCAGAGCGATGGCGGCCTTTAGCTGGCTCCGCGGGCCATTTGTGGGGGAAGGAAAAGGTGAGTGACACCCTACATTGCGACGGGAATAGTTCTGGCCTCAGAGGGCCCCGGGGTGGGGGGACATGTGGCCCAGAGCCTCATTTGAGGGCTGCTGCCCTTTCAAGAGAGCACTTATGTCCAACTGAGTACCTTTGCTGTGATGTGTGACTACTGTGGCTCTAAGATGTTCTCACACAATAAGTAATTTAATTTTTATTTCCTTCAAAACTAAACAGGTAGGTCTCTCGACCAAAAATTACAGTGATCATTAGGCTCTAGGAAATTTAAGCAAACAGAATGACTTAAGTTTTCTCCAGGGTGAAACTGAGTCAATGACACCGCCCTCCTATGGGGTATACTTCTGAACTCCCAGTAATGATCATGGTAATACTTTATATTCAGACACACTACACAGGGCTTCCGTAGATACTGACCAAGCCTCTCAACAGTGCACTGAGGCAGCAAACACGGAGGCCCAGCAGGAATCAAAGCGGTAACACAACGTCACATCAATAACTGCGATCACACAAGCACTTTAAAAGTAGTTCCTTTGGAAGCATCTTGTAGCCTACTACTTCTCATGCCTGTAAGATAATTGTCATTCATTTGTAATGTGTATTAGAGTCATTGTGTTTAAGTGGAGGATGAAAAGTAATATATATATATAGTATAACGTAATGTATATGTGCTGTGTAGCACTTTTTAGAAAGCTTTTAGAAAAAATAAACTTTTTGGAAAGGGGAGGTTGAATTAAGGTAATAAAACTTTGGAAATTAAATGTTCGAAATGGAAGAACTTTCATTTGAAAATATCAAATGGTTAAAGCTGATCCTTATTAAAGTTTACCTCCCACCTCCCAAATCACAATTTAAAAAATCTGATATTCCGATTACTTTCCAGAGAACTTTTAGAATTACTCAAACTAAAATTATTTTAGCCCGAATTAACCTATATTATGCTTTCAGAGAATAAACTTAAAACAAAGGAATAAACTTAATCTAATCAATAGATAATAACTATAGCTTATCTATTTTAGAACTAAAATTTTCAATACGTCAAAATAATTTACTATACGTCTTCAGAGACGGAAAGTTTATCATATAAAAACCTAATTAAGCCCTGACTGGTGTGGTTCAGTTGGTTGGGCATCGTCCCGCAAAGTGAAAGGTCACAGGTCAGGGCACGGGCCTGGATGGCAGCAGGTTTGGTCCCCAGTTGGGGCACATGTGAGAGGCAACCAATCAATGTTTCCCTCTCACATCGATGTTTCTCTCCCTCTCTTTCTCCCTCCCTTCCCGTCTTTTTTTCCCCTTCCCCCTTCTCTAAATAAATAAAATCTTTTTAAAAAACAATGTAATTAAAATAAAAATGAAAAGCATGACATCTTTTAAAACTGGCTCTACAAAAGCATCTATAGAACTTTAAGGTTATTCTTTATGAGGCATAACCAAAAATATAAATTGAAAAGTAGCTAATGCTCCTTTTTTTTTTTTTTCCCCAAATGTCAATGACATCATCAAGCAACAGCAAAACTTCTTACAAAAAGAGGGGCAGGCCATGGTGTGTGGTCATCTGCATCAACTCCTTCCCTTTTGCCTGCGGTACTGAATCAGTGTACCTGTATGAGACCGTTTGTGAAGCTCCAAATTGCTTGGGTGTTTAAAAGGTTTCCCACACAATTCACAGGCGTACTGTCTCTGGGCCTGCAGCATCTGGGCCTGGTCTTCTAGTGCCACAAGCTCTTCGGGCCTGTCCGTTTCGTTAACGCAATTAAAGTCCTCGGAGCTGGCCAGCCCGTCTTTGTCTTCGGCACTCCGACTGCTAGCTTTCTCTGCGGGGTCTTCGCTGGCAGAGGCGGTGCCCTCTGTGAGGCCCTCGTCAGACTTAGGTGCAGAATCTTGCTCTGCAGATTTCTGTGACTTGAGGAAATTCAGCTTCTTCAGGTGAATGGCCTTTTTGAGCCTCATCTGTTTGGTAGGTTGGTGGCACGTGCTGTCTGACTCAGGGTCTGGGGCAGCTTCACTCAGAGGCTGGGCCAGGATGTTGGAAGGTAAGGGCTCCGTGGACGGCAGGGCACATTCGGGATGGCTGACAGCACAAGGCTGGTTTTCTGCGGCTGCCAGGTCTGTGGACGAGCTGACAGTGAAAGGCTGTTCGATTATTCTCTCGTGACTGGGACAAGTGGCTTGTTTATAGTACTGCTTACTGTACAAGTTTCTGAGTTTGTAGTAGTAATTTGGCTGTTTGAACGGCAATTCTGTGCAGCTAGTGTCTAAAGTTTCAGGGGCTTGTTTCGACGTTTCGCCTCCAGGGTGGGGAAGATGAACCGACGGTGGAGCCTGAGAATGCGGCTCGTCCAAGACCTTACTGTGCTGGACATCTGCCGCACACTCCTGCAGTAAATGAGGGGCGAAGTTTTCACCGACGACACAGTTAGTGTCCGGAGCCAGAGCGCTCTGCAGGGAGAATGCGCTGTTACAAGGCAGGCCAGGGGGCTGCTCCACAGGGGTCGACTTCAAGAACGTGTGACACAGACTCAGAACGTTCTGAACTTGCAAACACTGTGCTATGCCCAGCATCACCTGTACGTTGTCCTGGTTAAGATCTAGATGAGACGTGTACATGAAGTCCAGGATCTGCCCAATGCCGCTGACATTTTTAATATCCAAGTGGAAAACATCATTCTTCTGGCCTGAAGAATTCTGGAAGAGGCTCCTGATAAAAGAAAAGACATCTGTTTACAGTGATAACAATTCATACATGCTGATAACTTTTTCTTATAAATAACACTCATGTTAATGTTTAAAATTACTATCCTTTTATAAATGCCAGGATTTAAATATCAAGTATGCTTTAACCTTTTAAAAAAATTGCCAAGGCATCCAATAAAGCAATTCGGATAAATGAAATTAGTGTTATGAATATCCAAACTTCCAAGTAGAGCTCAAAGTAAAATTTTGCAATATACTTGTGGCTCTTCTTTTCAAATGTTTATCCATATGCATTATTAATTACCTACAGAGTAGAGAAAACTAAAGAACACGCATTTTTAACTATTTCACGTTTAGTCTGGCAAATCATGTATTTTAGGCCATAAAACACATATTAAAATATTTCCATATCTGAGTGCCTTAAAAAGTCTAAAAATAAAAGTGACTATAATAAACCAATCCTCGATATATACTCATTTTTTAATCTTAATTTTTAATTGTGGCAAAATATACATAATATTAAACACTTAAGTACATGTGCACCCATCACCTTTATCCATGTCTAGAATCTTTTCATCATCCCAAACAGAGTCCCTGTCCCTATCGGACACACCTCTAGGCCCCCGGCAGCCGCCACTCTACCTTCTGTCTCTACGAATGTGACTGCTCTAGGACTCTGACACATGCTTATTTTGTACTCAGTAACTTATCTAGCTGTCAGAGGTTGTTTTTGAGCCACCCCAACGGTCCGGAAATCGGCAGTGAGAAAAGCCCTAAGAGTTAAGGAGGAAAAAGGTACACTTTATAAAGCCCACACTCTACCCTGCGCACAAGTCAGATCCAAGAGTGAAGGAATTGCTATTGTGTAAAATACCAAGCTGAGTTAGGTAAACTGTCTTGCAACGCTGTTTAAGACATTTTATCGGATGCAGTCACCTGCTTCCCCCAAACAGCCTCCAGTTCTGATTTTCTTAAGGAAAGCACAAATTAGAAGCGGGGTGGGGAAAATGCCAAACAGTCAATGTATCACAGTATCTACACCCAACTGTCCTGGGAAGTCAGAAGAAAAGGCAAAGCCTGAGTCTGGGACCACTTTTCACAAGGACGAAGTGTGCTTCCTGCCTCAGATGTGCTTCCAGCAGCTACAATGGCTGAGATCCAACCCGATGGTTCGGGGTTGCTGAGGGGAGACTAAATCCCGTTCCATATGTTGTCACCGGAGTGTATGTGTTCTAGGAACAAAAGGTCTGGAAGAAAGCTTCAGTGTTCACAGAGAGCTAGATCTGGTTCATCAGAACATGTAAGAACACTGGACTCTAATATTAAAAACAAATGAAGCCCTGTTGCTTGATGTTACTATTTACAAGTAAATCTTTCATATAGGCAAAAATGATTACGGGGCAAGCAAATTGAGTTCAAACGTGTTTTCTTAGATAGTCAAATGAGAAACAAAAAGTAGAACATCTTAATTAAAAACAAACCAACCAACCAACCAGCACATAGGCTAGTTCCCCTCTCTGATTTCTTATCAAAGTTTTTACCAGAAATGTTATTCCTCAATCTTTTTACCCTAAAGAGATGAAAAGTATACATAAAAGACTGACATTAATTAGAATGATTAAAATCAAAGTACCAAAATGCTTTCCATCACCCCAAATACATATATTTTCATTCAAAGGCTCCTTTGCTCTCAGGTTACTTCAAATACGAAAGCAAAAAAACTCACAATGTTGCGTGGTAGACACAAAATACAATATACAGCTGATGTATTATAGAATTGTACACCCGAAACCTGTATAATTTTATTAACCAATGCCCCCCCAGTAAATTCAATTAAGAAAACCCCACAATGCACTACGAAAGAAGAGGAGAGTGAAATCCCAAGAGCACACAGAGCGAGGGAAACTGTCCCCTCCCCAGGAGCGCCCCCTGGGCGCGTGGCAAGGACAGAGACTGCGGGCCGCACCTGAAGTACTGGCTGAAGGCCGCCAGGACGTTCTTGTGCGCTTTGAAGCAGACGCCCCTCACCACCAGCGTGCAGTCGCAGAGCAGGCCCTGGATGCGCTGCTCGTGGAGCTGCTGCAGCAGGTGGCAGCCGTGAGCTGCAACCGGGTCCATGCTCGAGCGCGCGGGCGACCTGCAAGAAAGAGCACGGACAAAACAGTGGTTCCCGATGACAGCACAGGAAACTAAAGGGTACCGGGACCCACGGACTGATCTGTGGTTCCCTGTCACGGCAGTTTAAAAACAAACAAGCAAACAAAAAAAATGTAGTTCCTTAAGACTCGACCAGTGCTGTCCAACAAAACTACTTGCAACGATAAAAACGTCCCATATCCACACTGTTAGCCACACATGGCCGCTGAGCGCTTGAAATGTGTGGCTAGTATGGTCCAGGAACTGAACCTTTAACTTAAAAGAATTTAATTCATGCTTAAATAGTCCTATATATAAATGCTTATCAGGTTAGAAAAAAGCCACCAAGAAAAGATCAAATCAATATTTACTGAGCACCTGTGTAAGGGGCACTGAGTTAGAAGTTGAGGAAAGCCTGGACCTTGGAGGGTGACAGGGACGAGGGAGAGAAGAGGGTCGTGTACGACCTTGCAGGCTCTTTTAAGAACCCTGACTTAGCCCTGGCTGGTGTGGTTCAGTGGACTGCGAACTGAAAGGTCGCTGGTTCGATTCCCGGTCAGGGCATGTGCCTGGGTTGTGGGCCAGGTCCCCAGTTCAGGTGTGAGAGAGATAACCAATCCATGTTTCTCTTCCTCTCTTTCTCTTCTTTCCCCTCTCTCTAAAATTTAAAAAAAAAAAAAAAAAAAGGAAACAAGATATGAGAAATTTTTTTAAAAAAAGGACTCCTGCCTTTGACTCTGAATGAGATGGGAAGTCATTATGTGGCTAGAGAAAGTTTCATCATTCACTATCTATTTATCGACTGCCTACTGTGTGCCAGGTTCTAGGGCTACAACAATGAACAAAACACATCGGGTCCCCACCCTCATCAAGCTTCACTTGTAGGGAAGGAAACACACACACAAGTACACGACACCCAACAGTTTGAGCTAGACACCTGAATGCCCAGACGAATTCAGACATGGGCTCCAACGTCCGGAAGCTCAATCTGGTGAGAGGTGGCTTATGGGAGTGGAAACGGGCACACCTCGTTTTACGAGGAGCCTCATCACACTGTGTTCCGCTTTACTGTGCTCCGCAGATGTTGCATTTTCTACAAACTGAAGGCGAGGCCCCTCTCCACCAGCAAAAAGACTACTGCTTGCTTTACCGCGGTACTCACTTCACTGCGGTGGTCTGGAACTGAACCCACAATGTCTCCAAGTGTGCCTGCAGTGGGGAGAAACGAAGTCAAGTTGGGATGAGTCTGTGGAGGTTAACATGGCAGTCCGAGACGCTAAAAGCCGAAAAAACCACTGCCCGATTTATTTGCTTTCATTCTCAGTGCAAAAGCATTACTGAAAAAATGCCCTGAACCAAGAGCCAAAATCTAAGCTTTTTAACACAGCCCTTTCTTCTATTACTTATTTACTTGCTTATTAGTACTGTTATTATTGCCTTGCCTCCGGTGGCCCCCAGAGGGACCAGGCAGAATAAACAGGCTGTGTTCTCGGCCAATGCTGGAGCCCGGGCCCACTCTCCTTTGCTACGTGACTCGGGGCACGTGCCTTGTCCGCACCCCACTTTCCCCATCCCATCTCACAGGTTACTGAGATAAATGTGAGAACCCACGTGAACATTTAGAATAGCAACTCGCAGGCGTAAGTGCTCGGCAAACGTTAGCTGTAAGGAATGCCTGGGGAGCCTGTTAAGAGTGCAGGCCCCTGGGCACTGTCCCGGGGTTTGTCTGGTTGGTCTAGCACAGGCCCAGGCGTTAGCGTTGTAAACATTCGAGGGGCTCTGAAGCAGGCGGACTGGGGACCACTGCCTTGCTCTCGCCTCCAAAAGGCCATGGTTCTGGTAAGTCCTGGGAGAACTTTATTTACTTCTGACTCTCCCACCTTCCCCATCAGGGCTCAGCTGAGGGGCCATCTACTCCTGGAAGTCTTTTCTGCCATTCGTAACAGGCTCCCTCTTCCCCACTGTTCCTCCTCAAGTCTGACTCCGGGACGCTTCACTAGAATCTGACGGCAGCCCATACATACTTCCATACGATCACCTGTCATGCCCTGTCGCTTGTGTCTCCAGCTCTGCTGTGAGCCCTGAGGGTGCCATCTTACTCGTCTCTGCCTGGTACACAGCAGATGCTCAGCCATGAAAATTCAGCTGGCCAACTGCGGTTGACAGCGAGTGACGGCTGGTGATGTTTTGATCCACGCCTTTTGACTCCCTCTACATTCCCCAGAAGAGCTCTCCTACGTCCTTTGCATTCTCGTCATTCTCACCACGGCTGTCTCCCTCACACACAGAAATGACTGGGAACCCCGACTTCACTAAGAAGGCTGAGCGGATGGATGACTTGACATAACCTGCGTGCCTTTAACTTCTTTCCTCAATTTCAAATTCCCCCCTCCCCTCCCTGAATCCCTTCAGCTTGACAGGATGAAGTGTGCCTCCTCCTTTCCAAGGCAAGCTTTCCTCTCCCTGTGACCGCATTTTCTCCTGCCTCCGCTAGGACTTTGCTTCATCCCCTCCTCCCCCATTTTATTGCTTCACTCCATCCTCCACTGGTTCACCAGTTTTTACAAACATACCAAGATCACCCCATGTTGAAATAAAACAAAACAGGACAACAAAGCCTTCCCACTAGATACATCTATTCACCTGAGCCTCTCATACAGTTTCTTTTTAGGAGAGAGGGGAAGGGAAGGGAGGGGAGAGAGAGAGGGAAAGAAACAGCAATGCGAAAGAGAAACATTGATCACTTGCCTTCTGTACAGCCTGACTGGACCGACCCGGGACCGAACCTGCAATCCAGGCATGTGCCCTGACCAGGAATTGAACTGGCAACCCTTCGGTTTGTTACGACGTCCAACCAACTGAGCCACACCAGTCAGCGCGCCTCTCATACGCTTTCAAAACAGCAATGTACTCACCCTGCTTTCCTTACATCTCCCTTTTGCCTTGCAGTCTTGCCGTCATTCTCACTGTACTGAGACAGGCTTGCCCACCACGTCCTGTCCTCTGCTGCGTCCACCTCAGCTCTCCCGCAACATGTGCGCATGCAGTCTGCCCGCCTCCGTCCCTAGAACACTTCTCCTCTTGCTATGGCCCTTCTTCCTCTGCGAGACCCCCAATGGCTAACATCCCTGAACACTCCGCACCTGACCTTTCTTCTCTCTCCCCGACAATCACGTCTGAATTCTTGGCCTCCATCTGTTTTACACTGACAAGCCCTAAATAGGAAACTTTAGCTTCAAACACCAGTTCCAAATGTCCACCTTTCTGCTAAATATCTCTAACTGTAAGACCCCTCAACTAAGAGTCTCCAAAACCTATCCCCCATCACCTCAGCCTCAGCTCCGCCCTTACTCTGACTCCCGCATTTCTTTATGGAAGGCTTAGTTTCTGGTATGTGGGGTTTGGGGTAACGGTATGATCTCCTGGTCTGAGATCAGGGTGGGGTTCAGAGGTGACGTCATCTACAAAGAGAAACACTGCGGCACTGGGAGTTCATAATATCACCCAAAACGAGAACACAGAAGGGGAAGCACTCTGTAAGGTGGTGGGGCACTGTCCCCAGTGCTGAATCCTCAAAGGTACTAAAGAGCCAAATGACGGAGTAATCAGTGACCTACCCATACCTCATCGGCTGCCTAAAAAGGCTTTGTGGTTTATTATCACTAGCTGTTATTTACTGACTGCGCACTTCAGGCCGGGCACTGTGTTAAACGCATCATATGCATTATAATGCCGTAAGAACCTTGCTATTACCATTTCACAAGAAAATTAAGGATTGGAGAGTTTACTGGCTAGCGGCTCAGGGGACTGAGTGTGCGCCTGTGGGCCGGAAGGTGGCCGGTCTGATTCCTGGTCAGGGTACACACCTGTGCTGCGGGTCAGGGCCCCAGCTGGGGGCGTGTTCAAGGCAACCAGTCAAAATTTCTCTCACATATCAACGTTTCTCTCTTTCTTTCTCCTGCCCTTTCCCTCTCTCTAAAAACAAATAAAGAAATAAAATCTTTAAAAAAAAAAAACGGGGAGTTTACGTAACTTGCCCATAATCATAAAACTTATGTTCCAAAGTCAGGATGTAAATAAATCCTGGTTCCTACGCCCTGTAGTCTATGCTCTTAGTCTGTGCTACCTCCCATGGGAAAAGGGATTTTGGAAAACATGACACAAAACCTCCCTCCACAGACTTAAACAGTGAAATGCAGCAAATAGTTTGAACCTGCATTAGACACTTTCTAGCTACACAGAAGTGATAAAGGGAAAAATTCTTTGGAATGACCCTTAGAGTTAGGATGATATGCAAACTTACGAATCATTCCATAATTTACTTTGACAATAAAAAGCATACCTAACCTATATTATTTAGTGTAATTCTCTAATTGCTTCATGATGTTAATCCTGTAAGTCCCTTATAAAAAAATCTCTAGAAAAAGAACCAGTAATTTATGTTCCTTATGTGTCCTATGCATAACAACTATAAGTAATAATGTATATACTTCATAAAAATAACAAATATTTATAAAATATTTCCCATATGCTACCAGGCACTATTCTAAGCTTTTTACACACTGACTCACTTAATTATCAGGATAATGGTAAGATAGGTACTACTATTAACCTCATTTTCTAGATGAGGGCAATGACGCTCCTGGCAGATCATAGGTGGCCACGACTTCTTTGACACCCCTCCCAAAGGGAGAGCAATGTGTCTCCTCCCTCGAACCTGAGCCACCTCTGCCATAATCAACAGAACAGGTGAGAGGAAGGGTGCAGATCTGGGCGCGTTCCTGGGCCCAGGCCCTAAGAGCTGACAGCTCCCACCTTCCGCTCTTCGGAACACTGGCCCTGGAAGGCCCATTCAGCAGCGGGGCTGAGAGATGCCCGTGGAGAGAACACATGAAGTGGGAGAAGGGGTCAGCCGAGCCCAGCTTATCAGCCACCCTTCCCAGGTACCAGATAAGGCGGCAAAGCCACAGTAAACGCTCCAGGCCAGCCACAGGCTAATGCCAGCCCCAGCTGACGTCGCATGAAGCCGAAGAACTGCCCAACAGAGCCCTGCCTGAATTCCTGACCCACACAAACGCGAGATTAAATAAAACAGTTTTAAGTCACTAAGTTTTGGGTAATTTGTTGCACAGTGATCGATAACCTGACCAAGTACAGAGAGGATGGTCACAGAGCTTGTAAGTAATAGGTAATCAATAAGGGGCAGAGTTGTAATTTAAAGCCAGAGACTGACTCGAAAGTCCACAGCTTAGCCAACCCCTACTCCAAGATGTGTGTGACAGATCAAAGGCCTTCCCAGACTTCCCAGAATCAAATCAGTTGTCTCTTCAGTCCACAGCTGTGCCTAAGGGTATAGTAGCCCCACACAAGCACCACACTTGAGAACGAATACATGCAACACCAGACGCTGTGCTGTGACACAGGAGCACGGTGTACTCTCCCACGTTTGCAGTTAAATCACTGTGTGACAAGAAGCAGACTCTCCTTGGGCGAAACATAGACATCTGTGTTACTGATCCGTATACCTCTCGTACCTAGAAGAGTGCCCCGGACACGGCGGGTGCTCAATACATAGCTTCTGAATTGATGTGCAGGCCTCAGTCTTTTCATCTGTAAAAATGAAGGGGTCCTCCATTGGGTGAATCTCTAAAGTTTCTTCCTGTTCTGAATCTATACTGAGAATGTCATAGGGGGAAGATGAACTGAATGGCACCAAAAATGAATGAATGAATAAGCAAATAAGTAAATAAATAAAAAGAATTAATTAATTAAATAAATAAAAAGGGAAATATGAGAAAAGAGGACAAGAAAAACCCAAGAAAAAGCTTAGGCAGATGTAAACGAAGAGGTGCTTTTAAAGGGAACGAGAGTCGGATGGAATCTTATCCTGCAGAGATGGTTCCTGGAGCAAAGGTCCTTCTGTTTGGTGGGACAATCTACCAATGGGTCAAACACCAGAGGAACGAACAAGTGGAGGTTTGTTCAGTGGGGCCATTAACAGAGAACTTCCCCAAGGGTCCACAGCCCAGGCACCTCCGCACTGGGCTTGCCTCACAGTGACCTGTCTTCCTCTTTGGCTGTCACGCTTTTCAAACGGCATATTCTCAACCCTTCATCCCAACTCCAACGACAAATGCCCCAACTTCAAGCAAACCAGCCTGCATTGCTGTCTTAGCTCCACACTGACTCCATGATGCTACACGGGCCAATTCAGTTAAACCAGTGTTGTGGGTCTACTACGTGCAAGACAGTGGCGTGAGGACGGGAGGCTGATAAGCTGAACGGGGTATGCTCCTGGTCCTCCACAGGCTGTGTATCAGTTTTCACATCGTTCACTTCACTTTACAGTGTCCACTGTGTGCCAGGCACTGAGGGTACCATGGGGCACGACTCAGACACGGCCATCCACGCCTTCAGGAAGTGTCAGTCCAGAGAGAGAGGCAGGTATAGCTCTTCACTGGAGATACGACTCCGAGGAAGTACAAAATTAACCTGGGCAGGAAGGCTGGGGAAGCTCCCTTGAGCAAGAGGCATCACGCTGAACCCTGGGAATTGGGTATGCCAGAGAGAGAGTGACTAGAGCTCCCCGAGTTCTCAGGGGAGCACATGAAATACTGCAGGGGTGCGCCAACAAGAATGAGGCGCCCACCTGCGCCCTGCACACCGATGACCCCGAGATCCCTGCTTCGAAACCTCTTGGTCACCCTGTCCCATCTGTAGGAGACTGTTCCCTCCTGGTCCATTCCAGTGAACTCCTTCTGTCGTGGGCTGAACTGTGTTCTTCCCAAATCCCTATGTTGATCCCTAACCGCAGGACCTCAGAATGTGACTGTGTGAAGATGGGGCCTTAAAGGGGTGATTAAGTTAAAACCCAATGCAATGACATTAAAACCCGAATCCAATCGGAAATTGGACGCCTAGACCCCAGGGACGCTCGTGCACAGAAGAAAGACCCGGTGAAGGCGCCACGGGAAGGTGGTGCCCACGCGCCAAGACGGGCCGCCTGGGAGGAGTCCACACCGCTGACCCCTCGGGCTTTTGACTTCTCCCTCCCAGAACTGGGAGCAAATAAATGGCTGGGGCGTAAGCCGCCCAGTCCGCGGTGTCTCGTCGGGGCAGCTCGAGCGGGGGCGCGCACACACCTCCTGTTCCAGGCCCCGCACGGCTCCCCGGGGGCGAGGCCCACACCCGCCCCCACGGCGACGGCTCTCGCAGTGCGCCGCTCACACCCCGTGCAACTGCCGGTCACTCCCTCACGCCGCCCACGCCGGGAGCCCGCCGGGAGTGGGTCAGACTGTCTAAGGCCGGGAAAGCAGCGCAGGGACTCAGCGGCAGGCCCCGGCCGGGCGCCTGCCTTTCATCAGCCCACCCCGACGAGACAGGTGCCGCTACTGTCCTCACCCACAGAAGGGACGGGCCCCAGGGTTCACAGGGTCACAGACTGAGCGGGGCTCGGGTGGGGTTTCCAGGCCGAGGGCGCTGCAGGAGGGCGAAAGCCCCGCTAAAGGGACGGGATCGGGTCTTTGAGTCCCGGAGCCAGAGATCGGCGCCGTCGCTGGTAAACTCCGCCCGACCCGGCAGCTCTCCGCCACCCTCGGGGTGCCCCGGGAGGCGGGGGCGGTGGTGGGACCCAGCCCCGTCCGGCCTTCAGGCGTCGGCCCCTGGGCGGGCCGCTCCCAGCGCGCGAGACCCGCACGAGCTCGCGAGGCCGGCCTCCCGTCCCGGGGGCCCCCTTACCCTCGGCCGCCGCTGTCTGATCCGCCGCCGTCTGGTCAACCGCCTCCCTCCGCGCGGCTCGCGGAGCCCCGCCGGCCGCACAACCCTCGGGACAACGCCCCCTCGGCGGGCAGGCCCGCCCCCCGGCTTCCGCATCGTCACTTCCGCCGGGGCGCGGGGCCGACGCCATGCGCATGCGCGCGGGAGACTCAGAAACGAATTCTACGCCGCGAAGCTGTGCAGAGAGGCGGCGGCTGCGCCGGGCGGGCGACCGCGGCCACTCCACGTGCTCCCCGCGGCCGGTTTCAACCGTTGGCGGACGCCGGCTGAGAGAGGTGAGGGGCAGCGGCTCTGAGGTCCGACCTAGGAGGCTGGGCTCAGAGCCTGGGAGGGGAGGGCGGCGTGCCCGGGGTCCGCCTGCCCGCCAAGCGGGACCCGCCGCTTGGCACACACGGAAGGAGGAAATCCATTCAGACCCATTTATGCCCTGGGGAGGTGGAAGGAGCCCTGGACTTAGAATAACCATTGCTTCTCGGGTTTAAAACGGAAAGGTTCTTGTGCGCAAAACTCTCTCTGTCCTGGGCGAGGCAGGACGGTAGGTCACCGCCGGGCTGCGTGTCAGGGTCAGAGCTCTTGTCTTCTCTGAGACATGGGGCGCGGGGGGGGGCTCGGTCTGCGAGGAGGCCTCCGGGCATGCGGGTTGAGAGCACAGACTCAGGGCCACGTGTGAGTCCAGGTTTGCCACCAGCTGGGCGTGTGAGCGCCTTAACCGCTTTGTGCCTCCGTTTCCTCGACTGTCCAAAGGCAATGATACAGAACCTCACTCAGGACTGTCGTGAGGATTAGATGAGCACAAACGGGTTAACCACCTAGGACAGGGCTTGGCACATAGTAGGTGGTCAGTAAATGTCGGGACTTTCTGATGCTCCTACCTCGGAGGGGACAGGCAGGGGAAGGAGGTGGGCCGTATTTGCAAGGCTGACTTTCCTGCAGAGTCCCCACTTGGAGCTGGTTCACCCAGCACCCCGGTCCCTGGCGTCTAGGATGCAGCCTCACAGGTGGCCGGCTTCCACAGAGGGTTATTACACCAGCGAAGGGATGCCGTTTAAAACAATACTGGTGACTGGGCAGGGGGTGAGGTTGAGTTGACTTCTCCCGGCCTCAGTTTGCTCATCTGTTAAGTGGAGGTAGGTGTACTACCTTCTTGGTTTTGCAGGGTGCAAAGGAGAGGTCCTGCGTGAGTGCACATCCAGGACTCCACCCCCACACTCCGGGGCTTAGGTGGGATGGTGGACCTTCCCTACACAAGACCTGTGGTTTCTTGGAACTGTACCCCTGGAAGGGGCTCAGGGCTGGTCTGGTTGGCCTCACCCCTTGTTTCCCAGATGGGAGAACTTGAAGTTCAGCAGGGACAGTGACTAGCTTGAGGTCAGAGTGCCTACTGGGGACTGTGCCGAGGTTGTCAGCCTGGCCTATCAGATGGGCTCTTTTGGTGGTCGTGGTGGTGATGGGGTTTAGGTGTGTGGTATATGTGTGTGAGAATATTTGAAGAATAGCGAATGCAGTTTTTGTGTAAAAAAAAAAATGCAAAAATGTAGTGGGAGGAATGTAAAAAAAAAAAAAAGTTCACTCCAAATCCCAGTCCCAGACCCAGCACTAAAGCTGAGGTCGTGCTATCAGGGAACATGGTGTTAGAGCAGCACCTATGGGGCGGGGAGCCAGAGGAGACTGGAGTGAATTTATGGACACAGGTGGGTGGATAAAGAAGGGGGGGGCGTTGGGTGGGGGACTGGGTGTCACAACATTGACATGCAAATTAACAGGGCACAGGAAATTCTACCATTGGGGAAGGATGAATCTTTCATATCGGGTATCTTAACTTTCTGTACGATGCTCTAAGGTGGGCATTAGGTCCATTTTATAGGTAAACAGGCTCAAGTTAGGGTACCTGGAGGTCATGTAGTTTGTAATTGGCAGTGTGGGCTCCAGCTCAGATCCTCTGGCCCTGCGTCCAGGCCCAGTTCAACGGAACATGGCTGTCGTCTTGATAAATTCCTCACAGTCCCAGCTCCTTAGTGACGCTGTCTCTGCCCCTCAACTCAGATCACTTTCCAATGCCCAGCATCCTCTACTGTGACGTGGGTGGTTTTGCGCAGCGTGGGCTGGCATTAGAATTAAGACTTGGGTCCTCCCGTTTTAAAATGGAAGACCATTTGTAGAGCATTAGAATTTTTTTTGATGAGGGTCTCAAGATCCCAGATGCCAAGTAATGGCCAAGGACACGACGAGTCAAGATGGAGAGGCAGGGTGGGAGGCCTGGCGTGTTGCCTGGCTGTCAGACATCCCCCACCATGCAGTGTGCTTCCAGGCTGATAGCTTAATCTCTGAGTCTGGACGCAGGTGTGGTCAGACCTCTTTCGAGGTGTCGGGGCAACTGTGACCCTAAGCATGAAATGGCTTTGTGGAGAGCTAACGGTCACGTTCTGCCGTTCCGCACCCTTTTCTCAGGTTACGGCATGTGGCGAGAACTCAGTAAATTGACCGGGCAGACGAACAGGCAGATGGAAGCTCAGACAGAGGACCTGCTTTACTTTGGGGGCGGCGTGCACCTGGGTATATGTAGACCCCAGGGCTTACTCGGTCGGCATTCAGTCAGTGCCTGCTGAATTGAGTTACAGTGACTTACCTGGGAGCAGAACCCACATATGCTCTCAGCCAGGCCAGGAATGGTGCTTTCTGCCTGCCGTTGCCTGCTCTTACACGCTCGCAGCTCTAGAAGGCAGGATGCGCAGAAGCTCTGTGGCTGACTGGGACCCAGCCTTGGGCCCAGAGAATGAGGGGCCAGGGAAAGGAAAGGGGACCCTAATTTAGGTTCAGGCCCATACAGAACGCCATCTTTTTACAGTTGGGGCCAAACACTGTGTGACATCTGAGCCCAGCAGACGTGTCCTGAAAGTCTTCGTGCAGCATACTTTCAGCTCTGCTAATTCCCGAAGCAGATATGATTTACCAGACACATCATTTGAAAGTTTAATTACTTAAATTTCTTTCACATTTAGTCTTGTGAAATTTTAATAAGTTTATTTTTTTGTTTTAGGCAATGCTTGCTATCTTCAGTTGGAGGGACTGACTTCACATGGTGTGTTTTTGTAAGTTTGTCACATTTGCACTTCTGAACTTGTTGAGCCTGCACTAAGACTTGGGACACCTGTCTGCTGTGCAGTTGGGATGGTTTTCAGCTTGCTGTTTTTTGAGGCCCACCCACCATACAGACCCCCCGCTCCCCACACATGTGTTTCCTGCATAAATGACAGGTGTTTCCCCGGGGGGCTAGGTCAGGTGTGGGGCCCGATCACGGTGACCCTCGACTGGTGCTGGGATATCCTCTGGGCTCTGAATAAGTGAGGAGTAAGCTCCTTACAGGCCTCACTCATCTCGTCAGCAAGCAGGCAGCCGCACCACTCCCGTTTCACACCAAGGGCGAAAAGGCGGCGGAGGCCGTGAAAGCCCCGGGAAGGCGCTGAGGGACTGAGCCCCACCCGTGACTGTGCCTGTGAGAGGCGGCGCGCAGATCTCTAACTGTGAGCGTGTGCCAAACAAGACTGGGTGAAAGGGTGGTGGTGACCTTCCCGTGGACACGTGTCCAAGTTCAGCCCTCTCCTGAACTGATGTTTACACTCTGTGGCTAATCCCCCAAGGGTGACATGTTTTGCACAGACATTGCCAGCATCTTTTTCATCAACATCACTGGCTTCTTTCAGTCCATACGTTTTGTTTCCACTAGTCCTTCCCAGGCCTTTAATTCCAGAGCTTCCATGACAAACCGAGTCTCCCAAGGGGATCTCAAAGCTTGCCGAAGCCACCGCCTCCTCCCTCATCCCCCTCACCCAGGAAACAGAACAGACTTCAACAAGGAAGGTCAGAACGCTGTAGGCCCAGGGGTGTCCAACTTGTGGCCTGCAGGCCGCCTGTAGCCCAGGATGGCTGTGAATGTGGCCCAACACAAAATTGTAAATTTACTTAAAACATTATGAGATTTTTTTGTGATTATGCATTACAATGTACTTAATGTGTGGCCCAAGACAACCCTTCCTCTCCCAGTGTGGCCCAGAGATGCCGAAAGGTTGGACATCCCTGCCTAGGCCATAGCTTAACTCTGAGAGGGTATTTTTCATTATTGAATTTCATTAGGAAAGCACTTACACATTTTTTAGCAGATAATTTGACTTATCGCAGCGGCTTCTACCTTGTGTGTACAGTGGCCTTCTGTAGCCCCGTGATGAGTTAATGGTTTGCTCTTGTTCTTAGATTAAAGTGCCCTTACCAACTATTTATTTGATAATGGGGTGCTGGCTCTTGTTCCAGCTGCTGTTCCCCCGAGAGGCAGGGCTGCCACTGTCCTTGTTACCCGTCATTAACTGAGCATCTTTCTGCCGTGTGCAGAATGCCTAGCTCGGAGGGAGCAGGGTCATAGTCCACACAATGCCAGCTCCGCAGGACTTGCGAACATTTCCCACGTCTTCACCGTAACCAGACGAGAAGATGGTGTGGTCGCTGCGCATCCGGCGCAGACAGCCATGCTGCTTTCCTTTGGATCCCGTGCAAGGCTGTAGCTGACCACACACCGCCCCTTGCTCATCTACCCTGATGGCGCTCGGAGTGGGGAAGCTGGGCCAGGGCCTGCGTTTGTACATAGCCTGTCGGGCCAGCCCCTGTCCAGCAACGTCCCGAAGAGTCAGCGGCCCCCACGAGAGATCAGCAGGGCCTCTGTAAAGCCTGGAGCTGCAGCCGGGGTGACGCTTCTGTCCAGGACTGAGTGGTAGGGAGCAGCCATGCTCTCTGCTTTGGTGTGACCGCTCCAGCAGTGGCCAGCACGTGGCGGTGGGGGAGGGCGTGACTCAGGCGTGAGTGTACTCTGGGCACCGAGAGGCGCTTGTCTGTGCTGCAGGATTTGGGGACGAAGTTTTGCCCTGACGCACATGGCACCAGTTTACTTGATCTTTACCCTGATTTTCTTAGCAAACGAACAGGTGCTGGGCTAAACAATTTTCAGTAAGTTCGCTGTGACACTTACGTATGCTTTAAAAGAACAATACTCTTTAAGAATCTGGGGCTAAAAAATTATATAGGCATGGAAAATTACTGTGACTTCTGTCACACTTTAGGTAAATTTGCGGGGTTTTTTGAGCAGAGCAGCAGCTCCATGAGTTTTTAAATGGTGGTTATGTAACTGTGCAGAAGTATGTAATGTTGATCCAGTGCCGGGGGCACTTGGGCCTGCGTCCCCTCCCGTAATTCAGCACCCAGCGGCTAGGACAGCTGCCGTGGTTCCCTCTCCCGATTGAGGCCACAGGAAGCCACAGGAAGCAGGCGCCTCACCTGTTGGTTCCCCGTCTGATAAGCCTGAGGGCACATCCTCCTGTTTCACACCGGAGGGTACATAGTAGTGCCCAGGTGCTCATAGGTGTTGTCGAGGGAACTTTCTAAAGCTCCCTCGATTCCTTCCTCATTATGCTCTTCTTATACCAACATCTGGGGCCTGAAATAGTTTTCAGTGCACACTTAGGGTGAGAGAGAGGCGGGGGGGGGAAGGGAGAGAGTTTTAGAAAAGGTAAGATATTTCACTGAATACACCCAAACTCTTCTTTAGAGCCAGCCTACTAAGGTAAACCCTGGTTCTGCTGCTGTGTGACCTCGGGCAGGTTGCCTCACCTCTCTGTGCTTCAATCCCTCCTGTAAATTGTGAGCGATAGTCTTTCCCTTGTAGGGCTGCGGCGAGGAGCGTGTAAAGCTCGTAGGGCAGGGCGAGCAGCACTGGGCAAATGTGAGTCGTCGGTGTCGTCGTTAATTACAACTTTGCTTACCTGTTGGTAGAGTTGTATGTAGATTGCTAATATTTTTCCTTTATTTTTAACTTTTGTAGGACAAGACTTACAGTCTCTCTTAGAGAATATTATATCATTTAGCTAAAAATGGTATTTTTTACATGCAACGCATGTGGTGAGTCAGTGAAGAAAGTACAAGTGGAAAAGCACGTGGCCGTCTGCAGGAACTGCGAATGCCTTTCTTGCATTGACTGCGGTAAAGATTTCTGGTAAGTTCCAAGTAATTATTGTGCACCCAGACTAAAGATCCGGGACAGTTTTGGGACTATTGTTTCCAGAGAGCTTTAAAAAATAGAGGCATATTTGAGGAAGGAAATTATGAAAAAAATTAAAAGTGAGTTGCCAGACCATTTGCCCTGTACGGATGATTTAAAGAGAAGATGGGAGGAAGTGGAAGTGGGGCAGTGGAGCGCTGATCAGCCAGCGGCCCTGTGGTTGTCTCGTAGCCCGTTACCAGGCCCTGGGCAGGGACCACGGAGCAAGGGTTCGGGGGCCCAGTGTGCCGATCGCACTGGAGAGCTGGGTTTATAAACCAGGAAAGGAATGTGCTGATTCACAGTGAGGGGCGCCTGGGAAAAGGGGCCCGGTCCTTCTCAGGAAGTCAGAGGTGGCAGTGGGGTTGAAGCCCCTCCGCAAGCGTGTCAGACCCTTCCTCTGGAGCGGGGAGGGCAGGACAGACCCTTCGTGCCCATCTGCTGTCCCTTCAGGAGGGAGTGGCCTGCCACCTTCCTTTATCATCTTGCTCCCCTTCAGCCTCAGAGGTTCCAGTAAAGAGGCGGCTTTGCTGTGTCTGCGCACCGTCCGCCGTGGCACCTGGATGGTATTTATTAACAGTACATTTTAATTTTATTCTGCGGCAGTGATGTTTAAAAAAGTTGTTGAAAACTGCTAAAGTCCTTGTTCATACCTAACCCTAGGAGGAAGCTTGACAGAGAGAACGGGTGAAATTGGGCTCTTTCTCGTTAGGGCCTGCGCCCGGCCTTGTCCCGCGCCTTTCCCCAGAGGCGCTGTACGGCTTCCAGGAGGCTGAGACAGAGCTGAGCTTTCGTTTTTTCCCAGGACTCTGAGATCCAGAACTTTTTAGTGACGTGACTGACACCATCTTTCTTTAAAAAAATTATTTTTATTAAGGTATAATCGACATATAACACTATTAGTTTCACGTGTATGTTGTGATTCAGTGTCTGTGTATATTGCAGAAACGATCCCAGTGAGTCTGGTTAACACCCGTCCCTGTACATAGTTTTTCCCTTGTGATGGGGGCTTTTGAGATCTCATCCCTTAGCCACTTCCAAATATGCAGCACCACGTTAACTATAGTCACCATGCTGAACGTTACACCCTCACGGCTTTTTAACTTAATTTTTTACTGTTTTTATTGAGGTATGTTGATGTAGAACATTATAGTAGTTCTGGTACCACCAGTTTCACCAGCTTTTAACTTACATTCCAACTAATTATTGATTACCTGCTATGTTACCAGGAAATCGTACGGATCTTGTAACTTAAAGATAAAGCCACTTATTGCAGGGAGTTTTTTTATTCAGTGTATAGTCACTTATGACCAAAAACAAATACTGTTTATCAGTTTGGTTTAAGGCGTTTGGATATAAAAATGGGTGGAAAGTTTGGTGGTGGGCTTCATGTCGGCCAGTTTGGAGGAAGGAAGCTGTGGTTGTGCAGCAGGTTCCAAGCAGAGTAAGTGAACGAGGTGGGGGCGCTTGGGCAGCGGGCAGGTGAGAAGTAACCCCAGGCTAACCTGAGACGGCCTCCACTCTGAGCATCAGTCTAACGGTGGAACCTTTATCACCCCACAGGGGCGATGACTATAAAAACCACGTGAAATGCATAAGCGAAGATCAGAAGTATGGTGGCAAAGGCTATGAAGGTAAAACTTACAAAGGCGATATTAAGCAGCAGGCCTGGATTCAGGTAAGTTCTCATGCATCTAGTAGCTTCATCTGCCACCTTCCTCTTTTCTCTGAAAGCCTAAGAAACTAAGAATAAATGCATCATCCATGCAGACAGGAGCCAGGAACAGCATGTCTTAGGATAGACTAAGGTTGAGCAACTAAACCTTGCAGAAGAATTCTTTATTTCTCTGTTCATAATTGCAGTGTAGTTTGTCTTTAATCCATATGTTTTGTAGATTCCTTGCAAAAATATTTTAGAATTCTCACTACCTTTCTCTTGGCTGTGAAACTTTTATAACCCAAATCATGTTGATCTGTCATGTCTGTTGGCCATTTTCATATTTCTACTTAAATAAAACGATACCGTGCACAATAAAAATGACAAAGCACCGCAATCCCTAATTTATTGAGAGGTGTAACTTCCAGAACGTTGTTCACCGTTTACAGGATATATAGCAGGAGGAAGGATTCCGAAAGCAAGGTGGGAGAATGAAAAGACAGATGTCATCTATGTGGAAATTTTATATTTTCCTAGAAACCAAATAAATAATAGTTCCTTCCTTCATGATAGCCTTTGAACATGAACTTTCTGATACTGACTAGGTTACTGAGTCACAAACTCCTGGGGAGGAAAGTGTTCTGTTCACAAGGGGCTGCCAGAGTGAGGTATTTTGGCTGGCCATCCTCAGGCCACTCTTTTGGTTACTAAATCTGTAATCCCGCCCTGCCCCTCCCCCCGCCCCCCGAGAAACAGAGGACATTCCTAGGCCCCTGAGCTTGAGGAACCCGTGTGCATGAGCTCCTTCCCCATTGTCATCATATCGTGAATGACATCTCCAAAAGCAGGGGCCCGCACGCGGCGGCCCACGGTCCTCCACCTCTGTGTAAATAGCTTACTGGAATACAGCCGTGCCTGTTTGTTTGCGCGTCGTCTGTGGCTGCAGCAGCTACGAGATGGCGCTGAGTAGTTAGAACAGAAACTGGACGGTCTGCACCGCCCGAAACCTTGACTGTTGGGCCTCTTATGGAAATGGGCGCTCTGGCGACCGCCTTTGCTGTGCGCCGTCGTTTCCTAATCGCCGCCTTCCGCTGCCTTCGCTGTGATCGCCACGAGCATTTTCTCCAGGACATTTAATTTTCGTTTCTGTTCTTGTTCTCAAATTTGTTTATTAGATGTTAATGCTTTTGTCTTTATCCTGAATTTATTTCCGAGTCCTTTAAGCCTGTGTTTGGTAGTATCCATTTTGTCTGATTCTTTTGATCACTTTTGGTTTGTTCACATTCTTATTTTTTTCCAATTTTTAAAAATGGGGATGAATTATACATGATATAAAGTTTAGCATTTTGACCATTTTTAAGTCTCCAATTAAGTACATTCACCATTTGTTGCCTTTTCCTAATTGAATGATATTGACACCCTCGTCAAAAATCATTTGACCACATATGCAAGGGTTTATTTCTGGGCTCTCTGTTCCATTGGTCTGTACATCTATCTTTATGCCAGTTTCATACAGAATAGAGATTATTCTAGCTTTGTGTAATAAGCTTGGATATCAAAGTGTGAGACCTGAGACCTCCAGCTTTGCTCTTCCTTTTTAAAGATTATTTTGGCCATTTGGTGTCCCTTGAGAGTCCAGTGTGAATATTAGTATGGAGTCTTCTATTTCTGGGGGGAAAAAAGTCATTTGGCTGTTGATAGGGTTGTGTTTGAATCTGTAGATCACTTGGGTGGTGTTGACATCTTAACAAGTCTTCCAGTCCATGAACATTGCCATTTATTTTTGTCTTTTTTTCAGCAGTGTTTTGTAGTTTTAAGTAGGTAAGTCTTTCATAAACTCCTTGGTTAAGTTTATGCCTGAGTAGTTTATGCTTTTTCATGGTATTGTAAATGGAATTGTTTTCTTAACTTCTTTTTCAGACTGTTTGTAGAAATGCTGCTCAGTTGTGGGTGTCCACTCTGCAACTCTGCTGAGTTAGTTTATCGGGTCTAAAGGCTCTTCCTGTGGGATCTTTAGGGTGTTGCACTTGTAAGAAAGACCACGTTGGCTGTGAACAGAGACCATTTTACTTCTTTCCAATTTGGATGACTTTTATTTCTTTTTCTCACCGATTGATCTAGCTAGGACTCCCAATACTAATGTGGAATTTGTAAGCATAGACATTAATACAAACTCTGGACTTTAAATGTGAATTCTGTAGCCATGGCTACAAGAAACTCATGTGCCATTTTATCTTCCTTTTTTTCCAGAAAATTAATGAATTAATCAAAAGACCCAATGTCAGCCCCAAAGTGCGAGAACTTTTAGAGCAAATTAGTGGTTTTGACAACATTCCCAGGAAAAAGGCAAAATTTCAGGTGTGTATTTGATGAGACTTTCCTGACTAAAGGGATATTGGCCCATCAGTGACAGCTTGTGGGTATCTGCCAAATGGGATAAATGGGGTTTTTTTCCTTTTTGTTCCTTATAGAATTGGATGAAGAACAGTTTAAAAGTTCATAATGAATCGGTTCTGGAGCAAGTGTGGAATATCTTTTCTGAAGCTTCTAGCAATGTAAGTCCGATCTGATTTTAGATTCGTACTGTAGCAGAATGGTAATAATGGAATGGGAACGTCTTGTTTTTGGAGGTCAAGACAGCCTTCTTTTTCAGAGAGTCTCTTGGGGCCTTCATTTATGGAAAGGAATAAACTGAATGCCTTGCAGAGAAGGGTTCCTTATTGTGCACAGAAAGGTATTTAATCCCAATGTTTGATCATGGTAGCAGCTGACATGGAATGATTTGCTTAGAAATCAGGCAGCGGGGCACATTGGAAAGAACAGGGGCTTTGGGTGTCTGATGGACCTAGCTTGAATTCCTGCTGTTCTCTGCCAAATGTTTGATCTTGGGCACGTTAATTAGCTTCTCTGAGCCTCGGTTTCCTTTTCTTTAAAAAGTAGATCGTCATATTCATCCATTCATTCCCTCAGTACTTGCTGAGCGCCTGACCTGGGCCCGGACGCGACCGGAGCTATAAAATACCCCCGTGGCAACAGTGCCGTGAAGGAAAATAAACAGGGCGGGGACACAGAGAGTGACTTGGTGGTCTTTTAGTATGGGGAGAGTGGGCATGAGGTCCCTTTATAAGCTGTAGTTTTAAAACAGATGAGACTACAAAAGCATTTCATCTGATGCCCAACTTTCAGTTGGTACTCGCTAAGCATCTCTTTCCTTCTGGTGGAGGGAGAATTTCATGGGATTAATCAGTCAACTACCTGTCAGTCAAAATGGTTCTCGATATGAGTTCCGAGATGTGGATACACATGCAGAGAGTTTTGGTGCAATATCATGTAGCCACATTGTTGGTTACATTGTTAACTTGATTTCTTTTCACATTAATTCAGTTGCACTCACTTCCTATTTGGATCTTATATCCCATTTGGAGACATATCATTAGTAGTTTAAAAAAAAAAACAGCAGGTCTGTCTGGTCTTTTATTCTGGCCACATTGTTAGTTGATTTGCTTTACAAGACGATTTTAGACAGCGAATTGAGATATCTAGCATTCGTCTCAAAATATACAGATTGGGCCTTTGAAACCCTATAACCAGTCGTTTAATTGTCTTTTATGTGGCACCTATTTTTGAAAGGTTATTTGCATTGTTTTTACTAAGAATCAAAGATTTGAAATGACTTAGTTCAACTACAGAGTTTTTTTTAAAAAGTTCTTTCTGCCCTGGTTGGTGCGGCTCTGTGGATTGAGTGCCGGCCTGCAAACCACAGGGTCCTGGTTCGATTCCCCAGTCAGGGCACGTGCCTGGGTCGCGGACCAGATCCCCCCAGGTCAGGGGCACATGAGAGGCAACCACACATTGATGTTTCTCTCCCTCTCTAAAAATAAATAAAATTAAATCTTTAAAAAAAATTTTTTTTTTAAATTTTTAAAAAATTTTTTGTTGGGTAAGAGGCGGTGAAGGTGACACTGAGGGGACCACACTGGAGGACAGCCTGGAATGAAGTGGACAGTAGATGGGGAACAGGTTGATCACTCACTGTCGAATGGTTGCTGGGCAGGAGAGAACTGTGTCCCCTGCCTCCCTGCCTCCTCCATCCCTCCTGTGAGTCTGGATGTAGAGGCAAGGCACCAGCTAGAGACTTGGTCTGAACTGGGTGGACAGTGGACTGAGGTCTGTGCCCTTGGTGGGTGGAGTAATTACTGACATGCAATAGGAACAAAATTGTAGGATAGATGGGAAGCTGCTTTGCCCTCTTCTTCCTCCTGAGTCTGTTTCTGAACTCGTTCCCTGCTTCCTCCCCCATGTGCCTGGACTGCTTTATTTCTCTGAACTGCTACTGAGCAAGCTCCAACAATTTAGTAATTTAGTTTAACGTTCATTTCCTAAATGCTGCTCCTTCTGCCAGAGGCTGAGCGATGGTGTGTCTGAGTCAACTGGCTGGCAACTTGCAGAGACGCAACTTGGGCGAGGTCCGCAGACGCATCAGCTCAGTGACCTCCCAGGGCTATGGCTGCCACAGACCCGCTCCCTGCCCGCCAGCTCCGGGCTCACGGCAGCTCCGTAGGTGGCTCTGCGCCCTGTTGCAAGCGGGGCCGGCGTAGAGACTCACAGCACGTTTGAGTCAGGGAGCACAGCAGGCACTGGGACGCGAGCTGTGCCGAAGTCATTTTTAAAAATAGGACCCATGTGCGGATTTGAGTGAGGCCGTGCAGGCAGTAAGTGGGAAGTTACTCTCACCCAGTCCACGTATTCAGTGTCCTGTGACCCCTTACCCACCGTACTTCACCCTGTCCAGGTGCCCCGCCAGCCTCGGGGGAGCCGTCTAACCTGAGTGACGATTAGATTTTGCCTCTGTCTGGTACGCGGTCATTTACAAAACCCTTTGCAGACGTCAGCCTGGTGTGTGGAGCATCCTCTGCTCTGGCTCATGACATTTCCTTTCTCGTTTATTCGAACGTCAACTGTAGGAAAAAGGGTCACTGCCTTCATTTTACAGACAAGGGGACAGGCTGGAGCAGATAAACAGCTCGCTCCGAGCCACCTGGCAGGCCAGTGACAGGGCTGGAAGCTGAGCCCAGGTCTGCGGTCCTTAAATCTCCTAATTTCTGCCACACATAAGTGCTCGCCTTTTACTGAAAAGCAAGGTGAATAGTGAGCCAAAATTAAAGGTCTGGCTGAAATGATTTAAGAATTTCTCCTTTTCCAGTGGAATGAAAATGTCTGTTAAATGCAGAGAGGCGTGTGGGCCAGGGGCAGTTCTTCTCAGTTTGTGTATTTACTGCTATGTTTTAACTGTGGGGGTGGTCACAGTTTTAAAATGGTAAGTAGGGAAGACATTTTTTCTTGGAACAGTGTGTTCGGTAGATACACTCAGTGAGCGAACAGGTGTGTCTGGAATGAGTACTTACGTGTTTCTTGGCTTCGCTTAATAATAAGGAACCAGTCAGTAAAGGGCAAGATCAGCAGCCACTCAACCAAGTGGCAAAGCCGCCTGCAGAAGTCTCCACCAAGGTGGTACCTTCCAAAGCAAATGACACCACAGAAGGACAAGTAGATGTGAAGAAAAATAAGAGAGAAAGGAAGGAAGAGCGGCAGAAGAATAGAAAAAAAGAAAAGAAGGAACTAAAATTAGAAAACCATCAAGAGAATTCAAAGAGTCACAAGTCTAAAAAGCGCAAAATGCGACAGGAGGCCGGAGCGGGCGATGCCCCCGAGGCCACTGGCCCCGGGGGGAAGAAAGGCCGGAGGAAGAAGAGCAAGGGCCTGCGTGCGGAGGGCGGCGAGGACGGAGCCGTGGACGAGGCGGAGACGAAGGCCGGTCTGGGGAAGAGAAAGCGGAAGCTCTCCCAAGGTGTGTGGTTAGCTTATGTCGTGGGGTTTGTTAAAAAAAATTCTTAATGCTATGAACTTGGGATATGTAAAATCTGTTAGACCTTGCATTTTGAACTCAGTAGTAAGGCAAAGAACACAAGCTTTGGGGTCAGGAAATCCTGGACCCAGTCCACGCAAGTGACCTCACCTCAACTCCCCGTTTTCCCCTATGACCTGGAAGAGAAACCCCATGTGCTAGGTTGCCTGGGGAACGAGCATGATGACAGATGGAAGTATAGCTGATATCATAAATGCAGAAAGCTGTCTTGTAGCTGATGTCATAAATGCAGAAAGCTCTCTTTTTAAAAATTTTTATTTAGCCGAAGCAGATTCTAAGAAGAAAAAGATAAAGGTTCCAGGACATTCTGAGGGCGGAGAAACAGAAAACCATGAAGCTACTGCTGCAAAAGGTATTACTTCCAACTCTGGCCAGGTCCTTCCGTCCGCCAGAAGGTTGCGGGTTCAGTTCCTGGTCAAGGCACATACCGAGGTTACAGGTTCAATTGCTGGGCAGGGCAGATTGGGAGGCAGCCGGTCAGTGTTTCTCTCTCCCCCTCTCTCCCCTTCTTCCCTTCTCCCCCCGCCCCTTCTCCCCTCTGCCCCCCTCCTTCCTGTTGGATGAGGATTAAAACAAAAAAAAAGGTGACTTCCATCATTTGGAAAGCTCTGCCCTCCTTAAGTTGGTGGAGGAGGAGGTGAACCAGGCCCTCTGGCAGGTCATGCCCCCCAGAGGCATGTGGAGGAGTTTGAAACTAAGGTGGGACTCCAGAGTAATGGGTGAGAACTGTGAAAGTCACTCTTACAGTGTCTCTGTCTTGCTGTTAGGGACAAAGGGGAAAGCAGCCCGGGTTGGGAATAATTACTCTCTTTGGAATCAAAAATAAACCCAGGAGACTCGGTTCCCTTCCTTTCTTCCCGCCAGACCCGGCTGCCCCCCTCCTTATCTCTGGGTCCACCCTAATGTCTTCTTGCTGGGAACTCCGTGACCACTCCTCTTCCTCGATGTCAGAATCCAATCCCTGGCCTTTAAGGTTCCTGTTAAATGTTGCCGCATCCACAAACCGCTCCGTTCCTCAGGCCTGAAGCGCCCCCTGGGGGCCTGCCAGTTAAGAAGAGATCCAAGGACTCAGTGGGGATTGAGGCTCTATTAATGGAGGTTCAGTGACTGCCCAAGTCGGGTTAGATGTCTGAGCTTGGAACCCACCCTCCAACTTACTATATACATGAGGCTTTAAAAAATAATTTGTTTTGAGGTCGTTATGGATTCAGACGCAGTTGTAGAGTGAGTCATTTAGCCCGTGGGTAGTAATATCCGCGGCCCTCCTCTCATGTTCCAAGTTCCGTTCGTCTGGCTCACCTCTGTCTTGCTCGCTGTGCTCAGACAGCCCCGTGACCTTAGTGGGTACTTAATCTTGCTGAGGTCATTCAGTGCAACTCTGTCTAATTACAGGAAGTCGTAGCGGTGATGGTATTTATGATACTTAGTTAACCTGCTCGCACTGGAGAACAAGGATGGTGAAGGGTAGCCGGTGCCTCTAGGCCACTCCGATTGGACAGGTCATGTGCCCGCTGCACAGTATTACGGCGTCCTGCCCACCCAGGATTAGCTTATTTCCCGGGTAGCAACCAGACGCTACAGAAATCATTTCTTTACCCTCTGGTAGTGCAACAAAACAAAATGTTTTGCATGTTATTTGTATTGTAGGTAAATTCAACTGGAAGGGAACTATTAAAGCAGTTCTGAAGCAGGCCCCAGACAATGAAATAGCAATCAAAAAATTAAGGAAAAAGGTATGGCCCATGAACTTAGGTACATAAGCTGGGGAGAATCGGTTCTTTATTTAAAAATACAGTTTTTTAAAAACATCATGTAAAATACTATAAATTTGCCTGTGTGTCTCTCGGTGACTCCCACCTTGCTCGAGTAATCCCTCTAGGCTGGCGGGGGTGGGGGGAGGAGGGGGCCGAACTCCGTTACTCCTCTTCAGCCGGGGCCGCACATGCATTATTTTAAAGTTGTTCTAGATAGGTAGCTATGTTCTGATTTTCCCAGAGCAGTGGTTTCTTCTCTGTCTTTAACTTTTTGTCAGTGTGCGACCCACATGCAGCCAGGTGCTTGCATATGTGCCGCCACCTGGATTTTCACAAGCAGAACCCCCACGTAACCAGCATTTGAGGGTTGTTTTTTTTTCTTTCTTTTTTATTGTTTCTCTACTTCTGGATTAAAGAAAGAACATGTTAGGTAAATTTTCAGGACAATGACCCTTGTTTGACTGTTGTTCTTCTTTGTCAAGGTTTTAGCTCAGTATTATGCTGTGACAAATGAACATCACAGATCTGAAGAGGAACTCCTGGTCATCTTCAATAAGAAAATCAGCAAGAACCCCACCTTTAAGTTACTAAAGGACAAGGTCAAGCTTTTGAAATGAACATTTTTATATTTATAAATGGAGTCCATTCTGTTGATTTCTTCCTTTCACTGCTGTTTGTAAAACGTAATGAATAATAACAACTCACATTTTGCTTTCCTAACGTGAACTTTTAAGTTAAGAAGAATATATATTTTTGGTAGGACTTTTCTGAGAAAATAAACTATATTGTCCAAAATTCTAAATTCGTGATGGTGAAAATAATTATACCTACTCCTATGTGGAAAGTATTTTTAAATGTCACAAGTCCAAAAATAACTCTTTGGTCAGACTAAAACGTGTTTGTTTCAAGGACATCTTTTCTGTGCAAGGTTGTTTGCGGGTTGGTTTATGTGTTAAACTCTGCGAGTTACAGCAGCTCCTCTAGGCTCAGTGCTCACCACTGTCTTGTGTGTGAAAACCCTTCTGGGGCCAGAAGCTCCGCGCTTAGAGGAGGTTTCGCTGGATGGTGTCCACACCGCGGCCCACCCAGTCTCTCCTCAGCCAGGCAGATGTGTCAGCAACTGGACTCGGGTGTGGCCTGTGACTGGGTCCTGAGAACAGCTCATCAGACTGAGCCCATTGTTGGCCGGCACTGTGCCTCCGGTGCTCTCGCTGGATTGAGGCGCTTTCAGAAATGCTGTCCAAGTCCTAGCTTACCGTGCTGGAGAGCCTGCGCTCTGCCTCTTTTGGTATCTGAATAGGTTTTGGCCACGAGTCCCTAAAAAGTGGAATCGCCCTTTTATGCACTGCTAACTTGTAGTCAGCACCTCATCTTACAGGAGAAAGCAAGAATGGGACATGACGACAGGCTGGGAAGAGGGAGATTGGCGGGGCGGGCGGAAGGACAGATGCCATCAGAGCCCCAGTTGCACATGGGCCCAAGGAGCCAGCTGCACCTCCACTCGCTGGCGGAGCCAAGCAGTGCTGTGGGCAGTTCTGATTTGGGACGTGCCGACGGGTAGAGGTGGGCGGGCTCCATGGCACTGTGTCTGGATGAGCGAAGACAGGCCTCCGAGTCAGGTCTGGGGTCAGGCCTTGGCGTGGCCCCTTAGTAGCTAGTTAACCTCTCTGAGCCTCACTTGTTTCAGCCAGACAGTGGGGTAAAGGTTCCTTTTGGTGGGTAAAGTGAAAGAACTAATTTGTGTAAAGTACATGGCACCACACCCCAAACCTAGCAGAGACTCATTCTGTGGTTGCTCTCACTGCTGCTACTGTCTTCAGTCAGTTTTTGAGCCACGAGAAGCTTTAGACATTCCAGAAAATGGTAAAGTGAACCCTGACCCAGACCACGTAACGGGGGACGAAAGCAGAGCCCGCCGCAGCCCCGGGGGCCAATCCAGGGGGCGCTCGTGCTCTTGTGCCCCCGCCGCGTGTGCAGTGGGGGCAGCGCCGCCCCACGTCTCGCTGCTGTTCACCACCTTAGCTTTCCGAGATCTGTGCTGATTTGAGTTCTTGTCAGTTTTACTGTGATGCATGTAAGGCAAAATCCGACACAATTAAAACATATACTTAAAACTGTGACAGGGTCCTCTCTTCTGTCATCCCTGCCAGCCATCACCCAAGGTTCTCAAGGGTTAGAACTTGCCAGCAGCACAAGACAGAAACGGGGTTGGCTGCTCAGGAATGTTAGCAGAACATTGACATGTTGGGGCTGGAGGAGGTGGCCTCTCGGTTCCCTGGAGATCCAAGGACGAAGAAGCAGGGCTGGAGGGCGACTCTGATGGGCAGAGTCATGTGAGGACCTCTTTGTTGGAAACAGCAGCTGGAGGCAGGAAGAGCCCCAGTGGGCTTGGCTGCAGAGCACGACACAGCCATCCCCGGGTCCTTGCACGGGGACTGCCCTTCGGCTGTGATAGCTGCCTGCCTGGCTTGGACTGGAACACATGATGTTGGAGCTCTGGGGATTTAGAAACTGGTCCAGTGATAATCGAGTCGGGCTTCGCAGCTTCATCTTGTCTAAGGTGAATGTAAGATGGAATTCTTCCATGTTCTGCCTCTCCCCCACACAGGTCTGATGGGTCTGGCATTTGGGTATCCCCAGATCTGCCAGGGACACACTTGATTCCCTGGTTTTACCTGCTTTCCTTCCTTTCTGGCATCCCTGGCATTTGTCGGCTATGCCCTGGCCATTTCCCATGATGCTGCTCGCAGGCAGGATTGGGGGAAGATGGGTGGTCTCGCCTTCCAAACAATGAAGATGCATGACTGTCATGCCCTGGGGCCCTCCTTAATGTCAGGCACTCTTGGCATTTTGCAGTCCAATGAGACACCAAGGCTCAGAACAGGGAGGCCAAGCAGAGGCGAGCCCTGGGTCACCTCCCCTCTGATCAGCTGTGACAGCCAAACAGGCTGGTGGCAGAAGTCCAAGAACGCAGCTGCTGGTGGCAGAGGGGTATTCACACAGAGAAAGATTAAAAACTGCAAAATCGCTCATTTCCCAGGCTACCTCTATCTCAGGCGGGACCAGGGGCTTTAGAGGTAAAGTAAGAGAACCCCGTTCCTTACTCTGTTTTCAGCCCACCTTATTGTGTGGTTATGAGAAAGAGCTAATAAAAGTCATGCTACGAATAGCATTTCATAGGTTTTTATGAGTATTTTTGCAAAGCTCTCATCCTTCTAAATATGTCCTTTTTTCTTTGAAAGTGAAAACTTGAATGGACCAGGTCCTATTAAAAGAATTTACTTTGACAATCTCATTAGCCTGTAATTACATCTTTTCCAAAGTAGATTTATAGGAATTGGGGGCGGGGGGCTGACAGGGAGGAAGAAGCAGTTTCATAAATTGTTGCATTTTAGGTACCACTTTTGCAGTTGAATAAGGAACGTTTTAAGAGATTAGTGGTTTTCTCCAATTGACCTGTTCGTGAAAGCTATCGACTTTATTCCCCCACGGAGACTGATCCTCTTAGCTTTGTGTTATTTCATCTCAGTGATAAGCCTGAACTCTCCGGCACACAGCAGACAATTGCACAGAGCTGCCTTTTACCTGGATACAGGACACTGACACCAGAGCACTCTGTCCCTTATGGGAAAAGATTGGCGATCGATTATTGCACTCCTCAAAGTTAAGGGAAATGGCATATTCTGTATTTACCAGTACTTTGTGGTTCTGGATCTCAGCGTATATTCAGCCTTCATCCCTTGTTCCTTTCACAAAATGGCTAACACAGGCCTTCTAATTGCCTTTTCTACTTAGTGAACCAAGGAGAGCATACAGTACTTCTCATTTAAGTGTCGCTTTATATTGCTTCCTTAATTACACATGGGCGAGGTGTCGGTTCTGTAGTTAATCTTTGTTCTCGGTCCAGTAAGCTGGCTTTTGGCAGAAGGGTTTGTTCTCACGAGAAAGCTCTCCCCTTTCAATTCAGAAGAATCACTGCTAGGAAGCAGGTGGGGAGATTTCATAGACAAAGAGATTCTGTTGGGACTCTGTCTTGCGTGCATCGATTTTTGCTCTTCACAAACATGTTTGAACCTGACTCCTCCAGTACCCTCGATGCCTGCAATTCCTCGGTTTTACCTTCTTGTCCTTGAAACCATACTACATCACAAGGATGGAGGAGATAATTCCCAAGCACTCCGCCCCAGGCTGGGCTCTGTGCCGTCTTTAGGGAGGGGGCACAGACCGCCCTGAGGCAAGCCCAGTGAGAGGTCACGGAGGTGTGTGGTTGTAGCGTGCGCCCAGAGAGGGCGCTGGTCATTCCGCCTGCAGTGGGCATGGAGGGCGTTGGGTTAAAGGCCCCCTGGGTTGATTCTTGAAAGGTATTTCCTACCTGCTGCTGTATTGGGGCATCTTGTTCTTCCTCCTGCCACCATTCCACGCACTTTCATCTGCGAACTTTCACCCCCACCCACGTGGGAGGCAGTGGGAGGTGACTTGCTCTGAACAGGCCTCTGCGTACCACAATGAGACTTGTCTTTGTATCTACTTAGGCAGGGCCCTCTCTCGGGCAGGTTACGTAGCCTCCCCAAATCTCAGGGCTTTGTCTGTCATACTGACTTCCTAAAATAGAGTGAAATTAAAATAATGCACACAGGGCATGCAGCACATAGGAGGCGTCTGAAAATATTTCTCCTTCGTGTGCGTGGGTGTGCCCAGGCCACAGCGTTTGCCACTGGGGCACTCACTCCGGGGAGAGGCCCACCCTCTGAACCACGCGGCACGTGGTTCTCCAAGGGCCTGGGCTGCCCTGAGAAGACCCACGGTGACCAAACTGGGCAGGCGGTATGACCACTTGCTTAAGGGAGAAATCCACTTCGATTCTGAGGTGACACACCAGTTTACAGTCAACACGTAACCATTTTGCAGGACACAGATACAGTTAGTTCATTTTTTTAATGTAAACTTTCTGTTGTAAACGTATAGAAATGTATAAAAACTTAAACAGACAACTCAGAAAATGCACACACCTGCTCCAGATCAAGGAAATGGACTACTTATAGCCCAAGAGAAACCGTATCTTACTTCTGTCAGCATGGACTGCTATAGTCTGCTTTGAACTTTGTAAATGGAGTCACAGGGCATGTAGACCCTTTTGCACTTGGCTTCTGTCAGCATTCCCTGAGATTCATCCGCGTTGCTTTGATGCGGTCTTTATATGTACAGTGTTTATGCATTCCACTGTTGATGAGAGGCTGGGCTGTCTCCAGGGTCGCTGGATTTCTGATGGAATCAGTCTTCTGCCTTTCTCCTGGTGCCTATACTTTCTCACTTTTGCTGAGCGCATACCTGGGGCTGAACTGCTGAGTCATCGGGTGTATTTCGGCTTTGATAGACAGTCACATGGTTTCCCAGAGTGCTTTTATCCTGCTTACACTGCTGCCGCTGTGTATGAGGCTGGACGGAGTTTATTTTGCCCCCAAATGCACTGAAATTTAATATTTCTCAAATTTCCATCTCTATATCTCTCTTCACAAAATAGTTGCATTTTTGATGCTGTTATATCACTGGGGCTTACCACTCTATTACAAAACTGGAAAATGGTGTCTCCAAGTTTTCACAGAAATTTGTCTTAAGTGATGCTAAAAACTAAATCAGAGTGGCCATTTCCCCAGCTTAACGAAAGGCGTCTCCCTAGATACTCTCCCTCTGTCCTTTTTAACATGTAAAGGAACTCAAGGTCTTGCTCAACTCACATTAGATTTTTCAACTTCTATAATTTGGGTGTGGACCATCTTTCTGTCTTGGTTACAAAGCAGGGAAGGTTTCTGAGAAACAGCCCTATGCACTGGTGAAAAGAATGGCTTTGTTTTCAGTGCCAGGCTAGTTGAGCTTTGTTTTTTACTCTGGGACCCAGGGAAACTTTAATTTATTCCCTTTGATATACATGATTAAGCTGCCCCTTTGGTAGTTTAAATGGTAATTGCTGGGTAAATACACCTTTGTCAGAGTTGAGAGGTCAGACCTTGCTCGGAGGGGAGGGCTTTGTTTGGCCACAGAGGGGCTACTGTGAGCTACAGAAATCCTACCTTTGCTGCTCCGCCCGCCCGGCGGCCCAGGCGGACTGTTGATCAAAGGTAGGTAAAGACCCAGTTCTCCTGGGCAGCCTCCAACAGTGCTGCTCTTGGGACCCGCCAGCACGTTTGCATCAGGGCGCTCATGGAGACCTGAGCGCAGTCCTGCCCCGACCAACGGGATCAGGCCCTGAGGTTACAGCTAGAATTGGAATGGCACTCTCTCCTCTAGGTTTCAGAAAATAATTAAGGTAATAGAGTTTCTTTACATTAAGGGGTTTCTGCATAAAATTTCTTAAACCTCTTGGCACTCGTTACTATACAATTTTAATTAATTATATTTTTCTTGAGAAAGGGAAATATCGATTTGTTGTTCCACCGTTTACGCATTCATTGGCTGATTCTTGAATATGCCCTAGCTGGGGACTGAACCCCGGGATGACACTCTAACCACCTGAGCCACCTGGCCACGGCCTACGCTACAGTTCTAATTTAGATGCTGCGAGAGTTGACATCGATTTTCCTAGCGCTTGGTTATTTTTTCATTTAATTTACCCGTATTTCATGATGTCCCACAGAAGTGCCTGGTGCTTTACCACCTGAACGAGTTTGAGAGTCAGGGGTCTGTCTGTAAGGAGAGGCGGCGGCTCCAAAAGACTGTCATGACAGCAGTCACTGTGTCGGAGGGCTCTGTGCCAGAGCTGGGCAGGCGGGGGTCCCTAACATCAGATCTTCCGGCGCGTCAGGGCCGATGCTGTGACCCTGGGGCGCCCCGCCCCCCGCCGTCAGGCGCTTTGCTCCCCGTTGCCGGTTGGAGAGGCAAGTTTGCTGTTGCCCGCCTTGTTTTTGCTTTTTAACCTGAGGGCCCACAGACTTCCCCAAGGGATGTCTGCGGTACTGGGAACAATGTCCAAGGGGAGCTTAGAGTCCCGAGGACCTTCCACGTGCAGGGCTTTGCCCCCCAGGAACCGTGTGGTGCCTGGATTCCCTAAGGTCGAAGGGGAATTTCCCAGTGGGCTCCGTTCAAGACGTGTGTGCTTGCATGACTACTCGTGTGATTTTCAGGACTTCCAGATGAGCAGCGGGTTGAGGCTTTTAAGGAAGGACACACAGATTCTTACTGGCACCAAAGCAACCCCCAGCCTGTGTTTCTGTACTGCTGCCTGGCCTGCCCGAGCCCTCAAGCTGGGGACAGCAAGTAGATTTAACTGCCCTATCAGCTCTAGTCAACTGGTAATGACTGTCTGGTGGCTCTTCAGGATTTGGAGACCCCGCTCCCGCTCTTAGGAAGGGGAAGAAGTGCTGTGATCGATTAGCAATGTCTGCTTGGGTCTGGGTGGGAAAGGGGTGACAGGGGCAGCCAGTCACCATGTAGTCCCTCCCTGGCTTCTAGCCAAATCGGTGGTCCAGTACCATGGAGCCAATGTTCAGCAAGAATGAGCCCCAAGCACTCTGACTTCTCCGTTGCTTCAGTCCTGAGAGACTCTGTGGCAGCTCAGGGGTTAGTCCCTGAAGCTCAAGCCTGCCTGGGTTCAAGTCCCAGCTCCACTCACTAGCTGTGAGGTTATGGGCAAAGCCCTGAGTGATGATGAACCTTTAAACTCCCAGAACACTTGGTACTCGCTCAGCGATTAAACTATCAAACAGCTAGTTTAATCACTTACATCCAAGGAATAAATTAAAGCTTCCTCAGATCCCATAATAAAAAAGTTTGTGCCTCAGTTTCCTCGTGTACAAAATTGGAATCACAATAGTGACTGCCTCACGTGGTCGCTACGAGGATTAAACAGTTGCCACACGTGAGGTGCTCCGTAAAGGATGGCCGTTGTTTCATCCTCGTCGCCCCCACCTTCCGCAGCCTGAACTCCTCCCACCGGCACCAGCCTCGCCCCTACTCCGGGCTGTAGCGCTGTGACCTGCTGCTCTGCTGACCGTGACCGCGCCACCCCAGGGCTGCCTTCCCCACTGCAGAGACCCCGCTCCCCCAATAACAACAGCAGTAGTCACGGTCCCCGTTTATGGAGCACTCCCTCCGTATGGGGCGCTGTGGTGAGCCCTTCACATGCACATGCCCATCTTCGAGCAGCTCTAGGAGGGCGATATCAGTGTGCCCGCGTCGTGGGTAAGGAGGTGCGGAGAGCTTAAGCGACTTGCCCCAGGCCACACCGTTGGTGGCATCATGGTTTGAACTCTGGTGTCTCCTTGGTAACTTAGATTTTTTCTCTTGGCCAAGCTTTGCCTTCGGTCAGGACCCCCATCCTTGTTCCTGCTGGCATTTCTTTAGCACTGGTGATTGAGATCATTATGATGAAGATATTCCAGGTCGAGCTTTTAAACAAAATGGACAAGGCAAAGATTCCAGGCAGTTTCCACAATGGCTCATGTGACCAGAAAGCCCTTTCCGTGGTTCCACCCAACATGAAAAATCAATCTAAATGATCAACTCGCCAGCACAGCTGTGGTTTCTCCTGCCCGCGATGGCCGCGGGGACGTCACGCGGAACAGCGTGTCCTCATTCCGGAGCTGGTTGGGGAAGAGCCATCAAAGCCTTGACAACGTTCAGATCTTCTCACCTAGCAATTCCAGTTCTACAGCTTTGTCAGTGAAGTGGAGTTGTGTAGAGACACATGTTTCACTGTATTGTTTATATAATGAAAGGCTTTCTTAGAATGAAAGGCCGTCTCCCAAGTGAAGTACGTTAACATCTGCGAGCACTTTCCACATGTCAGGTGCTTTTCTAAGGGCTTTACATGTGTGAGTGCACTTCCGGAGGGACTCTCAGCCCAGCTGGGGACCACTGGGGCAGGTACAGGGCGCAACGGGAGAACAGGGCTGCCTGCCTTGGTCTGGCCTCAGGGTTGCGGCTAACAGAAAACAAGTCAAATTGGCATTATTTTTTTAAACCTTTTTGGGGGGCTGCTGAGAAATCTGTGCGGTCTCAACAATGGATAGTAACAGCAGGTCAGACTGACCGAGAGCTCCCTACGGGCCACACCTCCCTCGGCACTTGGCATGTCTTAATACTTTTGATCCAGTCCTATCAGGTAGGTGCTATTCTTAACTCCATTTTGTAAGTGAGGAAACTATGGCAAAGGAGAGGATAAATGGCATTCCCAAGGTTGCAATGGCCTGTAATGACAGAATCACTATGACAGCCACCAGGCGGGCTGACTCCAGAGCTCCTGTCCTCAGCTCGATGAACTGGAGCTTGGCTGGATTCAGGAGCTGAGACGATGCCACCGAGACCTCTTGGCTTGGCTTGCATCCTAAAGCTTCCTTCCTAGGTGGGCTCCCTCCGTGTGTCTCCATGATGGCAGCCCAAGCCCACCCTGACCTCACACCATGCCAACAGCTCACCAGTCCCAGGGACTGACAGGTCTGGCTGGGGTCACGAGCCCTCTCCTAGCCTCCTGAGAACCCTGTGGGATACTGCAGAAAGCAGAAGTGATTTCTCAGAGGAAGGGATGCTAAGCAGACACACGTATGGCCACACTGAAGGCCAGTGAATTGTGATCAAGGACCACAGTGAAAACCAGGTGATGGAGCTCCTGTTGCGTGCCAGGTTTGCAAGGCATTGGGAAGCTACTGAGACATGGCTGTTGTCTCCTTCAACCAAGGAGGGAAGCGGTAAAAGAAAACTGTAGCAGAGAGTGACTGGGGCCTGAGGAGAAGGGGTGGGTGATCACGAGGCGAGCAGAAGACCAATCAGGAAGGCCTGGCGAGCCCGGTCAGTAGTAATGAATAGTTCCAGCCGCCGCTGGAACGCATGTTACACGCTAGGCACTAACCAAGCAACTGGTATACATTTATGTTCACTCTGGTACCTGCTGTGTCATAGATGAAGAAACGGATACTTTGAAGAATGAAATAACTTGCCCAAGACCCCACAGTGATGGAGCCAGAACTGAATAGTCTATAAATCCCTTAGACTTCACCATGTTGCTAAGGGGAGGCCAGCAAAGGTCATGGTCAAATTTGTTTCCCCCCGCCAAGTTATCCACATTGCAAATGAAAATTTTTTGGTTGGTAGCATGCTAATATCATATATCTGTCACTGAGATACACAGAGCACACATTTAAGAACTCGAAGACGTACATATTGGATTTTTTCCAACTTGCTTTTAAGTATCATCAATATGGTGTCCAAGTAGTGCCATTTCAAATACTGGGGGGAAAATGCTGGAAGGATTCCACATCCAAATACAAAGGCCCTGAAACCACCAAGGGGCAAACCAGATCTGACTTGAACATACTACACATGGAAACCCCGGGATTGCTGCAATGCTCTGGGAATATTCAGTTACAAGGGAGACCCAGTGCTGACCTTTTCGCAAGGAGACAATCAACAGAAGACGGTATTTGATAGGAGGAATTAACTTCCTGTTAACAAGGCTTCTCGCCCTATACAAGAGAGAGAAGAAAGAAGGGCAAAGACCCCAGTTGGCTTTGAAGAGATGTACCATGGTTCTTTAGGAGTCTGAAAAAACAAAAAACAAGAGGAGGTATTGTGCAGAAAGGCCATATGATCCAACCAGCTGTTAAATCCTTTGCTCCAATGGGTTTGCTAGAAAGGCTTAAGAAATGACAGAAATAAACCAGTAGAAACTTGATATTCATATTACATTTCTTCTGCAAATACCCATGACATACAGAGGATATAAAGGGGACCAAATAGCTAATTTAAATATTACTTCCCGGGTGGCTTTCTGGGCTACTCACACCTGTATCTGACACTCCTAAAGCCACTCTCCATGCTCCCCACACCTCCCAGCAGAATGCACCACCCTTTATTCTGCACTGGAATAACCCTATCTTATGTACAGTGTTTCCATTACGACGTTGTATTGAAATCGTCTCCTCGACTAGATTCTAACTTACCTCTGTCCTACGTATTTTAGCAGATGCAGCGGCTCAGGAAATGTCTGCTCACTTAAGGAAATGCTTCCGTACATTTACAAATACTGCACTATACTGTAGTACAGCTCTGTGCTCATCTCTGGTCCAGGAGCTCCTCAAGCATAACATCATGTCTTACTCCTCTTTCTCTGCATTGTCTAATACGGTGCCTAACCGCTCACATTAAATAGTAGGTGCTCAGTAAACGTCTGAATGCTTAGGCACATTCAACACATAACAGGGCAGGAAGCAGGTAGGACAGTAATAGAATTCTTGATACAGAAAACCTTGTGAATTAGTGGCACAGTGTTTTTTGGCTTATGAGCATGAGTGATGGGAGATGGCAGTTTTCTGGGAAAGTATAAATTTAGGTCCCGCATTCCCAGCTGGTGAAATTCCTCATAAATTGGAAAAAGGTAATTAACATAAACAATATATAGGTGCTTCCCATTTAAACTCTGCAACAAATCTAGGAGGCAGTTATAATCTCCCAGGTGCAAAAGATGAAAGAGGCCCAGAGAGGTTTATTTCTTGCCCAAGCCCACACAAGTGGTCAATGCCAGGCCTGAAGCTCAGTGCCCGCGGCCCTTTCCTCCCCGAGGTCCCGCTGCAGAGGAGTGAGAAAGAAGCTGGGGGCTGAGAGTCGAGGCCTGCCCGAGGCCACGTCTCAGCTTCAGGCACCTTGGAGCCAAGGGCACCTGCGGAGGCAGAGAGCAAAGCGAACCCAGCGGGGCCGCGCATCCCCGCCCAGCGCTCATTCAGTGGCATCCGTAAGCTCTGTCCGCCGAAAGAAAACGGGATATTTTCGGCCGCGAGAATGCGCATTTTGAAATTCAAATCATTCTCGGACTTGAAGGAGCACATTGCGAAGCCAACTGGGGCCCTAGAAACTCGCCAACCAGAACCTTAGACACAAGTCTTTAGTGCTCACGGAACGGGAACCCTCCGCCCGGAAGTCGGTGCCGGAAGCTCCTGTGGTTTGACGTCACTTCCGTCGCGTTCTCCAGGGGCGCCAAGATGGATGCTCTGCGGGCCCGGGAGCAGCTCCGGAGGCGATACCTGTTCTCTCCCGACGCCGAGGCCTCGCTGGACGGCGAAGCCTGCGCCAGGCGGGGTGAGGAGCTCTTCCGGGTGCGCTCGGAGGCGCCTCGCGGTCCTCCCGCAGCCCTGCCGGGTCGGGAGGGACCGGGTTTCTTTTCTCCAGGCTTACCGATAGTTTGCAAGGAGGGTATTTAGTGTCATAAAAGATCCTTAGCGATCACTTAGCCCTGCGCGTCTTCATCCCAGGCTGCGCTTTAGGATCCCCCGGAAAGATGATATAACACAATTAAAAATACCCAGCGATTCTAAGAGTCAACCAGACATACTCGTACGGGTACGCCAGGCCGTGGGTACCAAGTGTCTCACCTCACCATATCTTGTAACAGCAGAGAGCTGGTTGAAGACTCGGAGGCCGACTTTTGTCTACCAGCGTGGGTGATTTTCAAAGGGAGGCACAGAACAGCCAGTGGTATGCCACCATTTGGGTACAGGCGGGATGCTGCGTGGTGTGTGTTTTCCTGTAGAGGCGGAGAGTGTAGAAGAATCCAAGAGCTTGGGATACCGGTGCTTGCTTCTGGGCAGGGGAACTGGGAGAGAGGGGTTTCATTTTAGACCTTTTTGTCCTGCATGTTTTAAATCATTTACATTTATTGCCTTCCAAAAACAAACAAAAAACATCACGCCCAGGCATGCTGGTTTGTAAATTCGGAGGGAATTACCTCCCGGAATTTGTATTATGAACAAGCTGCTTAGGAATCCTGCAGGTTGAGGACCTCCGATGTATGCCAGTGGCATGTCAGTCACCTGGAGAACTTGTTAAAACTAACTCATTCGACCCAACCCCAGCCATCTGTGCGTTCATATTGGGTCCCAGGACTAGACCCAGTGTACCCTTTCCACTTTTGAGTTGCCTTAAACGGTTGTGTTTAAAATAAATTGTTATGAGTAGTATTTTTGGAAAATCCGAATGTGTTTTGTGCTTTAACATTTGCCTTTTGCATTTTCCTTAATAGGACTAATTACTTTCCGAAATAAAATATGAAACATAATGTTAAAATTCGTACACTACCAGATGTCGTCATTCTGTCTGAAAGACTGAACATGTAAATTTGATCTCAAAGTTCATGTAGAGGAAAAAATTGACTCTATAGAACATGTTTTATAGTGAGCTATTAGTGATTATTTCTGCAAATATAAACCGATTTTGGTGGTTTTACAGAAGAAATTCAGGCTATGCTGGGAAACAATCTGGTTCTTAGAAAGCTCCAGGAAACTTTTTTATTTGGCTGAAAAGAGGTTAATTTTTCCCCAGGAACTTATGGAAATTTAATAAGTTGAAAACCCCTTTATTTGCAGGAGCCTCCGCAGCTGTTGAGAAAAAGCAGAAACCTCTTCCAAGACTTAATATCCATTCTGGGTTCTGGATATTGGTCTCCATTGTTGTGACCTATTATGTCGATTTCTTTAAAACTATTAAAGAAAACTTTCACACTAATAGGTAAGAAAACTTTACTGGTTCCTACGTTAAACACTCTTCTTATTTTTCATGTTTTGTTTTGTCCGTTGAACTCTTCAAAGGCCCAGCAGGTACCTGGTTTCTGCTAGGTGCTGGTGATAGCTAGATGAGTCACAGAGCGCGTGCCCTGGGCATGTACAGTGCAGTGGACCAGATGGAAGTCACGTGTGCCTTTCAGCACAGGTGTGTTGTAGGATGGGAAAGGTGGTGAATTAGAGAAGGACCTAATCCATTTGTAAATTGTGGGAGGAGAGAGCCTCCGACTGAAGGTCTTGGTGAAGATAAGGCGCAGCAGCCCTGGGAGGAGGGACTGAGAACCGTGGGGGGTAACAGTAAGGTCTCAGAGTTTGTGTTTGCAGAGTGGGTACAGCTAGCAAGGTAACTACAGGGTGTGACTGAGTTGGAGTTGAGGTGAAGGTCACTAGTTAAATCTCAGGCGTTCACATGGAGGCGGTTGTGGATCATTCCAGAGTCCTCTGAACATTGGAGGGTGTTCCAGAGGCCCCCAGATAATGGGAAAAAAAGGAAGAGATGTTGGTGAGCATCAGAGCTGGCATTGGGAGGGTTCGATTGTGTTGGGTGCCAGCGTTTATGGAAGCACCAGTGAAGCTCGGAAGGCGTAGGTGGGGCTGTTAGATCCTGTGTTACCGTGGCCGGACGCACAGTTTGCCCTGCAGAGGCCCCCAAGGGGAGCAGTGCTGGTGAGAGTGGCCACCCAGCAGGGCGGGAGCGCACGCGGTCAGGGGAAGGGGGGCCAAGGGGAGTTCGTTTAAACGATTGGAGGGAGAAAGCTGGCTCCCCTCTTTCCCTGTTTCTATAGGCAGAAACTTCCCCTAAACTCCCCGCTCTTTCCCCGGGAGGTGGTGTGAGTGCCTGATTTGGGTCTGTGAGGAAGAGTTAGACGTGTGCAGCTCCGTACCTTCTTCCCCTCGGGGGCTAAGCACAGATTCTAGGCTGCTTTCCGTGCCATCGTTTTATGGGGCAGCCCTGACCTGAGACGGTCACTGGGTTTCCACTGCAGCTTGGAGCCCAGTGGCCGGGTTTGTCTGTTTCTGGGTGTCAGTTTTCGGAAGCGCTTTGTCTTTGTTCACCAGAGCCACGTTTCTATAGCTCCGTGACAATGCTGACAACTGATATCCATCAGCCTGACTCCTTTGTGTCTCAGCTGGTTTAGAACTTGGGCTAGGAAGAAAGGGAATAGTTACTTCAAACCCGACCAGTAGCAGCTGCCCCATCATTCAAATATTTCATGAGTGCCTGAGGTGTGTTCGGCTCTGGTAGATGAGGCCCAGCCACTCATCCTGGGCCCAGACAGCCAGGTGGACAGGTCACGTGGTGCACGTGCGCACAGGATGCTTTGCAAGCACCTAGAAGGGACACCTAGCCCATCCCAGCCTCCGGCCGTAGACCTTTTTGAGGCTAGGAGAGATGAGAGGATTCATGTATTTGTGTTTTTATGTTAAGTATTCTTCAAGGAAGCGGTGAGACAAGGAGTAGTTAGCGACACATACGAGGTGTTCGGGCACCTGCGGGCTTAAGCACAGCGAGCGCACGGCTGTTGTTTGAAGAGCTGGGACGCAGACTCTGGGACCAGGGCGGTGGAGCATGACAAGGAGTAGCAGTCGTAGGCCTGACCTCAGAAACGTGTCATCCTGGAGAAGAAAAGTCATGAATGCGGACACGGGGGCCAAGGCTTTCGAAGAGCGCCACGTTCTTGCCGAGGGCCACCTCCGTGGGCAGTGGGGACCTAGCACGCGGGGCCGGAAGGCAGTCACCAAAGGTGCCTCTGCCTTCTCGAAGTCGGTTCAGTCCCCTGATACCTGAGGTAATTCCTTTTTCTGCCCTGCCCTTAGGTCAGGTCCAGAAGCCTGGCAAGGCATTAGGGTTCTTTGAATCTATGCGAGGGCGTAAGATTGTGTATTCAAAGTTAGGAGAGAGAAGTCGGCATAAAAACAAAGCAGAATATCGTGATGCTTTGGAAGTCACAATTAAAAAAAAAATCCTGGTTGCGCGTATCCAAATCAACTGGAATTAAAGGAAAAAACAAGTAGCGACGCCAGCTGCTCAGGGCCTTCCTCGATGTGCAAGATCGAGTGTGCGCTTCACTTTGGGGGAGGCAGCGAGCTGCTGAGAATGCGCACGCCGGCGAAGAGAGGCCTTCGAGGGCCTCTCAAAAGGAGCACGGCAGTACTGTCCCCGGAGAGAGAACGTCAGTGGCGTAACGGATCCCTGGTGAGGGTTAAAGCCCTTTTCTGAGCACGATTTTGTGGTCACAGCTATTCTGTGCGTTAGCACTGTTAATGCTTCTGAAGCACACCCAGGTGACCTGGGTGGCCGGAGTCACAAAGCTGGACACGCCAGAGCTGAGTCAGACTCGGATTTTGAAGATCATGCCCCCTGACCACTGTGCATTGGCCTCTTGCACTTCTGAATTGCAGAACTGCGTCATCGTAAAAGGAATCTGGAACCTTGCCATTGTTGGAAGTCCACTTGGTGCCCGTGAACTTGACTGTTCCAGCCCCCCAACCCCCTCTGTCTTCTGCCTGGAATCCCAGGCTTCTCCCCATGGAGAAGGAAATGATAAATGGGGTATTGGCCTGAGTTGGGGGACTGGGAAAGTGTGTTCCCCAAACCTGGCCTCCTCCCATGACCAACAGGGACCGGAAGGGAAGGGGCTGCTGGAGTCACACACACTGAGTCAGGTCTTAGATACAGTTAGAAGCTAGAGAGGAGGCTCCCTGGAGGAGCATTGGAGATCTAAAAATGTGAGAGCTTCATTTAACAATCTTTTATGAGAGGCAGCGTGAACTAACCATTTTCCAGGTTGACGTTCCGCATTCTAAGGAACCCTGCTGGAGGTGCCTGTTTGTTACTCTCACACTCAAAACCTCAGAAGCAGACAGCTGCTCTCTTTCCTGTATTTCTAAAGAGAGTGCGTCGCCGTAACCGGGGGTCCTTTTGGGTCGGTTAGTTTATGGAAGTACGAGTGTGTGCATGTATTTAAAGCCATACTTTTTTGTCCCTCCATGGGGCCCAGGCTCATCCCTTCCCACCCCATCTCCCAGTAGATGAGACTTTCTGCGACCTGGGACTGAGTAACTGGGTCCCTCTGTGATCCTTTTGCAGTTGATATTCTCATAGAAATAGATTTTTAGGCTGTCACTGAAAACTTTTAAGGTATCTGCCCATTTGCTAAGCGCCGTCCGCCCTGACATCACTTTTGTCTCTACAGCTGGTTTCTCTTTGGCGGTGCCTTGTTGCTTATTAGCTTGTCCATCGCGTTTTACTGCATTCTCTATCTGGAGTGGTATCGCGGGATCGGAGACTATGACGTCAAGTATCCAACCTTAATACCCATTACAACTGCTGCCTTTGTCGTAGCGGGAATTTGGTAAGTTAACCTTGAAACGACTGATAGGGGTAAAAATTTTGTTGATCCGGTGCTGAGGTACATGGTACAAATTTCAGGGGGCAAAAAGGAAAACGGGAAAATAGTCTCCCTGTCATTTCTAGTCTCTGGTCCCCTTTTCAGTAATATCTTTCTTTGTGTAATTAGTTATTTAAAGCACAAATGGAGACATGCTGTATACTCATATTCTGCAATTTGCTTTTTAAATCATTTCCACTGTGAGGCATAATACATGCAGAAAGTAGAAAAAGTGAAATTGCACAGCTGAGTGAATCACGAAAGGAGCGTTGACGTAAGCCCCACCCAGGCCCAGGAGGAGAACGAGGCCAGCGCCTCCTAGCCCCTTCCCCACCTCCCGAGTGGCCACGCCTCCGTCCTACCCACAGGGAAGCACTGCCGGGCCTTCATGCTAATTGCTTCATTTTGCATCTGAAGAGATGCAAAATACTCTATTTTTATTTTGTCTGTGTTTTTGACCTTTATGTATTCTTGTATATTCTTTCTGCTTTTTCTGTGTTGCATTAGGTATGATTTATCCATATCGTTGTGCACAACGGTCACTCCTTACTGTGCAGCAGTCCAGGCTGGAGCAGACGCCCAGTTTATTGTTTCTACTGTCGATAGCATTTGGATTGTTTCCAGTTCGGTAGTGGTGTTAATGACGCCATTAAGAACATTCTAGTATATGTCTCTTGTGCATATGTGTACGTTTCTGTTCAATGTATACGTACGTACATGCACACATACATACATACATGTATACTTAATCTCCAGGAGTGAAATCACTGGCTCGTAGGGTGTGCATACCTTCACCTTCTGCAAATAATGCCAAACTGTTTTACCAGATTTTTTTTAACGAGCTGTACAGTTTGGAGTTCTGCGTTGGTGCACATAGGTGCCTCGCTGTTTCCAATAGTTACGTAGTTATCACTATGTGAATGCCCATGACTTGTTTAACCAGCTCCCTGGTGATGGGCTTGCAGCTGTTTTTATTCTTTTACTCCTGTAACACAAAAATACCAAAATCAGCATCCTTCTTTATTAGTAAATAGGCACTCACTGAAATGTTTATAAACGTGTACTTGCTCACGGAAGAAAAATCGGTTAATTACAGAAAATACAAAGGAAGTAAATCCCATGGTCCTACCAGTCAGGGAGAAAAACTACTCTTCATGTACAGTAAGTTCTCACGGAACATGGTCTTTAGGTTCTGCGACTTTACGTGAAACAGTGTCTAACAGAACCAGTTTTTCCACAGGCAAATAGATAGAAACAAGAGTTAGATTCCTAACGAAACGATGTTACTCAAGGACCAGCTATATTGTGGATAGCCCTTTAGTTTTTTTCCTTTCATAATATTAAGTGAATTTTGATTTTGGAAGAAGCGTATACTTTTGTACATACTCAGTTTAAATCTGTGGTTTTAATGATATTTTTTGTTGTTGCAGCTTAAGGGTATTTTACGTGTTACACTGTGACATGACTGTTAATCCTTCAGGAAATTGGGTGGACTGTTACCCTCAGAAATGTTATTTTATTTTTCAGAACAGTGTAATTATAGCTATTTTAAAGTTCTACTTATAAAACATTACATATTAAAATCAATAACTGAAGCATTTAATTAACTATAGTTTTCCCTCTTTAACTTCTGCTGTAGTAAGTTCAGTCCACAAAAGTCATTGCACCTAGAAAGTTTTATTCTTCCCTTGGTGACAGGCATAGTGTTTTTCTCAGTGGAAGATTTGATAGAAAGTTATAAATGGTTACTTTTCCACCGTGTTTCTAATGGTAAAATGCTTTTAGCCGTCTTCTCACTGTAACTGTTTGACTGTGCGAGGCCGTGAGAGCAGGCTGCGGCCACTTTAGCTCACGTCCCCAGAGGCACTAGCTTGGGGAGACTGAAGTTCCTGTGAAGTCCTGCTGGCTCTCCTCAGAAGACCTTTAGTGATTCGAGTTCTAAGTACTTTTGGAAGAGATTGTGATATTTCCAATATTTGCTAAATCCCATCTCTGACAAAAAATAAATACATATAATGTTGCTGGCTGAATGAATTTTCCCAAACTGAGTAAAAAATGAGTTCTTTAAATCTGGATTCAGTAGTAGAAT
>PVJD01001400.1:0-269998 GCA_004026545.1 Mormoops blainvillei | reverse complement strand
GTTCTCACTAAACGCAGAGGTGCAGAGAGGCAGCCCTCAGCCCCTGCCCCCTCAGTCTTCCTGGTCTGTCCTGGGCGTCCTTTGAAGGGATGTCACCTGTGTTCACAGTCCTCTCCTCTGGACTCTTTTTAAATGTTGGCTGCCTACAGGTCACTTTCGAGAGAGCGTGGCCTTTGCCCTCACCATTGCTTTTGGTAACGCGGCAAAGCACGAGATCTCTTCTTCCCAGAGGACTGTCTCTGGGAGTCTGCAAAGCTGTTTTTTGGCACTCAAGATGACAAATGGCATGAAGTTCCCTCAAGTTACCTTTGTAACCCAGAAATGTTTACTTGTAGTGTAGAAATGAGCGACACCCTTTCCTCCAGGCTTGGGCTGCATAATCCACTCTGTGTCCCTGGGCAGCACTGCCGGTGCCCAGAATCTCACAAATCTGCAGGGAAGCAGCTGTCATTTGCAGCCTGCAGCACCCCCAGAAATACACCTACAACAATACAAAAATGCATAAGCGTAAGGTTCGTCATTATTTGTAATTGGCAGTTATGGGCAATCCGTAAGTGCCCAAGCATAGGGATTGGTGAAATCGTAGAGAACATGCACACAATGGAAAAAAAAATAGGAAAGATCTTTATAAACTTACACGAAGTGATTTCCAGGATATATTGTTAAATGAAAAAAGCAAAATGCAAAAGAGTTTAATAGAGTACAGTACCTTTTCCTGTAAGAAACAAGGGGGAAACCAGAGAACCTACAAAATGTGATTTTTTTAAAAACAGCACATAAAAAGGATGAACCATAGAGCAATAAAATTCGTTGTCTCCAAGAAATAGGGGAAATGGAGTAGAAAGGCTAAGAGAAGGAACAAAACATTAATGAGAAGGTCTTTTTTATATAGATGTGACTTTTGAATGCATGTCCACAAATTAAAAAGTTAACAAGATGAGGGAAAATCTAAAACAATGCAAATAGGAATAAATGATCCCAGGAGGATTATGAATGAAAAACTTAACCACACTGAAGGGGCAAGATATGAACTAATTAATGCAGAGAACATTCAAACACAGCACTTTGATTTTATGCCCTCGGTCTAGTGGGAAAAAGCGGTAAACAAAGGTTAAAGTTAGAGATTTTCCTTTTTGTTGTTGTTTTTCTTTAGTCATGTAGAAATAGAAATTCTTTAACTCTTTATGTGTATTGTAGGATTGAGCCAAAGAATACATATGGCCATGTTTTGGGAACCCGGATTTTCACGCTGAGAGAGGGAAAGCTGGAAAGGTAAAACAGATCAAGGCGAGGGAGAGTCCTGTGGGCTTCGATCAGCTTTGAAAGTATCAGTACTAACTCAGGGTTTTAGATCATTTATAAGAGGAGGGCAAGGCTTACTTAAAGTTTTACATATTTTTATACATGTAATAAAAATAAAAAGGTAAAGTTTATATATATATATATATATATACATATATATATAGTACACTCTCTATAAAACCCTGTATGTACTAAGGGCTTTCTTCCTTTCTTCCTGTTCTCATTCACCGTGGACAATTCTCTTAAAGAAAAGACAGTATTTTATATTCTTCTCAGCTTTCTCTTCACTAGATAAATCTCTTCTCTCACCGATACCTTTATGTTGTTTTATCTTACAGTTTTATTTTGAGGTAGGTAAGAAATGAGAAGTTTTTTCCCAGTTGACAAATAAAAAAAAGAAACATTGGAAGTGCTAGGAAGAGAACCCTCTTGCCAGGAGTTAGGCAGCTGAGAGGGCGGGCCTGTGTAGCTTTTGCAGGAGGACTCTGTGGCTTCCTGGAGACCACAGGGACTTAGTGGTGGCCTGGAGTAGGATGTGAGCCCAAGAATAGAGGAAGTTCAGGGTTTTTATGAGCAGCCGTGCTGCTGTAATAGGCTTACCACTTCCTGCACTGTACCCGGGAGCATCAGGGGTCCCATGAAACAGACAGAGCCCAGAACTCAGCCTTTTGACTCTTACTCTGTCCCAGAGACCATCCTCCCTCTTCAGCAAAATAAGGCCACACAACGATAATTATAATTATTTTCCCCCCTTCTTCTTAGACTCATTTCCATTTAGTTAAAAATGCGCTTCCCTAATGATTCATTTATCAGCCTGTTCCTGTACTCAATCACAGCTCACCCCCCTGCAAACTATTTGAAATTAATTGTTATCCAACAAAGCCCAAACCTCCCATACTCCCCTATTATTGCATGGCTTTCCATTTCCTTAAGTTATAGCAATAATTAAACTGAACTTTAATTAAGTAAGCTCTACCCTCCTCTTCCAAGAGTCCCATTCAGGCAATTTCCTTCAGGTAATTTCCTTCATTTCCATACGATTACTCATACCCACTGGGGTTAGGGGCACAGACATGCAGGCAGAGGACGTGGCTTGATGTTGTCTTTGGGTGTTGATTAACTACCTTGGCAACATTTGTAAGTTCTACTACTCTGTCAAATCTAGATTCTCATTTTCTCCCTCCTGAATCTCTTCTTTTGGGGAAGTCGCAAAGAAAGTTCTTCTGACAGTTTCCAACTGAAATGTAATCAGCACATAAAGCTTCAGACCCAGGGAAGAAAGGATATTTATAGCCCTTGTTATTGTTCACATCAGAAACATGACAGATTGGAAGATGCGACTTCTGAGGGCCTTACAGGAGATGCCATATCGTGGAACTTCTCTGATCCCTATCCAGTTACAGAAGATAGGAGGCATTCAGTAGAATTCTGCTCCACACCAACCTTGCAAATGGAAAGTGCTAGTATGGTTTTCAGAGCTGAATGTCCTAACCTAACATAACCTGTGACCTCTCTAGATCTGAGCTTCATTCCTCTAAAGATTAGTAAGGCTGAGCCCACACCCCTGTTAAGTCCCTGCCTCGTAACTGAGAATCCAATTGGGTATTTCTACCCAGTCCACTGAAGATCCGACCCAGCAACTGTAGGACTCAGGGGGATTGACCATGCTTGTTCTCCCAGAACTGAGGGTTTTCCTGAAACCTGGGACTTTCAATGCAAGAGCCAGGGCAGTCCAAGAAAACTGGGACAGTTGGTCACCAGAGGACAGGCCCAAAGGGAAGGGCACCTTTTCCAAAGTATTGTGTCCAAAGTAGCCTAGTAGCTTTGGCTGGGCTTGAACAATTATCAACACTGAATTATACTGAATGATTAGGGACTTCCAATTCTAGAGCTGGGCCCCAATTACAAAAAATTCCTTTCTCGCCATTTGGAGAGTGGGTACTCCTTAAGGCAACAGCTGTATCCCTATTCTCAGCGGCCGACCCATTCTGACTGAAGGAGAAGCAGTGCCTAGATAAGATGCCTGTTCCTGGCACCCCAAAGAAGGGTTCGAAAGATTTATGAGAGAGTCCAGAGGGCCTGTGGTTGAGGAAAACTTGTTGGAGGAACAACACAGAGCTCCAAACTCAAGAGGACACAGTAGGGATAAGCAAAAAGCAGATTTTATAATCCAAGATGAACACACTGGCTTTAAATAATTATCAGGGATGCCTTGTTACATAATAATGGTAACAACCAACAAGTATTAAGCCTTATTTTGTGCCTGGCACTGTTCTAGGCACTTCATTGGGTTTACTCATTTAATCTACTCCATAATGTGGATATTAAATCACCATTTGACAGTAAGGTTAAATAATTTTCCCCAATGTCACAAAGATAGAGCTTATCTTTTTGATCATTGCATTATATTTCTTCTCATAAGCTATTCTTTGTGAGTTAAAATACAGATTTCCAGGCCCATCTTTACATAATAAATTTGGAGTGAGATCTAGACATCTACATTCTTAAAAATAGCCTAAATGGCTCTGATGCAGGGAGAGCAACAGCTCAGTGTTCAAGAAACATCCTCAAGCCAACGGGCACACAGGCCTGCGTGGCTGCACCAGAGATTCTGAAGAGCGCGTGTGTTTACAGCAGCAGCTCTAATTCTGGACCCCATCAAGTGATCTGCCCACCCCGGCAATGGACTCTTCTACCCCCATCAAGATTCACTTGTGAACGAAGTAGGACTGCCAATAAATCGTCTTAACCAAGGCTGGCAGAGGCAGGGGCTAACATATTTCTTCTGCGGGCCAGGCTTTTTGTGGGTGAGAAGAAATTGCAAGAACAGGGCACTGAGGTGCACTGCTGAGCAAGAACTACTAAAGTGTCTGAAGCGATCCAAGACCATGACCTTTAATCCTTGGAGGTGAGCTGAAAAGTGGCAGTAACATTCATGAACTGTCTAAAACACAAGGAAGACATGTGGGTGTGCCTAGCATGATTCTCAGTCACACACAGAATTAGCCCTAAAGGCAGATGGTGAGGCCAGATATGTGGTCTGAGCAGTCCCATCTGGAAAACAAACAAAACAGAAAAATACGGACTGCTCTTTCTGTCTCCCTGGGAGGATTTGAGGTTCCTAGGAAAAAGGTCTCTTGCTTTAAATGGAACTCTCATTCCTTGGCTCTTCCCCAAAGTCAGCGTTTTGCATTTCATGAGTGGCAGATCAGGATCACTGGGCTTTAAACAATTGATTGTGGTCCTCTGGGTGTTTATTGTGCTAAAGCAAGCACGCATGTGTGCACCCGTGTGTGTGTGTGTGTGTGTGTGTGTGTGTGTGTGTGTGTGTGGAGAGAGAGAGAGAAAGAGAGGGAGTGAAAACAATAGCTTAATAGCTTGTGCAAAGGCTTCCTATGCTGGGGCTATTGATGTAGGTACAGCTCAAAGCCTTTCTTCCCCAGGCGTAATCACAGTATGCATTTCAGCTTCTCTTTAATGTGCCCGTGTTCTGGAAGCTGAATTTCTCCGGTGGAGGAGAGCAGAGCCTGTTATCTTTCCTCAATCTACGGGTGAGCTATAGCCTTGGAGAATTGATGGAAATCATACAGCCTTTTGTTTCTTTCTCCTACCCGTGTTCGTGGAGATTTTTAGATAATGTGGCCACCCCACACCAGGCAGACTGCTGTTCCTGATCAAAACGCCCTGGATTCTCTGGGCAGAGTGTTCACCTGCCAGCCAGGTTGTAGAGTGTGAGATAATGAAGCAAAATTAACATCATACCCACGTTCTTTCTTCTCCTAACAGGCTCAGCGGCTGGCTCTTCCTGCTGGGCCTTTTTTCCCCCTTTTCTTTGTGATTTTTTTAAAGAACATAAAAGAAAAGGGAGAACAATTAGGAACATCACTTTAAGGTGCGTGTGTCCAATGGAGCCCTTTTAAGGGATATTCAGAAGCATTGGATTCTCGCAATTCCTTGTGCCCTGGGCCGGGCTGGCCCAGATTTCTTCCTTCAATGACACCCATTCTTTAACTAGGCTGTTGTGTCCTGGTCTCTTCTCCAATGACAATACACAGGGGATAAAACATTTCCCTTTTTTTCTTTTTCTTTTTTTGTCTTTATTTCAAGGGCAATTTTCCTAATTCTTTTATTCAAGCACAGAAAGGAAGTCTTGTTCATCAATGGCTCTGCTTGACTGAGACTAACCACAGGAGGACGTATGGACAGATCTTAAAGCTGGTGGCCTGAAACTTCTTACCCATGGTAGGTGAGCTCCTGTATAAAAATATTGCATAAAAACCCGAACTTTAACATACTGCAATAGCATTCAAAAGGACTCCATACAAAAACAATCCTCCCAATATTGATTCCTACAAGGAAATGCTGACAGATCATTCACTATAATTAAAGACTGGTAGAAAACTCATCGAGAAGAAAAATTCATTTGAAGAGAAATTTAAAGTCAACCTGTCAGAGCAATCAAAAATTAATATCTCTCAGAACTGTAAGTAAACCTTTGGACTGTAATGAAATTCTACACTAAAATAACACTTCACATACAGAAATTGAAACCATATTTTTTGTTTTTTAAAAGCAAGATTCTAATGAAATTTGATTAATCAAATGATTAAATTAGGGGTTTATCTGTAAGTACAAGAAATGAACTAATATCACCATCCTATTATTTTCAGATGAAGATGTAAATGCAAATCAGCTCATTATCAGGCAGAAAGGGAAAAGAATGCTCCTTTTCATTTAAAAAAGGCAGCCACAAAGAAACCATGCAAAAGTTCCATGACATTTTTTTCCCTCAACTCCTTGATAATCCAATAAATTCAAAATGGTATCATATTGTTCTAATTTGTATTTCTCTATCCATGAAATAAAATCTCTGTATATTAATGGCCATTCAGATTTTCTTCTCTGTGAAGAGCCCAAAATTATTATTATGCTGGTTTATTTGTTAGGAGTAATTTCTGTATTACTGACCCAGGCTGTCCCATGTAGCTGCTGTTAGCTACTTGTGACTATTGGACTCCTGAATTGTGGGTAGTCTGAACTGAGATGTGCTCAAAGTATAAATTCGACTTTCCAAAAAGTACAAAAAAAGAATACAAAGTATCTTATTAATAATTTTCCATTGATTACATGTTGAAACGATAATATTTGGGATATACTGGGTTAAATGGAATATATTATTAACATTAACCTAGTTTCTTTTTATGAATGGCCCCTAGGACATTTTTCAAGATCTACTCTTTAATGTTGTTGCTAGAAATTTTCACAGTACATACATGGTAAGCAAAATGGTGGACCAGAAAGCTTCAGACCCTCCTTCACCCGCAGAAACACTGATTTGAGAACTATACATGGATCAATGCCTATGCAAGAAATCCAGAAACAGTTACAAGGCACTTGCACCCAAACACATTAGATCACGGGAGAAATGGGCAAATCCTAGATTATACGCCCTGCCAATACTGAGCTGTGGGAAATAGAAAGCCTGATGCAGACCAGCGAGTAAGGGGGTAGAGCCAATCATCAAAGGCCTCCCAATAAAGAAACATGAGGGTCTAAATGGTTTCACTGGAGCATTCTGCCAAACATTTTTTAAAAAAACTAATGTCAATATTTCTCAAACTCTCCCAAAAAAATGAAAGAAGAAGGAACACTTCCAAACCCACACAATGAGGCTTGCATTACTCTCATACTGAGCCCAGACAAAGATTCTACAAGAAGAGAAAATTACAGGTCAATATCTCTGATGAATGTAGATATAAAAATCCTCAAAAAATACTAGCAAATTTAACTCAACAGTACGTTTAAAGGGTTATAAACCATGACCAGTGAGATTTATCCCTGGGATGGAAGGATGGTTCAACATAGGCAAGTCAATTAATGAGATATACCACATTAATGGAACAAATGATAAACTTACATGATCAACTCAATAAATGCAGTAAAATCACTTGAAAAAATTCAACACCCTTTCATAATAAAAACAATGAACAAAGTAAGAATAAAAGAAAATTACTTCAACATATATAAAGTCTTCAACTAACATCATATTCAATGGTTAAAAAAAAAAACTAAAAGATTTTCCTCTAAGATCAGAAACAAGGCAAGGATATCCACTCTCACCACTTCTATTCAACATAGTGCTACAAGTCCTGCAAGAGCAGCTGGGTGAGAAAGAGAAGTAAAATTCATCCAAATAGAAAACAGAATAAGTAAAAGTACCTCTGCAGATAACATGAACTTCTACATAGAAAACCCTATGAAAACCCTACAAAATCAGTTGATGTTCCATATACAAACAATAAACAGTTCAAAAAATAAATTAAGAAAAGAATCTCATTTACAATAGCATCCAAAAAAAAAAAAAAAAGAATAAAATACTTAGGCTAAACTTAACCAAAGGGTAAAAGACTTATATACTGAAAAGTACAAAACATTGCTCAAATAAATTAAATAAGGCACAAATAAATGGAAATACATCTGTAGAATTTTTTTTAATCCTAAAATCATAGGGAATCACAAAGGACTCCAAATAACCCAGGCAAACTTTAAAAGAAAGGACAAAGCTGGAAGTCTCCCACTTTCTGCCTTCAAAACATATTATAAAACTACAGTAATCAAAACAATATGGTACTAACATAAAGATATACATAAACCAAAGGAACAGAATAGAGAGCCCAGAGATAAATCCAGGCATATATGATTAACTGATCTTCAGCCAGGATAGCAAGACAGCACAATGGGGAAAGAATAGTCTCTTCAACAAATGATGTTGGGGAAACTGGCTATCTATGAGAAAAAGAATGTAATTGGACACTTAGCTTACATCATACAAAAAAATCAATTCAAATTGGATGAAAGGCTTATAAGCCCTGAAACTTTAAAACTCCTAAAGGGAAACATAGGGGTAAAGTTTTATAATATTAATCTTGGCAATAATTTTCTTGATATGACACCAAAATTACAAGCAACAGAAGCAAAGAGAGAAAGGGAGAGAGATTAGTGTCTTCCCATAAGGACAATAATCAGAAGCGATGATGAAGGTCTATTGCCATTGGGAAGCACCATTATAACCCTCTTCAGTAGCTTCAATAATGTAACATGTTAACAACTCAACTTATAACTGTATTCCCATTGTTCAATTCAATCCAATCAATCCAGAAAATTTTTGTTTTCTTTTCTTTTCCCAGTTGTACCATTTCTTATGGAAGTGATACCTTAGAGATGTCTGTTCTGATGTTTTTATACTCTTATCATGCGACACGTTGCTTGGCCTCTGGAAGCACATCTGGGGCAATGACAGTGACCACTTTATCCAAATACAATTGACCTACCCAAATCTCCACTGGCTGGAAAGGAAGGAGCGTTTCAAATCTTAATGTTGAGTTCACCACACTATGATACTGCCAGCATTAGTCTCATATCCAGCTTTCCAAGACCCCAGAGTTATATCTTCAGTTGAACATAAAATATGATTTATCAGTCAGGTTTGAATTTGACTATAAATAACAGAAAATTTTACTACAATGACTTAGGCAAATAAAGGTTAATTGTTTTTTAATGTTCCAACAAGCCCTGAGTTGGGCAAGAAGGTCTAGGCAGGCTCTGAGCGATGTCATCAAGCAACCAGACTACTGGTCACAAGGTGGCTGCTGCATCGCCAGGAATCACATCACTCACAAGGGAAAATGGCAAAGCGTCATCTGTCCCTTTCTTTTGTTTTTTTTTTTGTTGTTTTTTTTTTAGACAAAGAGAAGCTTTCCTAGAAATCCCTACAAAAGAGTTCCCCTTAGGTCTCAAGATATTAGCCAGAGCTAGTTAACATGGCAACTCTTCCCTGCAAGAAAGGAAGGAACTGGGAAAATTGAGGAACAAGTCTGTCATTCACCTGAGGCTGGACTCATGGCTGCTCTAAACAAAACCCAGGCTTGGTTATGCTGACGGGCTGGCCATGAATGAATCAAACATTGCATGGTGAGGTTCATGGGTTCTCGAATCTAGAGGAAGCGAGGTCAGGTAGTCTTAAAAGGTAGGGGAGAAGAACCTCCCACCTGCACTCCTAGCCCAATCCCAAACGTGGGATGAGCGCGTTGCTTTACCTATTCTCGAACTCAGTGGAATGGGGGAAAGATTTCTAAACTTTGATTTGGTCACTAAGAACATTTTTGTATATGTCCATATTTTAAAAATAAATTCCATTGTCTGTACAAAACTTTGGGACCCTATAGTGGCACAGAGAACTTCAAATGGGCCTTTGCCAGGGTAGGTGCCTTCTGAGCAGCCATAGAGCTGGCCTGGGATGGCAGTGCCAGCCAGTGTCGTGCTACCAAGAGGCTTAGGATGATTTAAATTACTAAAGTGTCTGCGAGTCATTTTCATTATCCTTACTGACAATTAGCTTTAATGGCAAAATAAAATAATTAAAGAGGGAGTCCGGAACATATAGCTCTTCTGTTATTGTTATAAAAGAAAGTCAGTGGTATGTATAATGGCAAGTGTGCCAAGTCTAGGGCCCCTTCGCAGACACCAAAGTGCTACGGAGCTAAGATTATAGTGATAAGCAAGGAAAAATACAGTCACTAAATTCATTAGTGGCATTAACATTTCATGTGTGACATTCAAGCTACTGCCTTACAAATTACCTAAGATAATCAATAGAAAATGTGCTGCAATAGTGAGTGGTATTTTAGTAACTTCTTTGCCAGCATGTATTGCAAAGAACACTAATATTAAATACTCACTTTTTTTTGTTTTTGCTCCTTGGAAGGCAATTTGTCAGTAGCTTATCTGTATTTAACATCATTGCTTGTTGACTTTGTCAAAGTTAATGGAACTGTAATTTGCCTCTCAGTCACTGTCTTAGAATTAGAGAACACTAAAACTGGGAAGGATTTCAATCATTGTTTCTCAGCGAAGAAATGGTTATAGTGTTACAGAAAAATGAAGCGACCAGACACTGAGGGGTTAGGAGCACGATCTTTATTTACGTGCACGGGCCCAGAGGAGACAAACTCCAAATTCTGAGCCCAGAACAATAGCCCCACATTCCTTTTATGCAGGGCTAAGCAGGGGAGGGTATTGGGAGTCGTAGTATAGATTTGGCACAAAGGGGCTTACAGAAGTGGGAGAGAAACATTTACAGCATTAGTCAGAGCAGACAGCGTCTCAGCACCTGCAGCAGGGCAGATAACATTTCACTTCGTCCTTGGTGTCGGCCCTGACTCCCTTGGTGTCGGCCCTGACTCCCTCCACATTCCCCCCTGTGGGTGCTTAGACAGCGCTTTCGTCTGTCTCTGCACCCAGAAATGGGGTCCTTTGCACCTGTTGCTGTTGGAGCATGAGGATGCGACTGGTAGTTTTCCGTACCAGAGCAGACAGCGTCTCAGCACCTGCAGCAGGGCAGATAACATTTCACTTCGTCCTTGGTGTCGGCCCTGACTCCCTTGGTGTCGGCCCTGACTCCCTCCACAATAGTGCTGATCAGAATATGCTTTCTTGTGGTGGGGGACTCACCCCCACATTGCATGGCATTTATCATCCCTGGTCTCTAGGCACTAAATGCCAATAGCACCTCTCAATCACTTTGATGACCCCATTCATCCCATACCTTCCCAAATGTCCCTTAAGGACACATTTAGGCCACAGAATGAGGTCCGGTGAAAATTGTAAATGTACAGATGTCCAAAATAAAAAGCTTAGTAGCCCACCTCATATAGTAATTTGAAGTAGTGGCAATACTGGAACCCAGAACTAGAACTCTGAGTCTGGGGACCGTCACAACACAACAGGTTTTCACTGCCACGTAAGAAAGTTAATAATGCCTTCCCTTATGCATAACAGCCATTTAATCAATATTTGTTGAATAACGGAGAATCTAATTCAAAGCCAAAGTGATTCATTAGTAGATGGTCATCTATGACAAATGGCATCCTTAATAAATAAATAAGGAAAAGTAGTTTGCATTTGGGCTCTAGTCAAACATTAACTAGAGAGGCCCTGTATTGCCTACAAGGTCACGCAAAGGGCAAATGTGTTTGTACAAGACTGTTTGGGGTTAGGGTAAAGTCAGAGCGTTCCCATACACAAGGCAGCTGGGGGCCCGCAGAAGCACTTCAGACAACACTATGCTTACAGAGTCTGCAGAAAAGACCTCAAAATATTTTCAGTAATACTTTCTCTACTTCTCTGCCAAATAAGACTTTATCTTTAGTATTTCCCACATATTCTTTTTATCAAACATTCTATTTTTCACTTAGTCACTCCACAAAAATGGGTATCAAAGGGTACCCACAATGTGGCAGGCACTATTCTCAATGTTAGACTATAGTTGAAGAAACATAGATGGCTTACAGAAATGTATAGACATGTGGCTTTGAAAAACCAGGTTCAAATTTCAACTCAGTCACTCTTTAGCTCTTTAACTTGATCATATTCTGTCTCTAGGCCTCAGTTTCTCATTTTTAAAAGTGGGGGAACACTTATGTTCTATGGTTATTATAAGAATTAAATATAAAACTATGTGAAAGTTCCATGCACAGTGGCTGGCACATACATTTCCTTCTGCTTCTGAAAGTCCTGCATTCTCATGACTGCTTTGCCATTTGTTTCGGTTAAGACTGAGTGAGCCATGTAACCACAGTTTCCTCATCTGTAAAGCAAAGATGACCGCTGACTTATCAGTGGGTTAGAGGGGTATTCACAGGGGCATTATGAGGTTTGAGTGATTTGACAAGGAGAAAAAAGAGCTTCATACGTATCTTTATTCGATTTTTTATACTTACTTGTAATTTCAATTTAAGAGCACAGTCACAATAATATGCTTAACTGGTTTCAGAGTGTTAGCATTGGGTACAGAATTTGAATAACACAAATTTGATTCTGATAACGGCATGTGCTCTGCATTATTTTCAAAGAACTAATCCTTACATGCTTTTTGCCAAAATAACCATATTCTCATAAGTGTCATTTATGTTGCTGCAACTTTTACTCACATAAGAAACATTCCTTTCTTGTTCTTTTAAAAACATATGCATTGTATTTAAATCTAGTTTTAAGATCTTATGATGTCACGGTTATCAATATAATTGTCTTGTGGTAGATGCAAATAATACTGGGAACTATGTAAAATTAACTTGGTACAATGAAAAGACCAAATATTAGAGAGTCTAACCTGGGTTAAAATCCCAACCTCTCCACTGACTAGCAGTGGAACTTTAGAAAGGCCATTCGAAAGGTCTATATTTCACCAACACACTTGCTAACTCCTAGGTGGGCTAGGCATGTCTTCTGGTGCCGTCCTCATGCTCTGCGTTTACCCGTCTCAAACCACCAACGATTCCGGTTGGTCGCCATGTTTTACCTGTTTGCTCCACCTCTAAACTGGAAGAGCTTAGACGAGTCTAGAAACTGCTTCTCATCCTAATATTCTACTTCCATGCATGTCATAGGTGTTAAACATATATTTGATATCTGAAAGTTGAAAGAAATGAACACACACAAACTTCTGTAACACCACACCTGAAACGTTAAATCGGTGTTCCTTCCCCAGCTTCTCACTGGCCATGAGAGCTGCAGCCTTATCACTGACGCACAGTACTTTGAAGTCATTCGATAATGGTGTTAGCAGTGCCAAAAAGCAAATCAAAAGAATCTCTACGGGATTGTTTTCCTCTTGATTCAGAAAACCAGTTTCCAAACTCTGAGACCTTGTAGCAAAAAATGATAGCCCTTGGAGGACAAGAAAGGGGCCGTTTGCCATCGCTTCCTTCTATAGCATTCTATGAGGCCACGTTTTCCCTCAAATAAATGTAGGGGATAAAAGCAATGGTATAGCATATTTAAATCATTATTCATTTAAGATTCTCCTGGAAGTGAAATGATTCTATCTATGGGTAATCCTGTCTAAACCTGTCATCCCTCGGGTTACTTATCTCTGTGTCTCTGGCCCCTGCTTGGTTTTTCTCCCTGGTCCGGACAGCCAGATAGACCTCTGAGGACGGTCTACTGTCTTTGTGGGAAAGGCACTGAGGGAAAAGGGAAGAGAAGGTATCTATTACTAATTTATTCTGCTGGCCTTTATGTGCTTTGCATACATTATTTCACTTAATCTTTTTAAAAGCCCTGTGAGGTAGCTAAGCAGTTTATTATCTTAGTCTAACAGATACAAGCCCAAAAGACTCAGATATTTGGTAACTTGCCCAAGGTCACACAGACTGTAAGACGCTCTCAGAGCCATATGTATCTCCCACACAAGGAGATTTCTCTTCAGGAGAAGTCAGGCCGCACGCAGCATGGAGGCTGGTTCTTCCATTCATCCGTGGGCTTTGGGGGTCACACAAAAGGACCGAGAGCCGAGCATGGAATACTCTGAGCGAATCTGCCTGCAAGTTAGTTACTTAATCTCTTTAAGGCTCAATTTTCTTATCTGGAAATGAAGATTATAAAAATGCCCGCCTCACAGAATTGTTCGGAAGATAAAACAAGATAGTGCCTGTGCTCAGTGCAGTGCGGCTCTGCCAGTACAGCAGGTTTAAATATGTTTCCCCTGATGGAGCCATCCCAATTCAGTGGGACGGCCAGCGTCATAATCAACGCTCTAAGTGCCAGTGAGTGCTGTTTAATAATGTTACAAAGTCAGTTTCATAGGAATACTAGTGAGGAAGTGATGGGTTCTGCCTGAGGGAGAAGGGGAGTCTCCCTGGAGGTGGTGATGTTTGAGCTGAGCCTTACAGGACCTGTCATATTTCTCTGGTTTGGGGGAGAAATGGTGTGAGGTGTTGTATCGCAGACATGGGGAACTCTAAATAAGACTTGGGACAAGACAGTGTATAGCCAGACAGGAGTCAATTGTGGGGTGCACGGAGGGGAGGGCAGGAGATCGAGCTGGAGCTGTAGGTGAGGGTCGGTGTAAAGAACCTGGCGTGCCACGCGCCCGAGGCTGCATCATTTAGGAACTGGAGAGTCATGGGAACTTCCTAAGCAGGGGAGCCACACGTTCTCATTTTCCTGTTGGTAAGGGAATTGGGGAGGCCGCCTGGACTGTGGATTAGAGAGCAGAGCTGGAGGCAGGAAGACCACTGTGACTCTCCAGAGCATAAGGGCTCAACAAGAGTGTGGGAAGAGAGTAGGGCCCCAGTCTGACAGGGCGAATAGTAGGTGTCAATGACACAGGCCTGTTACTCACTTCTCTAGCGCAATGCTGTTTCGTGGTCCATCTTCTTTTGCAGAATCAAAGGTCTTACAAGTTGAAGGTAATACTTCGGAATGAGAGAAGTGAGAGGGCACGAAATATAGGAAACAAACAAAGGACAAAGGTAGTTTTTGTGGGAATTGCAGTACCATGATGCTATCTGAGCTGGAAGGTGTTCTTCAACGAGCCTTTGAAATATAAACAGTTATCGGAGTTGTCATTCTGTAAATGGACTGCGACTCTCGTGTTGCCATTTCCCCGTGCTCTGCATGCTAACATTCTCCTGGCACAGTTTATCAGTCAAAATCAAGGCATTAGCAAAGAGAATACTGAATGAGAGGGGGCTTATTCAGAAGTTATTTTACCAGTTTTGTCCCCAAAACACAAATGGCAGGATTGGTATGAATGTCCCAGCACCAGGTGCAACCAAACTCACCAAGGACCTTAATGTCCAAGGATACATCTGGACTTCAAATGTGGAAGACATTTGTTTTCAGATGTTTATTATAAACTGAGAGATAAAATGCTGAGAGCACAGAAACTTTTAAAAGGCTGTGGAATGATAATTTTAGTCCAAGACTTGGTTAGGAACCAAGGGAGAAATACATGATAAATAAACATTCAATGGGCAATTTATAATATTTCATAACACAGAAAAATGGCGAACTATTTGATGAATGGTACTGGCAACTTAAGCTGGTCATGTAGAAAAAACAAAAATCCAGATTCTTGCATATTCATTAATCCAAAATAGACTCCAAATAAAAAATAAAAATACTAAAACAAAACATTTTTTTAATGTTCTTCTAAAAAAAAAGTTGTGATTTTGGAATGAGGAAGACATTTCTAAGCAGAAATATACCTAAAGGTCATAAAATAAAAAAGGTTGATAAATTTGACAGCATAACAAATAAAATGTTTTATAAATACATATTAATAAAGCCAAAAATATCTGAGTAAAAAAGTATTTGCAATACATAGGACCACCCCTCACCTGGCTTCCGCACCTCTATTGGCAGGAGTTAAAAGCTGCCCTACAACCTGATATGCTCATGGCAAAGCTCCCTCTTCCGCCAACTTCTGTCCCCAGCACCCCTACCTCCACCCTTACAGCCCCCTAACCATTAACCTCTTTGAGATCATCAACACTAGTCTCCATCCTGATCTTTATCCCTGTTTATCACTCACCCTAAAAAGTTCAGATTTCCCTTAGTAATCTGCACCCTCACTCCCATCTGGCCCATACATTCCATTTCTGACCCCACCCCTCACCCATCCCTATTTTCTGAAACTTTCACTGTGCTGTCACTCAAAAGCAGATCTCCTGTATGCGCGACCTCTCCTCTGAGCATTCGCATCAGCTTCTTATTCTAACTACAACCTAGCTATCCCTGAACACAGTGCTTCTCCACAGCCTTGTCCAGGGGCTTCTGTTGTCTCTCTTCTCTCCCTTAATCTGTAGACCTGGAAAATCAGGTAGTTGTCCTCCTGATTGGCTTCTCATTGCCATGACCAGGCCATCAGCTCTCTCTCCCCAACTTTGGATGTCATGTACTAAGACTGGCTCTCTTTGTTACAGTCATTCACTGACCCAGACTAATGCCCTCCATTTCTTCAAGATTTAAGTCCTGGTTCACTTTCATTCTGTTCAACACTATTCCTGTCCTAATTCTTCATGATTTCAACATATGCCGAGATCACCCATGTGACATCCTGGCATCTGGGTTCTTTGACCTTATTTCCTCCAATGATATTGTCTCTCGCCTTATCTCAGCAACTGATTCTCTCATAATTAAACATTTCATTACCAATAACTGCAACCTCCGCACAATTCAATACCAGGCATTCTGCCCTCTGGCCACCTGGTTCTATATTTGCACTTGGTTTTCTCTGGCATCCTGTCTTAAACGAGTATTTGACTCTTACCACAGAGATACGGAAGAGCATTAAGTCTACTGTCTCTCACTCATCTTGAGTTTTTAATTCCTTACTTACCTTAAATTCCATATTCCATCATTATAACCAGTAGCTTGCATGTATCTTCAACTCACCTGACCCCTCTTGTTTCTTCAAACTCATCTGGCATTACAGACTGAATTGTTTCCCCAAAAAAACTTATGTTGAAGCCCTAAACCTCCAAGGTGAGTATATTTGAATACAGGACCTTTAAAGAGGTACTTAAGGTTAAATTAGTTCAAAAGAATGGGCTCCTAATCCAATAGGACTGGTGTCCTTATAAGAAGTGAAGAGACACTGGTGATGCATGAGCACAGAGGAAAGGACATGTGGGGACACAGAGAAGGTGGCCACCTGCAGACCAAGGAGAGACGTATCAGATGAAGCCAACCTCGATGGTGCCATGATCTTTTGGACATCCAGCCTTCCAAAAACTGGGGGAAAGTAAATTTTTGTTGTTTAAACTACCTGTCTGTGGTATTTCACTATAGCAGCACTAGCAAACTAATACATCTGGGAAAAATCCTAAGCTCTGTTAAATCCCTTGTTCTGCTTACTCCCCATGTGTAACCGTGCAGTTGAATTTTGGTGCAACAACAAAAACCACTCAAACCTGTTGACCATTCTCACATTAAACTCAAGACTAATAATGTGAAGTGGGTCCCTGGTATTTCAGGCAATTTTCAGGCCACCACTCTACATGTCCGTAGTCCATTTACTCTCCCATTCTCAGACACAACTATTTTGTACCTTCGTCTCTCTCCTCAGATCTCTAGGATCTTCTCCCTGACCTGCACCTTCAGCAAATGACCTTGCTTCCTATCTTTCTGAGAGAATAGCAATGAACCAAACAGTCTCTAGTGAGTGTGTATGGGTGTGAGTTAAACATCTCTGGGAGGTTATCTAAGGAGCAATCAATAATTATGTTTTCTGGAGAGTGGTTCCAGGAGTTGGAGGAGAGGGATTCTTTTGTTGTTTATTCTTTTCTATAGTGCTTACTTTTTATGACATGTATGACTATTTTAATTTTTCAAAAGAGAAACACCTTAAAAGGCAATGGTCAAGTTCTTTCCCCTTTATAATTTCAATATTGTGTCTATGTGAATATATTTACACACACACGGACACCATATTTTATGGAGTGCATGGTGTTAAAGCGATTTCACGCAGTTAAGGAGTCTAGTTTTTTGTTCGTTTGTCTGTTTGTTTAAAAGCTGTTTTCAGAAGACGAAAACAACATGTCAGGATGGTCGATCAACCGGTCCTTACCCCGCACATACACATACATAAATTTAATGATGAAAAAAAGTCATTCAGACCATTTGTTCAGCATTTTGAAGACAAAGCAACCAATCAAAAAAACCACTTCTAAGTTCTATGGGTGTGTGTGTGTGTGCGTGTGCGTGTGTGTGTGTGTGTGTGTGTGTGTGTGAGATTTTTCTTTTTTTAATAGGAAGTGCTGTTTCAGGATTTAGATAGACAAGTCCATTTAATCTTCCATGTGCCTACTAATCGCCCGGCACTAGATTAGGTCCTATAAGTAAACAAACTAAGCCCCTCCTTCAACATGCTCACATTCTTTGAAAAGGCGAGAACAATGTAAACACAAAAGAAATTGTCAGGAAACACTTAATGGAAGAAAGAAGACTTGAGAGACCCCAAGCAGAAATTAAGCCACATAACCAAAGTTTGATGCCTTTCTTCTAAGAGCTGGCCTTTGAAATCATGATTTTAATAGTTCATAGACTCCAGTAGATTATGACAAATCAGAAAGCTTCTATTAAAATGGACCCCTGGGGCAAAACTCCTTACCAAACCAATTTGAATTCAAATTGAGAGCAGAATATACAAGGAGAAGAAAATAGCTGATACCATTCCAACCCTGCTTTATAAAGATAATTAACTTTTATTTATTCAGATGTAAAAAGATACCGTACACTGAAAAACAGTGACTATTTGGAAATGTTGCTAAAGATCCAAGCTTTTCAGGAGATCCCCTCCCTTCAATTCACCCTTCCTGAATTATTACGCCCATTACCGACCCCATGTCTAAATCAAAAAATTACTGAAATGCAAATTGAACAGAGCAATTTATCTGTGACTGAAAATACCTGAGTTAATAGGGCCCCACTGATGAGATCTAAACAAGACCAGGAAACAGCAGCGCCTAATTTACAACAGCATTATTTAGCGACACAAATTAACCACAGGCAATGTATAGCATTAAAGTCATAAACAAACAGCAGAGTTCATGGAGGAAAAATGAGGAGTTACCCAGAATGGGCTTTGTTAAAAGAGAAAAGGATCACAGGACCATCCCAGGGGTGCTTGAGACAGTCAAAATATCAAACTGGTGAAAGTAATTAAGCTAACAAATTGAAAATCACATTTCCCTTTCTTGCCCCACTCCAGATTTACAAAAAGTCAGCTATGTATGCATGCATAATTTAAAGTCTCTTGAGAGACTTCCACAGAAAAAAAATTTCCCATCAACCTGCCATGGTTCCTGAAATTCTCATCATTGAAAATTTAAGAATTTGAAATCTTTTGATCTCCAAGATTTCCTTATTAAATCTCAGCGGGAAAAAAAAAAAACAACTCCTCTTCCTTAGATAATATACCAGTCGGAATGATTTATCCTAAAACTATTGAAATTTGTAGAGAAAAGTGACTTCAGTCGTGCACCTACACCTTTTTCCCCAAGTTTATAGATGAGTAAATGGAGACCCAAAGATGTGTAGCAAGGTCACAAAGCTAACCATTGGCTACACTGGGTCTAAACTCCAATGTTTTTAATTCCCTATCGTGTGCCCTTTCCCTACACTTGGCCTCGGTTTCTTTCCAAGGGTCTACAAGACACCTGGGCAAGAAACAGGAGTTTTTTAAGCATGTCCCCAGAAAGGAAAGGGAAGGCACAAGTAATCTGAGTAACTTCACAATTTTGTCTAGATAGGCTGTGTTAAGAACAACTGAGTTTGGTTTTTGGTTTTTGGGGGTTTTTTTGGATTTTTTTTTTTCCCATCAACTTGAGAGCTGACCAAAGAAGGCTGGAATTGAAGCTAGCCCTGGGAAGAGTTAAGATGCTGTGTGCAATTTTTAATCATGTTATTGGTTGTAGGTGATTTTAGTTGACAGGCCCTAGAGGATAAAATCCAAAAATTAACACTATTTACTGTTTTCTTGGCCAAAATCACTATTGCCTAAAATGATCATTTCAACATTTGCAAGACGAGGTTAGTGAACAAGGTCTACATGTACTTGCTCACTTGTGGTGGTGAATTGTTGGGTCACCTACTGGTCATACTATATATAAATGGTTGGGAAACTGGCAGAGCAGAGGTAGCAAAGAAAATGGAAAGAATGTGAGAGTTGATCTAACAAACAAAACAAAAAAAATCAAAGTAGCCTTCATGTTAGATGGCTTTTCAGCCATTTTATAGTTTAGGATTTTAGTTTTAAATTCATATAGCTGAGACACTCCCTAATCTTTTTAGAGCTCAGTGCCAGTAAAATTTTTAAACCAGAGCTTCTGGTCAAGATGATTTGCTGTCTTCACGCTTTGTTGCATCCTCTTCGCTCCCTCTCAATCCCAGATCAAAGCCAACATGAGGCAGGACCCCAGGGAAGCTGTGGGTGTCTCACAAAACAAAGGGAAAAATAGTCAGCAAAGGATTCAGGGAGGAGTGGAGTTTAGGTGAAGTTTAAAGAAAGAGGGGTTTTGTTTTTTTTAAACTAGCTCAACCAATTTGAAGTGTCCAGTTCAGTGGCATTAAGTACATTCCTATCATTGTGCTATCATCACCACAGTTCATCCACAGAACCCTTCACTTTGCACAACTGAAACTCTGTACCCATGAAAGATTAACTCTTAATTTCCCCCTCTCCCAGCCCCTGGTAACTCCTACTCTCAGCCTATGAATTTGATAGGTATCTCAATTAAGCAGGACCATATAATTATCTCTCCTTTTGTGACTGCCTTGTTTCTTTTAACATAATGTCCTCAAGGATCATCCACGTTGTAGCATGTTTCAGAATTTTATTCCTTTTTAAGGCTGAATAATATCTTGTTGTATTGTACATACCATATTTGGCTTTTCCATTCATCGATCAATGGACACTTGGGTTGTTTCCACATTTTGGCTATCGGGAGAATGCTGCTGTGAACATTCATATACAAATATCTGTTTGATTCCCTATTTTCAATGCTTTAGGGCATGTACCCAGAAGAGAAATTACTGGGCTATATGATCATTCTATGTTTAGCTTTTTGAAGAACTGCCAAGCTGTGCCATTTTTACATCCTCGCCAGTAATGAATGTGGGTTATACTTTCTCCACGTCCTCACCAACACTTGTTATTTTGCATGTTTTTGATTATAACCATCCTAGTAGTATCTCATTGTGGAATAAAGCAGTGTTTTGATAGACTCGAGTTGAGCAGGACTGCATGGTGGCAACTGGCTCTCACTGTTATCTGTTTTACCAGAAAGGTGTGTAGCAGGGAAGATATTTCATTTTCTTAATCTGAGCTAATTTTTACTTTCTCATCATCAAGGATACAATAGAGAGAGAAAAAAGAGAGTCTTAAATTAAAATTCTTCCACTCAAAATTTCAAATCACATAAATACAGTGCTAAGAAAGACAAAGACTCAGCTGTGGCCACATCAGCACGAGACTGGTAGCCACTGTGATTTGGGGGAACTATCTACCTTACCATGAACTAGCAGAGCAGTTTGGCTGAATCATTACCTTCTCCTGGGTTTTTAATTTCATCCTGTACCAAATGGAGTTAACAATATGACCCACTCAATAATCATGTTATTAGACTATTCGAGGGGGTAGTATGTAAAAAAGGCTTAAAATTCCAACATGTCTTTCAAAATCATGACATTACTATTACGACCTCTTAGTGTTCTCTGAACAGCAATCAGAGATCAAAGGCATTGCTTCGCCGGCGAGCAAGACCATTCATTCATCCTTACATGTTAACTGAGGCTCTCGGAACACTTTCCTCATAACCCTTTGCTGTAAAATCAGGTCAAGAGTCTAGGCAAAATCCACCGCCGGTGTCCTCCTCCCTAAAACCTCTTCTGCTTTTCTGAGGGTTTGTTTGACCTATTTAGGCTTTATTTTCATGGATAAAGTCATGGTTGGTAATCTCTTAATATTTCGGCCTTTCTTCTTTAAGTGGGAGGAATGGATAGTGAGCCTGTGAGCCTGAAATGCCAACTGTTCAATTTACATCCATCACTGAATAATTAGCAATTAGCTGAGCACAACAAAGGGAGCTCCTGCTATGAATACCTCTCCACACGATCCAGACAGGGAGGTCAGGTTTATTTTTGCCTTTCAAAGTGCAAATTGGGAACCATCCAAGTATTTAGCAAGAATAAAGTACAACATTTAAATGATGACGGGAGGCCATATGCAATACAGTCGGAGCATCTTTGGGGACCTCATTTTCATTGAGATTCAGGTTCCTGAGCCCAGGTTGTTGACTCCCTAAACAAGGATTTAAGACATTTTTTAAATGAAGATGGAGCATTATTCTAGGTAATAACTTCAGACCCTAGGCTACAGTTAGCAGCTGATGAGGAGACTTTCAAGCTGATAATATTTAAGAGGGGGACTGACTGGTCCTTTCGCCGCTTCTTCAATGCAAAAAACCAAGTAGAGTAGCTCCTGGCTGGCCTGAAAGGTAAAGTAGACCAGTATGACCAATGTATCCTTTGGCTTGGCCATTAGGATAATAATCATTCTGCCCCGTAATTTTCCTGCCACTGCAGGAACTATAAATGGCATTCCGTGAGGCCACAAATTGCTATGGAACACTGTGCATGAGGGAAATTCTCTCCTGTAAATGGATGGATTCCCACCCTAAAATTACTGGCCTCTCTCTGAAAAAATGATGCGGGAGCCTTGTTATTGCCTGCTGGGTTGTGTAAAATCTGACTAATTTTACAGGGAAAAAAATAGCTTTTTCTATCTTATGCTTCCTTCAAATGGGAGTTGCCAATTTTTGGTCAAATTAGTGGGCTGAAGGAGTGAAGGAGTGGTCATTTTCTTCTCTCTGTGTCTCCCCCTGCCTCTTTTTCTCTCTTTTTCTCCCTTCCCTCTTTCCTTCCTCCCTCCTCCCTCTCTCTTTCTTTTCTTTTCTTTCTTTCTTTCTCTCTCTCTTTCCTTCCTTCCTTCCTTCCTTCCTTCCTTCCTTCCTTCCTTCCTTTCTCTCTCTCTCATTTTCACTCTCGCTCTCCCCCTCTCTTTTTCTTTCTTTCTTCCTTTCTTCCTTCCTTTCTTTCAAAAAGGTCATCTCCAGAACAGTTGGGGTCCCAGAAAAGAAAGTAGGTTCCCCACAGAGTAATGAGCTCAGAGTACATTGTCGTACTCTTTCCCCCATGATTCTAGATCTAAAGCCCCCCAAATGCCCCCTCTCCCCTAAGCTGCACAAAGATTCACTGTTGGGAGTCTGCCTGGACTCTCATACTCTGCCTAGGCAGGCTTTCCTGAAACACCCAGGGAGGCTGAGCACACCCTTCCCACCCCCACGCCGCCTTGCTCAGGCCTCTAAAGTAGTTCAGCTCACTTCCTGCTAACCGCTCAAGTCTCCGCACTAAACTGTAACTCCCTGGAGGCCAGAAACTGTTCCCTTCAAATTCGCATCCTCAGTGTAGCCACAGTTCTTGGTTCTTAACAACCATGTTGGTTCTTAATAAATGTTTATAGTTAAATGTATCTTCCAAATCATAATTTACCCAATCTTTTTAAAGAGACAATTTTAACATAGTTTTAAGATCTGGTTACAAAAGACAACAACAATGGGTAGATTTGCTTCATAAGTCTACACTGCATGTCTCCTCTGGGCTGGGAAACCAGGGGCAAAGAGAACCGAGACATTGCTTTGGTACCCAGGAACTCAGAGTCCCGTGGGAGGCAGACTTGAGGACACATCGGTAGGCAGCTAAAATGGAGAAATTGAGCGCCATGGGAGCATGATGGGAGTGACTGACTCTTCCGGAGACCATCTGAGAAAACTCCACAGTGGTGACGAACTTTAAAAGTGATCTTGAAAAATGGTAAGATGTGGTAGGCATAGGAAGATACAAGGCATTCCAGGGGAAAGGAACAACTTCTGAAAATAAAAATTTAAGTCAGAAGGGGCTGAGAAGAATGCGTGTTTAGAGCTGAACCTCTGCCCTTCTCACTTGTGTGTGTCCCACCCCCCACATTTGGTGGGCTTTCCAAAGGAATCTCTTCGAGGGGGGGTCAATAGGAATTTTTTTGGTGGGGGGGACATAAAAGGAGTCAAAATGTACAAACTCCCAGGAATAAAATAAATGTCACGAGGCTGTACTGTACAGCATGGTGACTATAGTTAATGACACAGTGCTGCACATTTGTAAATAGCAAAGAGAGTACATCTTAAAAATTCTCACCACAAGAAAAAAAATCTAGTGACCATATATGATGACCTGTGTTAACTAGACTTATGGTGGTGATCACTTCATAACATATATAAATATCAAATCATTAGGTTGTTCACCTGAAGCTATTATATGTCAATTACACCTCAATTTTAAAAAAGAAAAAGGACTCTCTTCACAACTATTGGCACTATTCTCCAAAGGAAATGCAAAGCCTCCCCCCTTGGCTATAAGTGGGATCCCTAAGTGACTGGTTTCTGGTTGCTTATTTGCAGAATGAGAGAGTCTTCTGACTGGAGTAGCCTTTAGGAACATCCTAACCCAGTCCCTCCATGTCCCTCCCCTCCCTTGAGTGTAGCTGATGCTCTGAGCTCCAGAGATGCCTGGGGACAAGTTCCAGAGCATCACCGGGGAACATGCTAGAGAGAACCTCACAAGAGAATAAGAATATAGCCTAAGTTCCCACCAGTGGGGACCAAGGCATTACCTTTTGTTGTATTTGCTTTTCTCAGTGCTATTTTGTCACCTACTCTTCTGTGTGAAGGGACCTCTGCAAGGCCCTGAGGACCGGACCAGGTACGGGACAATTGTGTGGTAGCCCTGCGTAGTTAAAAATCCTGCGTAGCTTATTCTTTTAAATCAAGGCCAACTTTAAATATGTTTCTGAACTGCACCTTTTAACTGCAGTCATCCTGGTTTAAGTGGGCTGGAGGGAATATATTCAGCTGACTTGCATCGTCGACAAAGATACACCAGTCAGCTATACATCAACTTTAAGAGACTTTGTCCTACGAAAGTCCTGAGTCGATGCCTATATTTTGTGTTTCTCTTACCCCTTTGGGTTCTCTCTTGTCAGTCCCAACAGGTTTTCAGCTCTCTCCCCCACCCCTTCACTGTCTGAGGCCTCCACGGGGCACCTCACCTGATACTGACCTCCTTGCCTTCTAGCGCAGCAGTTTCCCAGCCTGGATGGACAGTAGAACGACCCGGGAAGTTGGATTTTGTCTGTTTGTTTTTATTTCAATTCCAGGGCAGAGTGTCAGTATATTTTAAAAGGTCCCAGACAATACCATTGCGTAGCCAACTTTGAGAAGCACTGCTCAACACAGCTTTTTTTAAAAAGCTTTTAGAAACTATAGAACTCTTTGTTCAAGTGAACATATGCAAAAGCCCAAAGTGTAAAAGAAATTGGAGCTGAGCTTCTTTGGTTGATGAAGTGTGAGTGGGAAGGAAACATGCATCCGTTGGGGATGTCATACAACTGTTTGTAAACCATACTCCATGTTCATGGATTCCTCCCCACCCCTTCAAAATGTATCTTTCCTGAAAACTATACCATTAAACCAGGGGTCCACACACACTTTCTGTGACGGGCCAGCGAGTAAATATCTCAGGCATCACAAACCATATCATCTCTGCTGTAACTACCCAACACTGCTGTTAAGCATGAAAGTAACCAAAGACGGTCCATAAATTAATGAGTATGGCTGTGTCCCACTACAAGTTCATTTACAAAAGCAGGCTGTAAACTGAATCTGACATGTCAGCCATGGTATACTGATTTCTGTTTTAAAGAATTGCCCCTCCTAAATGATTGATTGTTAATCTAACAAACGAAATGTATTTATGTTTTACTTCCATCCAAGTTAAATCTGTGCCAAGTTCCATATGTGTTCACTGGAGCCCTCTGCTAACAACCCATATCAAGAATTGGTTTTCCTAGATGGCTTTTGGTTAAACTGAACTAAGAGTGTGATTATTTGGTGGGAGGTGAAAGGTTTATGAAATGGGCTTAACTGAGATGATAGCAACTCAATCTGTAGTCTCTTCTTCTGAATTGGAGTTTAAAGAACATGGAAGCGAAGACCGTCCACGCACCTGGAAGTCCCTGGCAGGAGGGCACTGATTTGGGAGAGTGGTGTCTCTAATAATCTTGCCCCTTTGCTCAGATAATCACAATGTCCTGTTGGGATAAAAATGTCTTGCCAAAGTCTTCCATGTTTGCCTGTAAGAGTTTTTATGCTAGAGCCTCTCCTAGCTGAAGGATCCCATGCATTTCAGCTTGGAACAGCTGAACAACAGCTTCTGAGCCCCAGGAAGGCTGCAGATGCTCCTTTAGCAGAGGCCATATTTGTCAACAAGTGAGCTCTTCAGAATTTGGGGATTTGATTTTGCCTCTCAACAGTTCTGCAGGTTCGTTTACCTTTGCACCCTCTGGCTCGGCATTGCGTTTCTTTAGGGCCACGTTCAAAATCAACTTGTCCTCCTCAGCTGACAGAACTGCACTCTGTTCCCTGGTCCTCCTGCTCCTAAGATGCTAGAGCTCAATTAAGGGCATTGTTTTTTTCAAAAAAAAAAATCACATTCTTTTTATTGCTTTCGGGTTTAAATTGATTTGACACTCCTCTTTCTTACAACAAAATTCCTTGTTTTATTTCATCTATAGCTGTCTGTCAGTCAGAAACGATAATAAATGTTGGAACTAGTTAAAGATATGAATGCTGAAGTATTTAGGGAGAAGTGTGCTGATATTTGCAATTTACTTTGAAATACAACAAAAAACTGAGATAGATTGATAGATGGATGAGAGGATGGATGAATATGTGGTAAAATAAGTAGAGTAAAATGTTAATGGTAGAACATAAATGGTAGGCATATGAACATTCATTATAAAATTCTTTCAACATTACTGTGTATTTGAAATTTTCATAATAAAATGTTAAAAATAATAAGTGTTGGAATATTCAAAACATAATTTATGCATAGGAATTATGTCAGTGCTTGATTCAAGACTCAAAAACTTGGACCAGCATATAAGAATCACTTGCTTCGAGGAATAAATATAAGTAAAGCTATTACCAAGGAACCCGATTGATTCGTATATTTTATCCCATCATGTGGCTATCAAATCCTGTTAAACACCAAGTGCTAAATGAAGTGCTCTGGGACTAGCATAATTCATTCTTCTTTTTCTCTTTCTTCCTTTTGGATCACAAGTGGCCAGAGCGAGGTTCATCATTGTAATTCTTGGTCATACTCTCATTGTTGGCCCATGCACGGCCCACTTCTATTTATTTATTACTTAGTCATTTGTATTTAACACTTGCAAACTCACCATCCAAAATAAAAACCAGGATCTTGAAAACCGAAATCCAACCCAATGGTCTTCCCAGCCTATCCCAAATTCATCCTGAATCCTATTGTCATCATTCCCATGTTTGTGTGTATTCTTTGCATAGCCATATAGAGTCCTTTAAATATACTTTAAAATTGTTTATAACTTTATAAAAAGGGTGTATTCACTTTGATCAGTGTTGATTTTTTTCCACTTAATATTATATTGCAGAGATTCACCCATACTGTTTCAAAATTGCTGCGGTCCATTTGTTTGATTACTGTGTAATACTCCATTATGTGAATCTACCATTCATTTGCTCTCTTCAGTTATAGACATTCATTCCAGGTTTTAGTATTATGAACATTCTCACACGTATCTCCTGCTGTATTTGTGCAAGAATTTTTCTGGGCTATATGCCTAGGAGTGGAATTGCTAGGTATCGGGATACGTTAAGGTTCAACTTGGGGCGATAATGCCAAATCGTGTTCCAAAATGGTTGCACCAATTTGTACTCTCCTCAGTAGTATGGTCCCTATCCTTAGACAACACTCAATCCAATGATTGAAAAGCTAATGAAATGATTTAATGTTACACATACATAAATGGAGTGACTAATGGAATAGAAGCCTCAAGATATGCCTCTTAGTGATGAGGAGAAAGCAGTAATGGATTTATCTGCCCCTCTCAAAGGACATTCACTGGAGTCACATCTCAATAGATGTTTGTTTCTCTCCCCTTGCTCCTGTTTCCTTAGTTTTAAAATTGCTTGTACTATTGTGAGTCTCTTGAGTTCCTCTCCATCTTAGAGGCTACAGAAATGTTTTAACCTTTTATTCCTTGGTAAAATCAAAAGCCCACCCCCTAACAATTATTTTCTTCTACACAAAAAAGCCCCCTACACACCTTTTCTAATCCTCATTTGTCCTTCCCTCTCTGTCAATCTTCTTCCGTCTGGTGAGTGACCTTGTTGGTGGTGGTCAGAAGTGTCAAATTAATTTACTTTGTTCTTCAGCATCCAGAGTTCTTACTTGGGCCTTTGGGACTGTTAAAAAAAAAAAAATCAACCCTTGAGAAAACAATTTGGTGTGATTCACTTTATAACTAATCAAAGCCCAGTTGGGCTGTTGGCATTCTACTTGTGTTTAGTTTGCCTCCTGCCTGGACAACCACCCCAGAAATGGATGGTCTCAGGCAGAGCAACAGATAGGCCCCTGACCCACCCCTCAAGAGCTTCCGCACATTTATTTTGCATATCAGCTCACCCAGACAGGGGAAGAATCTGCCACCTTTCCTACAGATGTGAGGGTCACCTCAGGTTTCCTGAGAGCTAGCTCTCAGTCGGCTGCTCTGCACACTGGGAAGCTCCTACACCAAGGCGGTCTTATCAGAGAGCGAGTTTCATTATGTGCCGTCCACCGGGGACCCTACTAGAAGCAATAAATTCATTTCACTGCGCTAGTCTCTGGACTATTAAAGCATTTTAGTCCTGATTCTCCTTTAACCTCCCATGAGCCAAATATTCACTCTGACAAAATGCTATTCATTACAAAGTGAAGATGACTTTGACTCTGTGTCTCTCCCATATAACACAATGAAGACACTTTGTCCTGGATTCGCCTACGGTCTGGCGGTATTGTGGATAAAAACATGCCAAGCCAGGCAGTCTTTTCTCCAAATGGATTAAAATTACTTCTAGCTAGCTATGCCCTGCTTAGATAAAGAGTGGCTGGGGAAAAATATGGTTTTCTGTTCATTTTTAATATCCTGACCAATATATTGCTTAAGGGAGGATGATCAGAAAAAAAAAAGAGTAAAGTGGAAAGATGAAACATCACTGGAATATAAAAAAGATTAATCCCTTTCACTCTTTTTTTAAGCCACAGATGTTTTTCTCTGCCCTTTTCCCCATGCTGAGAGTTAGCAGAGAGACAGGGGAGCTTGGTGGAGTTATAGGGCATCTCCAGGGCTGGGCACACGCTAGGTCTTAAAAGGATCTTGCTGTCTGATTGATGTGAGCAGAAATTATCGCCGTAACTGATTTATCCTGTAAGCCAGTCCTGCCTACGACACATACCAGCACTGGGTAAATTTATTAACCTCCGGAGCCCTCTTTTCTCACCTACAAAAATGGGAGAAAGAGTACCTCCATCATAAGTTTATTGTGAGGACTGCATGAAATCACACATACAAATTGCCAAGCCCAGCACTTAACATACAGTAAGAAAAAAAAAAGAATATTCCCTTTTCTTTGTCCTCCCTCCCATGTAGAGAGCTAGAGAGAGAGAGGAGAAGAGAAGAGCAAGAATACAGAACTAGGCTGTGGCGTCTCGGAGAGAAAGCTTTGTCACACCTATTCGACTTTAGAGAATGGGATCTCTCTTCTGCCTGCATTGAAGAAACTAAACTGAATGAGCACAGAAAATCTGATCTCTGTGTTTGAGGTGGGAATGAGGTTGCAGATATTCCAGATAACAACTGGGAGAGGAATGTCTTTGTGGTTGGAAGATGGGATAGCTGTTTCCCAGGAGGCCGGGTTTGTGCCAGCCTTAAATGTAACCAATCACACTGTCCTCTTTCTGTGTCCTGGGTTGCATAGCTGTGTATTTGGTACCAACTCCAGCCCTAGTTTCCTCTTAATCCTTCCCGGTATTTCCTCTCTCCTTCACCCCTGCTCCTCTTCACTGTCTTTATTGTCTGCAGTGTTGGGTGCTATGTGCCTTTGCAAGCCACTCTCTATACCTTTGTACCCTCTCTGATTTCTTTATTGAATAATGAAAACCCAGCCCTCCTGCTTTTCTCCCTTGGATCTGCACCGGGCTCTTTGTTTACGTGCCTTATGGGAACACTGGAGGCTTGTCAGCTCTTCCAGCTACCGTCCTGCCTCAGGAACAACACGAGGGTCTGTTGTTTCCATCCCAGAATAAGGAGACATTGGAGCTGAACTTCCCAGAACTCTGGAAAGAGCCACTTATCTGCCAAGAACATAGGAGCTAAGTTATTAATCTTCTCACTTATCTGCCCAATTAAAGACATTGTTTTATAAATAATTATTTTTCTAAAAATGTTCTCATCCACTCTCTTTTAAATAGAATAGCTTAAAAATATCCGGTATTGTCAAACCCGAGGAGCTCCTTGGAGAATGTGTGAAATCCATCCAAAAAGAAAAATCTATCTTTTAATTCCTTTTTAAACTCTGGAATTACTTCTGGACACCACTAGGATATTGTGATTGGAGGCAAATGAGGAGTGAATAAGGACAAATAAGAGGTTTTCCACTTAAAATTGCATATTTGTGCCTCAGTATGTTCAAATAGCCCATCAATTATTAACTGACTGGGAAAATTTCCAAGAACCACATCAAAACATACAACACCAGAAGGCACTCACCCGAACAGGTTTTATTTGTTGAATGTTGTTTACTATCTCTTGGCGCCTTCGTCTTTTCAGATGCTGCCTGGAACTCTCCCTAATGTATACGCTGTCAAAAGGAGAGATCTCTGTTTGGATTTCTCAGATAAAGACAGGCAGAATCCCAAAGGCAAGTGTGCTAACTTCAGATTCTTAGATCAAAGAAAGCTACCGATCTGCAGACCCACCTATGTTGAGTCCCTTCAGTCTGTTGACTCAACCCAGGACTATGATTCAGTGGTAAGGATTAGACCTATGAAGCCATGGTACAATATGATGAAATTCAGGGCTTCAAATATTGTGAGTGTGAACTGAAGAGTAGATATTAGTGGAGAAGAAAATGTATGGTATTTAAAATATGAGCTGGTGTAGTCCACTCTTGGCAGCATTGGAAATTTCTTTTTATTCTAAAATTCCTTGTTTTGCCTTTCTGAAAGCTAAGGGGTATTGAAAAAGGATAAGAGATAGAGGAAATTTTATTCTATGCCTCAGAATTTTTTTTTACCATATGCAAATATAAAAAACTGACTTTCAAAAACATACACAGTTGAGTAGCCTGTTGGGTGCAAAATTGTGAATCCATTAGGTCTGTTCATTGATTTCTTCTTGCAGTGAGCATTTTGTTGGAACTTCACTTTCAAAAGAATAAGAAGGGCACAATGGAATGAAGAAAAGAGGTTGGGAAAAACAGGTCTACTAAGATCTCATGAGTAACTGGACATGGCCCTAACTTTGTGACACAGTCACAGAGATGGCCACAGATATTAGTGTGTTAAAGGTGACAAAGCAAAGCAGTCATCGTGATGAAGCACATGGGCACCTGCACAGAACAGCAATTTAACGTATGCCTGTGTCTCTAATGGGGGCAGCTGAGGTGGCTGTTGCCACCAAAGTCACTGAGAAGCTCAGATGTCTACTCCTATTTCAAGCTACAGGTACATGGAGGAATCTGGGGTACCCAATGGAAGGTACAGAGGGCAGGGATAGGCAGGTCCCTGATGGCGGTATCCACCAGCATCTTTTGCATTTCCTTGCCACCAACCCTCCTCCCAACCTGGGGGGAGGTCCGTGTGGGGCTCTTAGGACACTGGATGAAACATGACACAGGAAACGGTGTTAGCCCTGCCATTGGGTGGCTTGTCTCTACTAACCCTCATTTCCCAAAGAGGCAATGAAGGCCCAGCAAGGTGAAGGTACTTGCCTAGATCCACCTGAAGCGAGGCAGTGGCCGAAAATGTACTATAAAGCCTGTGAATTACAGATTCCAGTCCTTTGGTTAAGCATTCAAAAGGACCTATTCCTATAAGAGTACCTTAGAACGAATAATCCCATAATGCAGGATCAATAAAATCCCAACGACATTTACTGTAACACAGCAATTTTCAACTGGTGTGCTACAAGGATTTTTAGAACATGCACGGCCTGACTATTTAGTGTCCTACCTGACCTCTTTTCTCCTCCATTGTCCAAAAACGAACAAACAAAAAAATGACAACAACCAACACAGCAATAGCTATCTGGTGTGAATGAATCAAAATTATGCCTCTTTCTTGCCATATCAGCAAAAAATATACTTTTTTGTGTGTCACAGAATTTTAGTAATTAGTTTACATGTGCCATGAGATGAAAAAGGTTGAAAATCGCTATTCTAACACAGAGAACATGTATGGAAAAGATTTCTGTGGGTTTTTTTCAAGGAGAGAAAACACATGCAAGCATATTGAACTATTTAAAAGAAAAATACTTCACAAATCAGAAGTATAATTATTGTTTGTTATAATACTTCATCTCTTGCATTCCCAAGAAACAGCATGCCACTTAACCTCAAGGGTCTGGAAAAAGGGGCACCAAGCGCTGGCCCTGTCTAGAAGAGTAAGGAATTGGGGCCCCATCTTCCTTTGGTGACAATTCAGAAGGAAACACCTTATCTTTGCTATGTCATCTGAAGATTTAAATCCCAAAAATAACAACTGTAGTGTACTTGACGATCAGCAATCATATTCCATAACGGCTCCCAGATTCACTTGCTTTGTGCTGTGAATGGAGATAAATACTTGAGTTATAACCATCACCCTCTCCAGCCTTATTCCTCCTTACATGAACAGCAGACCTAAGAAAGGCTTACATTTTCCTTTTACACTTCCCCTGAGGAGAGAATTTCACTAGAAACAGTTACATCAACGAAAGCATTGTTGTACCTAAGGTATTCAGACATGCTCAGCCTGCCAGGTCATCATTAGCATTCAGATTGCACTCTCTGTCCCTCACAAGCACTCCTCGGCCCCACCACGGGAAACAATTGTAGTTCTTCTTCACTCACTTTCAATTAATTTATCCTTGGGGGTAATAGGACGGCCAGGTTAGCAGCCCTGGTATCTAACCTCCTAATTGTACTCACCTATAGCCTTACCAGCCTCCCTCAGAAATCACTTTTGTAAGGAAAAAAAATTATGGTTCTCTCCAAATCCTGGAGTTTAGGAAATAAACGGCGAGGGACACAACCTAGACCTAAAGTTTGCTTTCTAAATTACACAAGTGAGGAGATAAAGCATTCTACTCTTTGCTGGGGGTTAACACATACATACAAAACACTATTAGGTGATATTACTGTGAGTGATATGAATGAAAGAATGCATAAGACCACACTCTTCCCTCGAGTTTGCTAATTTTGGTAGATTTGAACCCGTTGCCTCTCTTTTTCCTGCTTTTAGTTCAGAAATGTATTTAATGATGATATTAACAAGGTACCACCTGAAGTAAATAAACTACTGACCTCATTGGAGACTTGAGAGATCAAGTTGGTGCCATATTTGAAGAAGCAGCTCTGAATATTATGAAGGATCCAATATTTTTTAAAAAGATTATTTGTCTTATTTTTAGAGAGGGGAGAAGGGAGGGAGAAAGGGAGGGAGAGAGAGGGAGAGGAACATCGATGTGAGAGAGAAGTATCAATTGGTTGCCTTCTTGTACGTGCAGGGTGATGCCCCACCAGCTGAGCCACATTGGTCAGGGCAGGAACCAACATTTCTGAACACCTCCTATATACCAGGCTTTATGCTAGTACTTTACATTTACTGTCTTATTTAATATTCACAACAACCTTCTTATATTGATTCTATCTCCCTTGATTATGGAGTAGAATTTGAGGTTTATAGATGTAGAGTCAATTGTGCAAGACCACACAGCTAGCAGGTGGTGGAGCCAAGGTCCAAACCAATAGCTCACAGCAGGCCCTTTTTATGACTTCACGCAGCTCTTAAGCAAGCAATCACTGCCCTCCCCACTCTCCACAAAAGTCATGCTCTGATGGGAGCGGGAGGGCAGGTCTGGCTGGTACAGCGGGTTACGAGCCTAAGCAGAAAGATCTGTATCTATGGGTGCTGCAATCCACCTACTTGACAAAGCTCTAAAACTTTGACCCAAGAGGTCAAACCTGAGAAATTGCAGAGGAAAGTAATCCCCTCTGGGTCCTTGGCAAAGCCAAACCCAAAAGACATGTTCATGGTTTCAGTCGAAGCCCATTACAGAGTAGGGGAACAATTACAGGAATTACAGGATGTGTTGAGCAGGAAGAATAGCCATTCGTTGGGTCGGACTGTGCTTGTAGGGGAAAAAGGATTGCTAAGCAAAGCTGAATGAGTCTAAAGGCAGAACACAGAGATCCAAGCTGGCCAGAGCCAGTGGTCAGCTGCTCTGGTTCAGTTCCCTGGGGAGCAGCCACTTTCTGAAGTAACTGCTTCAAACCCTGGCCTTACCTGACCTTCTTTTTAAATGTGCCTCCCCCTAGCAGGCTGAGAAGCTTCATGGGTTCTCCCTGGGCTTGGCGACACTAGAGAAAGTTGTGTAGGGAAGTCTAGGTTAGTTTAAGCCTCTGTGTCCCCAGGGTCAACCTTAGATCAGAAGAGGGACTCAACGTATATTTGTAGAAGGAAGGAAGAAGTGAATGGACCAGGTTCAAGTGCCACTAACAAATCATTCAAAAATGAGTCTGGGGTCCAGGCTTGTGTGTCAGGAAAGGTCAAAAGCAGTCACAGCTGAACTCCCAGCCGTTTCATGGCAACCATCCAAAAAGGGGGTGTGTCTGAGGAGTCAGTCACCGGGAGAGGTGGATTGAGGGACCCTTCAGTCACAAGGACAGGCTGGGGTGCAAGATTAAAAAGTCAGACATTAGAAGTGTGGGATACATCCTGCCTCCGAGGAACTGGAAAATTATTTAGGAATTTAATCACCAAGGCACAGGAAGGAGGACAGATCAAGGAACCAGGATATGGAGGCTTCGAGGACAGCAGGACTAATAACTCAAGTTCCTGGCTAAGATGTTCCCCTAACTGGTGCCATTGTTAGTCTTAGGATAACCTGGAACCTACAACAGGGGTTCCGTGCTCTTCGCAGAGAATGCCTGAGGTCCAGCAGACGTGCAAACCATGCAGATTATGGCGCATCTTTCTGGTGACCGGTCACCAGTGTTTTCATTCTGCCCCGGAACAGGGGATAGGGCAAGTGCTTTTTGGCTTGGTAAAACATCTGCCTCTCTTGTTCAGTTTTTTAAAGAAAGGAAGAACAAAAAGCATTGACGAACTGTTTGTTACCTGGAGAACTAAGGCCGAAGGGCACCGTTCTTTTAGGAAATCATGCTAGAAAGGAGCCCGGCAACCCTGAAGGGAGAGCCATCAAGTCCCAGCTCAACAATACCTGATCGACCCAGTCGCTGGCTGAAAACTCCTGCACCTGGGATGAAGTTATTTGCCCCTTCCGAGCATCTTCTGCTATTCCTATCTCAGTATACTTTGTATATATATATATATTTTTTTACAATGGCCAGATTATTTTATTTGTAATTCTACAAACCACAAACTCCAATAGAATAGATACCATGTCTATTTTTTTTTCCATCTTTGTATCCCCAGAACCCAGGTCTGTGTCTGTCGTGCTCAGTAAGTAACAGTCGGATGCATGGATGGATGCATGGATGGATGCATGGATGGATGCATGGATGGATGGATGGATGACTAAATCAATGAATGAGTATCATTCATTGATACTCAGGGGAAAAAATTCCCTGAGTATCACAGGGGAAATAATTAAAAACAATAGGTACAGGGCTAGTGTGGCTTCTGAGTTTCTCCTTAGATGGCTCCGGAGGACTGCAAAGCAGCAACATATAATCTCTGTCAACACAGAGAGGCTGGGCGTCCAAAATTACAAGAAAAGAATGGATGCCAAGATGAACGCTATAATGTCACAGTAATTTCTAGGTCACTTGCAAATGACTACCGTTAATAATGACTAGCCTTTATCAGGCCCTTTCTATGTTCAGAGTGCTTTATGATCATTAACTTGTTATTTCTCACAACATTGCTATGAGGCAGAGAGCATCATTGTTATCGCATAACAGATGCACTGAGGATGTCAACTTGGATTTAATTGACCCGGGAATGCAGCTATTTTTAGTAGTTCATTTGCCCCTCTGCTTTCTGGTCTTACAAACCTGTTGATGCTGCCCAGGCGGTGATATTGCCAAAGTGCAATTTAGAAAGAAGCATTGAGACAACCACAGAAGATCACAGGAGCAGAGTAGGTACTAAATTTCTGAAAGGCAAGAGGTGCCAGAGAGGAGCTTTGATGTATTTTAGAAGAGCATGCATTAGCTTCTAACCATTTCCTAAAAAATAACTTTTCTCTAAGGTTGCTGCCACCTTGAAAACATGGATTTAGTTTAACATGCATAGGTTTAGAAGCAGTTGGTACAGATTCACCCCACAATGCTGAGCCAGGTTTCCTATCAGTGATATATCTGAGTCCCAGGGCCAAATTAGCTTGTGCAGGTGGCAGTTTACATGTGTTAGACACTCCAAGGACTAAGACAAGCTTGCTCACATGCTGAAGACCGCGTTGTCTGAGAAGTCAGGGGCACCTGTGCAGCGGCATTTCCTTGATTGGATGGTATGCCTCCTGACTCAAGGAGGTTGTTCTAGCTGTCTACAAGATGTAGGTCCTTCCCCTCTCCATTGTCTGGCTTTCTATTTGTCCCCCCAGGAAGCCTTCCCACCGAGCACCGAGACTGTCCTTGTTGGGCATCGATCTGTGGGAGCACTAACCCCCAATACCTCAAGATGTGGCCTTATTTGGAAATGGGGTCGTTGCAGAGGTAATCAGTTTAAAATGAAGTCATGAAGGTAAGCCCTGATACACCATGACGGTATCCTTACAAGAAGGGGAAATCTGGATACAGGGACAGACATGCAAAGAGGCAAGATGGCCATCTCAAGACAGAACGATGCATCTACAAGCCAAGGGGCACCAAAGAGAGGGACAGCAAACCACCAAAAGCTCGGAAGAGGTAAGAAAGGACCCCGCCCCTCTGGGTTTCAGAGGCTGCACGGTCCCGCCAAGGCAGCGATTTCAGGCGTCCGGGCTCCAGGAGTGTGAAACAGAACATTTCTGTTTCTCAAAGCCAGTCGGTTTGTGGTAATTTGTCATGGCAGGCTTAAGAAACTAACACAGTTCTATTAATAGATTAATCTCAAAAAGAGATGAAAATGCCCGCAAAAAAATAAGATTTTTATATTGACAAACTATATTCTTAATTTGTTAGGAGACCGTCATGTGAGAACACTTTGGCCGCATGGAAGACAACAGGGAGGAGGTGAGTGGTGTGATACAGCACATCACCACTGCAGAGGGAGTGTTTTAAATGCATTTCTTACTAGGATCCCTCACAAACGATCTCTAAAACACAGCAAATTAAACCCAAAATATGTAGAAGAAAAGAAATACCAAAAAGTAGAGGTTAATAAAACAGAAAACATGACAACAAGAAAATCAACAATGACAAAAATTGGTTCTTTGAGAGGAGCATTTAAAGGTGATAAATATTTAGTACAACTAATAAGAAAAAGAGAAATAAGACACAAACTGTGAATATCGGAAATAAAAAAGGATGTTACTACAGATTAAACAGCTGTTAAAAAGCTTATAAATGACATTATGTCAATAATTGATGATTTAGACAAAATGTACACACCCAAAGAAAAACACAATTTAATAAACTGACAGAAAAAAAAATTTAGAACTTCAAACATATATCTATTTAAAAAACTAAACTTGCGATTTAAAACTCTTTCACCAAAAAAAAACAAAAAACAACCCAAAAGACAAAAAAAAACACCTAGATGGCCTTGCCAGTAAATTCATCCAAACATAATTAATGGTGGAATAACACCAGTCATAACAAACTCTTTCATAGACTATAAGAGCAGAAACACTTCTCAGCTCATTTTGTGAGGCTGGCATAATATAAATTGGCACAACCAATTTAGTAAACTGGCAGTTTACTGAAGCTACTCCTAGGTATATATCCAACAGTAATGCATACATGCAGGTAGCAAAACACATACACAAGAATATTTATAGCAGCATATTCTTAATAGCCAAAACATTTTTAAAAACCTGGTGTCCATCAGAATAAAATGAATAAATTAGAACACAATACAGCAGTGAGAATAAATCAACTATTATTATACACACTAACACAGATAAACCTCACAAACATAGGCTGAGCAAAAGAAGCTAGATATAAAAGAGTCCGTGCTGTATGATTCCATTTATATAGACTTGAAAACCAGGAAAAAGTAATCACAGGTGAGTGAAGTCAGGGGTCAGAGAATGAGTGCGAGAGTGTCGAAGAGACGGGTATGCTGGTGGCGGACTATATTGATTTGGGGGATGGTGACATCAGTATGTTTATTTTGAAAATTAGTCAAGTTTTCCACTTAAGGTTTGTGCACTTATTGGTTTATATGTTTCAATACAAAGTTTACCTGAAAGAATGAATATCTAACCCACAGCAGTTCTTACAAAACCACAGAACTTTTAAAACCTGATGGATTCTTAGAGTTGGAGGTCACAGGGGAATGACTGACTCACCTTTGATAAAGAGGTGGCTAGAAATGTGGCTGGGAAAATAAATTCAGGCCACACTGTGACATTCTTTCAATGCAATGCCAAGGACTTGAGAATTTATTCAGCAGACCGTAAAGTCAGTTGTGATTGCGTGAGGCAATATGACCAGATTAATGCTTACAGAAAAATTCTTATAGTAATATATGAAATAAATTGAAAATTGGCGAGAAAACACAGGGAGACTAGATAAGACAGTCACAATAATGAGAAAAGAATGAAAGCCTGAGGTGGCAAAGAACCAAAACATGTGTTTTGCTCGTGTTCATCCACATCGGCCCTTTATGGGGACCTGCTGAGTAAAGGAGTACAAATCTGAAAACTCCGTCTACGCCCGGGAAGCTGCCATCTCTCCATCTCAGGGGCATCTTTGCTGTTGATGGCTTGCAAGAGAGGGGCAAGCCCCTGGGGGAACCGCTGTCAAACCATTTTTATTCTGACAAGTTCTTGGGTGCTAGTTCTTGTCATGCTTCATATCTCAGGGCACATTCAAGCGTGAAATTTCCTGAGAAGTTAAAAGAAAAAGTTATGTTATCCATTCCAGAATCGCAGGACAGAAACTGCAAGTGCCACAGACCTGAGGACTACAAAGTTGGATCAACATTTTTTGACACTAACTGCTTTACCTGGGCCATGGAGCCTGATAAGATAGACTGGAAATGCTAAACAGTAACAGGGGCGAAAGCACAGGAATGCAGCAGCTTGTTTATGCTTTAACCTGCAAAAAGACTGCTCCTCCCATCCTGTGGACATAAGAAATCCCCCCATGGTTTATGCACAAGGTGTACTCATGTCTGCACAAGCATCCGGTAGAGAGAAAAGACCCTGCTCCTTTTTCCTTTCTGTCTTTCTATATAACGCATACGCAATGAGCGGATATGCACAAAGGAGTCAGCACAGCAGGCCTGCACTGCTCTCCTTAAAAAGGCTTGCTGCGAGATGGGCCCTTGGCTGGTACCTGGGAATTTAGATTTCAACAGTGTCCCACCATTAACTGATCCGAGTGGCTCCCTGTGTCTACCCTGTTTGTACAAACTATATGGTTTATCCTTGTATTAGTCAGGATTCTCCAGAAAACAGGACCTATGGGATGCGTGCATGTGTGTCTGGGGGGAGATTTATCTTAAGGAATTGGCTCACACAATTATGGAATCTGGCAAGTCCAAACTCTGCAGAATGGGCCAGGAGGCTGGAGATTCAGGAAGAGCCAATGTCGCCGTTCAAGTCCAAAGGTCATCTGCTAGCAGAATTTCTCTTATTCAAGCCAGCAACTCATTGGACAAGGCTCGCCCATGTTAGGGAGGGTATTCTGCCTCACTCAAAGTCTATCAATTTCACTGTAAATCTCACCCCAAAACACACTCACCGAAACATCCGGAATAATGTCTGACCAAATATCTGGGTGCTGTGGCCCAGTCAAGTTGACGCATAAAATGAACCATCACAATACTGAGCACCTGCGTTCCCTCTGGCGGTCTGGATGCCTGGCTCACGCCAGGCGGAGCTTGCCTCTGGGATCAGCTCCCAGTAAGAGCCTTGGGCACCAAGTTTCTAATGAGCTTCCCTGGAAGACAGCATTTAACAAGTGTTGTCACGACGTGTTGTGGAGGGAATTAAGCACACCCTGCGCAACTCCACTGAGAGAGGACCTTCGGACGCCTGCGCCTGGTTTCCCCCAGACTGCATCCCATTTGCCTTTTCCCTTCGCCGGTTGTGCTTTGCGTCATTTTGCTGTAGTAAATCGTAACTGTGAGTATGACTAGATAGCTCTGTGAGTCTTCCTGGTGAATCATCAAACTCGAGGTGACCTTGGTAACCCTCCAACGCAGAGCATTGTAAGAATCCATCTTACTCCCCTTGAAATATCTCAGCGAAAGGCATAATACAAGTGAATCATATATTGTATCAAAAGAACATTATAATTAATAACATTAAGACAGCTCGAGAGGAACTAGTGATTATATAGTATTTTGAAATATGAAGTGCTACATAAATTCGAGGTAACAATAAGACAAACTCTACTTTCCTATGAATTCCAAAGAATATTTCCACAGATTTTCACAGTACACACACTTAATCATGTATGTCCAGCAAGAACTATTGTAAACATTTTTAATAGATCTAGAATGTTTTTAGTGGGAAGTGTTAAGTATGGAGATCCATTAACCGGAGGGGAAAATGTTTGGGAACTATTAAATGAAATCTCAAACCTAATAGGTTTTGAAAACAGCTTATTAGAATTATAAGAAAATATTTCATGTGTCATGATCTCTAGGTTTTGCTTAATAGTCATACTAATTAAATTCTCAAATTCAATGAAAGTGTAGGAAATTTATGTGTTTTCAGTACTTGACAAATAAATTATGTTAATTACATATTCATATAGCCAATATAATTCTTCTCAGTCTATTAAGCAAGGGTTCTTTAAGATAATTATTCTTTTAAAAATATATGAAATGTATAAAATGGCTCCTACTGGTCAGCAGTGTTAAGGCTCCGTGATGACACATAAACAAGAGTTTCCTAAATCTTCAGGGGAGCTGGAACATCCTCTCAGGTCCTGCTGAATACGGTGTAACATCCAGATACAGTCTCTGGTGGACTTGAAGGTGTTGGGTGACATAGTACGGGGAGTTTTTTATTTTAGGTCTGCCTTGACTTCCACCGTGGCTGCATGGGGAACAAGGCAACATATTAAAATCCCAGAACAAGGTAATATATCAAGTTCCTCAAAAAGTGAAACAGAATTATCATATGACTCAGCAATTCCACTGCCAACGCAGATGAGTTATCAAAAGCCCGATGCCTAAGAAGTGATTAAAAGCACACACTACGCAATTATTACCCAACTTTGTATCACAAACAGGGCTGGCATTCAATCACTTCGTGTGCACAATCTAAAGCAGCGATTCTCAGGTCATCATTACCTGGGAACTCGTTAAGAATGCAAATTATTTGACAATAACAACAAAACAAACAGCTTGATTCAAAAATGGGCAAATGACTTATATAGTCATTTCTGAAATATATATGTATATATTCATATTTATATGCTCAATATATTGCCAATAGGCACAAGGAAAGATATTCAGCATCATGAGCTGTAGTGTAAGTGCCTGACATTATCAAGCTTTTGATTGCTGAGGCCTCCATGATCAAGACATGCGTCTCGAATACACGGATTGTCAGCTGCTGGCAAACAAACCAGAAAAGGACCAGGCCACCCCATCCATGAAGGCTCTTTTTCAGAAAGCCCCAGGCAGCCTAGATAAGTGACCACTTGAGTGACCTCCTTTTTCCCTTTCCGCGCCCTGGTTCCCTCTCTCATAGTTTAAATTTACCAATAAAGGGTGAACTCACAAAACCCGAGACGCTTCACTCTCAGGCTGTAATAAAAGCAGAGCCCCAATGCTGAGCTCTCTCTCTCCATCTCCCTTTCTCTCTGCCAATGACTGTGCTGTGCACCTCCAAGACCTGTGAGTAATAAATACTGTTCTTTCAAGTTCCCTCATGGTTTTAAACAGGGGCCCCGGGGGGGAGCTGTCTGTGGCTCTCCCCGTCAGTGACACATGCTAGGGCAAGGGCCTCAGGCATTTCTAACCTAGAGCACCACCATCAGTAGGCTTGGGGCCCATGGAGCACTACGTGGGTGGTGAATGAAAATCAAAATCACAATGAGATGTCACTTCCCACCCATTAGATAGGACATAAAAAAAAAAAATAAACCCAGAAAGGAAAAAACCCAGCAAGCATTGGTGAGAAATTGGAACTGTCATACGTTGCTGGTGGGAATGTTAATAGGGTAGCCACTGTGGAAAATGATATGGCAGTTCCTCAAAAAGTTAAACAGATTTACCATGTGATCTAGCAACTCCACTTTTAGGTATATATCCAAAAGAACTGAAAGCAGGAACTCGAGCAGATACTTGTACACCCATGTTTACAGCAGCATTATTCACAGTAGCCAAAAGGTAGAAATGACCCTAACGTCCATCAAGGGATGAACAGATAAATAAATTATGGCATTTTATCATGGAATATTATTCAGCCTTAATAAGAAATGAAACTCTGATGCAGGTTACAACATGGATGAACTTTGAACATATTATGCTAAATGAAGTAAGCCAGACATGAAAGGATAAATACTGTATAATTCTACTTCTATCAAGTACCTAGAATACATAGATTTATAGAGACAGAAACTGTAACAGAGGTTACCAGGAGCTGTGGGGGGAGTCAGAAATGGGAAGTTATTATTTAATGGGTACAGGGTTTTTCTTAGGGATGATGAAAAAACTGGAAATTAATAGTGGTGATAGTTATATAACATTATGAATACACTTAATGCCACTTAATTGCAAGCTTAATGGGTAAAGTGGTATGTTCTGTTACATGTGTGTTACTGTGGCAGATTGGTACTATAGAGCATCCAGGTCAGAACGGCTTCCTCCAAGTGCCCAAGCCATACCTGTGTCTCTGCCCTTCTCAGCTGCCTGATGGTTTTCAGCTTCTCTCTCTGCCCTGTCCTTTCAGCAACTAATATCATACGCTAACAAAACAAAACAAAACAAAAAAATCAAGTTAAAAAATGCAAGTTCTTGGGCCACCCCAGACCTACTGAATCAGAAACTCGGGATGGGGCTCTCCACCTGTGCTTAAAAAGCCTTCCAGGTGATTCTGATTCATTCTGGAGTTTGAGAACCACTGACTCAGAAGGACCTGAAACTGGTATCCAAGTGAGTATTGGAGGCAAGATGAAACTTCTACCAAGAAATACAGACTGCACATTGCTAATTGCTAGTTGTGCTCATGAAAATATTGAGATAAGGCCAACACTGTATGTATAAGGTGACGGGGTGGCAGTGGTGGCAAAGGGAACTTCATCTTGTTAAATTTTGCATCACTTCAAACAACCAAGAAATACCAATGTGGAAAATGGCACCATTAAAGTGGTTTCTTTAAAACCAAGGGTCAAAATATGACAAGCTGCCGCCCATGGCCAAGGTTCGTCCAATAAAGGTATTAGTCACCTCTACATGCAGCACTTCCTGAGCACCCACTCCTGGGGCTGGCGGGTCAATAGGAGGAGGTGATATTGCCAAAGACCAGACACCTGAGTCATCGGGGTTGGGGGGACAGTGCCCAGGGGGATTTGGATACAATAAAGAAGAGGCTATCTGGCAGGAGACGGACAAGGGAGGCCACTCCCCAGAGATGCCACAGGACTCTGAGAGAGGTGGGGAATTATCCTGGCTTCTCCCTTCCTTCTCCCCTTCTATAAGTATCTCCCATTGACTGAGCCCTGCAGGGGACCCAGGAGCAAGGTAGCCTGGGAAATGTCCCATGCAGTGTAGTGCAGAGCAAGGGAAGTAGCTGATCTGAGATCGAACCGGCTGTTGATGGACAAATATGCCACGAACAAGGTCTCCTTCTGCTGGAAAGAGTACCCTACTTGGAACCAAAACATTCAGATTTGGGGCCATCACTATAATCTATGATCTGAAGGAACTTGAACAAGGCAGTTCTCCCTCTCCAGCCTGACGTTCTTTTCCGAAAATTAGGGGTAGTTATGTGATCAACCTCTCAGGGTTGTAATTATCAAGAGGATGAGTGTGTGTGCACATCTTGTCAACTGTGAACCGTCAAATGAACACAGCGGCATTATTGCTAAAAACAGAGCCAAGGCTCTGAAGAAACTGCCATCCACTATGTGACAGTGGAATAAAGGCACCACCATCAACTTCAAAAGAAGAACCAGAATGCCGCTCCTCTCCTCTCCGACATCACTCCATCCTTCAAAACCTGAACTTGGAAAGCCATGTTGGTTTAACAATGGGATAACTCACAGCATGAAGCATTCTTCAATTTTGTCTCCAAAAAAGCATTGGCTGGATATGTTGGGAGATGGTTTCTGGATGGGTTCCCTACTGTCTGGACTCAAGACATGCACCACTGCTATGGGATATACAGGTAACTCTATATTCTTTGCTATAAAATTAGGTGTTTGGGCAGCATTATGTCTAAAATTACTTCTAGTTCTAACATTCCATGTCTTCCAGTGAATACTATAATTTTTTTATTTAAAAAAGCTGTGCTATGACCTGGAACAAAGCCACCAAAACTATAAAAAACTTTATGACATTTGCCTCTCTGTGCTAATGACGACTTTTGAGAGCATTAGCATGGAAGTATGTTAAGAAGGAAGATAGTTGACACGCTTCTTCTTGTGTTCTGTAAACACGCTTAAGGATCTTCCCATTTTATTTCGCAAATTGAAGAATTAGACTCAGGCAGCGCATCAGCAGGTGGTGATTCCTAACCAGGGACCATCTTTGCAGGACTGCCAGGGCTTAGCCGCAGCAGGCTTCATGACGTCAGCAAGGCCAAAGGCTGGAGACAACCAGGACAAACAGACCGGACCATCTCAGCATCGAAGGACAGTGGAGTCTGATCTTAGCAACGTTGATAAGCAGGCAGGAAAAACTGACAGCAGGCAAGAAACAACTCTAGGAGTTTGAGAGAATATTTGGAGAGAAGAAACCTAGGGAAAGTCTGGGCTTCTTAATCACTCGGCAAAGTGAAAGGGTATAAATTTGGGTGCAAATATGTGGACATATTCCATGGTCACAGCTGGGTAAGGCCAAGACTCTTGTGTTACAAAGGGAAATAATAGTGAGATGTGGTTGCCTGCAAGTGTTTTTTTCTACAATCCCCTTACACATGCTTGTTTCCTGTGGTTCTTATAATACATTTTAGGAGGAAAAGAATCTCTTTAAACGATTCTATAATATCTGAATATCCCCGGCAATGCTACTTAGAAGCCAGGCATTCTAAAGAAAGTAAAATTGGAAATGAAACAGGAAAAACACAGACTTCAAGTCAGACACACTGAAGGTGGTGGGTTCTAAGTGGGTTCCATGGAAGGTCCATAATCTACATTTTTTCGGGGCACTTTGAGAAGCATTGCAGTATGCACTTGAGAAAATTGATACTATTGCTATTCCTATTATAAAATTGCAGTGTACCTCCAAAAGAAGCTCTCTTAGTAAACTCTCACTTTCTGATTATTTAGCTCTGCTTAGATTTCACATGTTAATAAGCATCCTCAGTATTCTCAACAGCTACCAAGAGCTACTGCTTTTTTCTTTATCATATTTTTTTCCCATTACCATTTATCCCCCTCAAACCCTCTTCTGCCTCCATCCACTCCACTCCCCCGACAGTCACCACAGTGTTGTCCATGTCCATGAGTTCTTGTCCTTTTTTGACTGATACCTCCTGCCCCACCCCCAGAGCTGTCAGCCTGCTCCCTATCTATGAGTTTGTCTCCCTTTTGCTTCTTAGTTCAGTTTGTTCATTAGATTCCACATATGAGTGAAATCATGATACTTGTCTTTCCCTGATGGGCTTATTTCACTTAGCCTAATGTTCTCCATGTCTACCCATGCTGTCACAAATGGTAAAATCTTCTTTTTTGTGGCTGAGTAGTTTTCCATTGTGTGAATGTCCTCTAGCTGTTTATCCCCTCATCTACTGATAGACACTTGGGCTGTTTCCATATCTTGGCAATTGTAAATAATGCTGCAATAAAACATAAGGGTGCTTATATTCTTTCAAGTTAGTGTTGCAGGTTCCTTGGGATATATTCCCAGAAGTGGAATCTCTAGGTCCTAAGGCAGATCCATTTTTAGTTTTCTGAGGCATCTCCATACTGCTTTCCACAGAGGCTGCACCAGTCTGCACTCCCACCCACGGTGCAAAAGTTTTCCCCTTTCTCCACATCCTCGCCAGCACTTGTTGTTTGTTGATTTATTGATGATAGCCATTCTGACAGGTGTGAGATGACATCTCATTGTGGTTTTAATTTGCATTTCTCTGATGACTTTGAGCATCTTTTCATGTGTCTATTGGCCATCTGTATGTCCTCTTGAAGAAGTGTCTATTCAGGTCTTTTGCCAATTTATTAACTGGATTTTTTTTTTTTGGTGTTGAGTTTTATAAGTTCGTTATAAATTTTGGATATTAACCCCTTATCAGATGGATTGGCAAATATGTTCTCCCATGCAGTGAGTTGTCTTTTTATTTTGTTGATGGTTTCTTTTGATGTGAAAACATTTTTCAGTTTGATGTAAGTTCATTTGTTTATTTTTTCTTTTGTTTCCCTTGCATGAGGAGATATATTAGAAAAAATATTGCTACGAGCAATGTCTGAGATTTTACTGCCTATGTTTTCTTCTAGAATTTTCGTGGTTTTGAGTCTAACATTGTCTTTAATCCATTTTGAATTTATTCTTGTGTGTGGCATAAGAAGTTGGTCTAGTTTCATTTCTCTGCATGTATCTGCCCAATCTTCCCAACACCATTTATTGAATAAGCTATCATTCTATCTCAATACATGTCTCTTGTCACTTTGGAGTGCCCCCTTCCTCTAAGGATGGCCACCCTTCATTGCTGACCTCTTTGGGTCCCCTGCACATCTCCAAGCCTGAACAGTGATGATTATAAGTTCCCCAGTGTTAATCAGGTTAAAATAGTAAGTCAACCAAATCAATAAAAGCTTGGTATAATTAAAGTCAAGCACCTCTTTTTGTGCTTGAGAAAAACCATAATGACGCCCTCGCTCTTTAGAAAGAGTTGGCTGAAGTCTAAAGATTTTCAATAGGTTCAAACTTCCACAGAGATTTGTTTCTCAGAGGGCCAAAAGAAAAACAATAAAAAGAACTTATTAGTGAGAATTTTAAAGATAATTATCCATGTTAGTCACATTTTATTGATTTTCTTTCTCTGCTTTTTCCCCTAAAAAACTAAAAAGGGAATCCAATACAAAATTCTGGGACAAAGGAACACATCCCTTTGTGAAGTGTAAGTACACTAGATACATAAATTCAAATGACAAAGCTTTAACTGCCAACCGATGTTCAAATACCCTGTCCGACAGAGATGCTGCGACGACACTCTATAAAGGCACGGATCACCGGTGTTTATGAGAACTTCTCCCCGGGTGACCTTGGGTTGGCATGGAGCTCTCCCAAGAGAGTCCGTGGGAAGGCCCAGGGCATTCTGCTCACAGAGTGCAGCCAGCTGTGCTGCACTCTGTCTGCCTCTAACAGCACGGGAGACCCGGGGGCCCCGGTGGCGGCACCTCTGATGCCTATAATGCCATTAACACTGCTTACTATTTATAATAAAATCTGGGTAATAAAATGATGGTACCTCATGAATACACACTGCACCAAACTGGTTGATTAGTAGTAATTAGATGTCTATGATATTTTCATTGTTGTACAGGACAACAGAACTACAATTATTAAAGGTGCAATTTCATGAAGCTTTCAATGTAGAAGAGTGATACCTATTTGCAGCCCTCTACATGCGAGGACCCATATGCAAGTGTGATATTTAATAATCTGTGTGGCCCAGTCACCAAACAGTCAAATAGATGTCAGTGAACAACAGTTGATGCAGCCCTATGACTGCTTTCCAGCTGAACATCAGTCCTGAAAGAATCTCGGTACATTGTTGGAACTCTACCTAAACATATAACTGACCCCAGAACCCAAATAAGAAGACCAAATCATCTTGAAGCCTTAAATCCTAAGAGTAAAGGGATCTACAGAAGCAGATGCAGAAGAGTCAAATAAGGGATGAAAGAAATGATTTTAAATTTTATCTTTAAGACCCCTCTGAATTTTTGAAAGGACAGAATCTTTTATTAGAGAGAGAGAAGCCTCATTGTAGCAACTGCAATTTAGATCGTGAGTACTTTACCGAAGGACATATTTTGGCAAAACAATTTAAAGGAAGGGATCAAATTCTACCGTTTGAGAAAGAACTCCTTCATTGTAATGCAGAAGTTTAGACTAGTTAGGTAGGTGTCATGATACGAAATGACACAGCCCTGCTAGTCTCACATGGGACTAAATTCCACTGGCACACATTTTCTTCTTGAGCCAGACCCCAGGTCTCTGAGAGATGTAGGGCACACAGGAGGAAACTGGAGAGGGGGCTGACTCCTTTCTGTGCCTTCTTGCAGTAATAACTGCCTGCTCCTCAGTGATACCCATAGTTATTCTTACTCACAGTCAGCTTTGCACATGCAGTTTGTACAGTCCGAATGTCAGGACATCTGAATGCAGAAGGATGCATGGGACGGGAGAAAGCTAAGCCTCTTGGAAGAATGAGTGACCCACTGAGTCGCTGCAGAATACCATTCAATACCAAGGTTCACCAAGACGGTTGGAAAAGCCTAAAGAAAGTACTGCAGTGGAGGTGGTGGCAATAGAGAAATCCATTCTGAAAAAGACTTAGGTCCTACCTTCTCAAAACTGGAAGGGCAGGTAAGATTATCTGCGGGGGGCGGGGTGGGGGCTGGTGATAGGGATACAGATGTGTAACAGGGACAATATTCAAGGGCCTTTTCTTTTTATTTATTAAAAAGATGTTATTAAGAAAATAAACAATGATGTCTATTTAGAGTATAACTGAAATAAGAATTATCTTTTTTCATAATACACATGAACAAAGTAGGAAAATAATAAACAATGGAACTTGTTTGAGCATTAAAACTACTCCCTCATCCAGCTTGAGTCTGATACCTTTCAGTTGACTGGATGAGACTCACTTACATTATGGGAGAAAATCTCCTTTACTTAAAATTAACTGATGGTGGATATTTAAAACACCTACAAAATACCTTCACAGCAACATCACATTACTGTTTGATCGAATAACTGAGTACTACCACTTAGTCAGGTTGACACACAAAACTGAGAGCTACAATCCACCTCCTGTCAAGTTGGCATCTATACCCATCTTCTTAAGCTATACTTAATCTCCAAACACAATGAGAGAAATCCCATTTCAGCCTATACTGTGAGCAACTGAAAAGGTGCTAACCCTTTCCTTAGAAGAAGGTGCCAAGCCCTTGGATGATTCAGTTCATTCTTCCCCTTGATAACTTAAAGTATAACTTAAATACTCTGTTATAAAGCCAACTATTAATGTCTTATGGTATATAATAAGGGGATAAGAGAGGGAAGAAAACATATAGATTCATAACAAAACAAGGAAGAAATGCTTATAATACTTAAGTCCTAAGTTCTACAATTGGCCAAGAGACTGTAGTTGGTATTTATCCTCTTCTATCACCCACTTCATACTTTCATTACTCACAGCAAGCAGCTCAGCTGGTCATGGCTCTTGGCCAGGTAGGGCAACCCAAACTTTTATTTCTGGAAGGTCTGGGCCATTAGTAGTCTTGTTGTTATAGTTTTTCATTGACTTCATTCACAAGGCTTGGTAGTACTGAGATCCCCTAAAGGCTCTCATGTACTGCAGACATACTCTTTCTTATCCCCGTTTTGTAGTGGTAGCTCCAATCCCTTGGTAATTAGGATCAATCACCCTAGCCAGTATAGAAACTCCCACTTTCATCTGTTAATTCAGAGGCACGAGGAACCCAAAGTGGTCCGATGGCAGTCTTAACTTCCAATTCAATGAAATCATTACTGTGCCTTCTCGTGGAAGCATTCCTTGCTTTGAAACTAAGACTTCTAGACTAGCAGAGTATAAGTTCTCAGGGATGGGCAGCAAAAATTTCACTAGCGGGTCACTAGAGGTAATAGTGAGTCATTCCATTTCAATTTCCAGCCCTTCATTCTTGGGTTTGTGAATCCTGACCATGGGAGAAACAATGTCTTACATTAGACAGTAAATTAGAGCATAAACATCCTCCCAGATATGTCTCCTCCTAAGCCTTGCACAGTACTGCTACCTAGCTTGTGCTACACCTGAGTGTCTTCCAAAGGCCATTTTCATGTTCTATCAAGCCACCTGGTTTAGGATGATGGGGAACATGGAAGATCAGTGAATTCCATAAAAATGGGCCCATTGCCACACCTCACTTGCTGTGAAATTAGTTCCTTGACCAGAAACAATGCTTATTACAATGCTTATACCATGGTGGAGGATCAGGCATTCTGTAAGTCCACAGATGGTAGTTTTGGCAGAGGCACTGCATGCGAGAAAGGAAAACCCATGTCTAGAGTAAGTATCTATTCCAGTGAGACCAAAACACTGCCATTCCATGATGGAAATGGTCCAGTGTAATCAACATACCACCAGGTAGCTAGCTGATCACCCCAGAGAATGGCACCACATTGGGGACTTCATTTTGGTGTCAGATGTTGACAGGCTGGCCACTCAGCAGGGATAATAGCCAGATCAGTTTTGCTGTGTGGAAGTTCATGTTGCTGAGCTGACCCTCCATCCCTGCCACCATGGCCACTTGGTTCTTGAGTCCATTGGATATGACGAAGAGGGAGTGGGATGAAAAGGCTGACTGGTGTCCACAGAACTGATCATCTTACCCACTTGATTATTAAAATCTACCTCTGCTGAGGACACTATTTTGTGAGTATTTACATGGGACACAAGCATCTTTAAATTTTTTTCCCCACCAGTTTAGAGAGATCAATAAATGTACTCCTGCTCAAGGACTCTTTGTCACTAACTTTTATGTGATTCCTTTCAGGTCCTTAACCATCCAGCAAAGCCACTGGCCACAGCCCATGAATTGGTATGTAATTGCACAGGTAGCTATTTTTTCTTCCAAACAAAATGAACAGTCTAGTGCACAGTTCAGAGTTCTTAATGGGGGGGATTTCCCTTTACCACCATCCTTCAGGAATGTCCCAGACATGGGCTGTAGTGCTATAGACGTACACGTTCAGGTGGTGCCTGGACATTGTGCAGAACCATCTGTAAATTCGGCACAAATCTTCTCTTCCTCAGCCAACTGACTATAGGCCACAACTGGGCTGCGAGAGAATAATGTGTAGGAATGAGAGCCATGGACACTTACATTTTAATGTAAGGTTAAGTTCCTCATATAACTTAGCTCGTGCTTTCAGGGCCTGCTCATGCCCCATCTCATATATACTACTACTTTCATTTGATTAGGGAGTGTGTTATGCACACCCAACTTTACGGCTTTGTGGGTCCGATAACACCCAACTCATGATGGGCAGCTTATGTTACATATGGTAACTTGGAGAGCCATGTGTAAGCCTTCAGTCTCTACCAAAACTCAACAGCATGTAAATTTCTCAAGAGGAGAGTAATTGTCCAAAGGATGATAGGGCTCAGCTCCAAAATCATGAGAGTCTGTGCTGTGACTCACATGGGGGGGCTGCCAAAGGCTCCAAAGAACATCCCCCCAGACCATCGGTCATGACATTTTGAGCACCATTGCATCTGCTGGGTCTCATGCCCAGGTAGCAGAGCACCTTTGCACAGCATCCTGGACTTGATGCGGAGCCTTTTCTTCTTCTGGACCCAATTCAAATTCAGCAACTTTTTTGGTCACTCAGTAAACAGGCCAGAGTCTCACACTCTTAGGGTATGTCTCCTCCAAAACCCAAAGAAACCCACTAGGCATTGTGCCTCTTTTTGATTGTAGAAGGGACCAGGTGCAACAACTTATCCTTCACTTTAGAAGAACGATCTTGACATGCCCCAAACCATGGGACATCTAGAAATTTCACAGACATGGAAGGCCCCTGAATTTTTGTCAGATTTATTTCCTACCCTCTGACATGCAAATGTCATATTAATATGTCTACAGTAGTTTTTAATTCTTGCGCACTAGGTCCGATCAGCATGCTGTTATCAATGTGATGCGCTGGTGTGATGTCTTATGGAAGAGAAAGGCAATCAAGATCTCTGTGTGCTCAATTATCACCTGAGAGTAGGAAGTTGGTATACCCCTGAGGTAGGACAATGTTAACCCCATTACAGTTCTCTTAGTGAATATGTCTCCTAGGTAATAATAACAGCTGATATTTACTTAGCATTTGTCATGTACCATGAGTTGTTCTAAGCAACTGGCATATTAGCTAATTTATGTCTCATAATGACTCTTAATATCTGCACCTTGCAGATGGGTTTACAGAGAGGTTAAATGGCTTCTCATGGATTACTCAATATTGAATTCTGAGCAACAACATCAAAGCAAAGACAAGATTATGAAGGAGTAGGCAATATTGAGAAAAACTGCACAAAACACCACTTAAACAGCTTTTAGTCATTTATTTCCTTCAACAAGCCAAACAACCACAAGCAAGCAAGAAGAGACAGCAGGTGGGAGGCACGGAGCTGTGAGTTCAGGTATTGACTAGTGCCTTTCACTGTTTGGCTGCCACTTATTCCCAGCCAGTAGGTTTGTTAGCCTCTGCTCACAGAGGTCTTTGCTCCAATCTTTACCAGGGGTAAGAGCGTCCCCATGGTCAGTATGTGGTACTCTTTAACACACAGCCAGTTGTGGGATCATGGTTCATCATGGCTTGGTGGACTTAATAGGTCTGAGATACCTATTCGGTGAACTTGGATCTGGAGAAGACTAATGAGAAGTATATGGATGAAATAACCATGCCAAGTCTAAGCAAAATATGAAAACTGCACAAAATTATGATTTTGTAACTTACAAAGTGGGTCCATATAATCCCCTTAGGGAAAAACAAACATCGCAACACAGTCCAGATGGCCACTGCTCTTTGAGTTGGTGCCTCCTTTGCATCAACAATATGGCTTAAGAGAGTGTTATGTGCTCACATTTTTAAACTACTTGGACATGATTTTTCTGAAAACATTTTTTGAAATGTGTTCACTGTTTTTGAAAATAAGCTACTACTGCAGTTCTTGGAGATACTAGAAACTGTATATAATCTTAAATTTTCAGATAAGAAAACAATTAAACTTGGTCTTTCTTTTCTTAAGATTCCTGTTACATGTCAAATGGTGGATATTTATTCCCTATCACTATCTTTTTCACAAAGGAAGTTGTGAGGAGACAGCTCTCAGTAATGGTTATGAATTTCTATTAACACTATGCCATGTAAGAAAATGAAACTAACACTCGAGGGGTGCTTATAAAACACCTAGGTCTTTTAATCCTCATGACATGCTACAAGAATCAGAAATGACAGAATGACAGAATGACAGAATGTCGGAATGACAGAGCTGAAGCATGTCTACCAAGATTAGCCAAATGGTCATCTTCAGAGATGTGATTCCAGCCCAGGTTTGTCTGGCCCAATGCTTTGCATTTTTCACTAGGGTCTCATGCATTCCTCATGGAATCATGTTTCTCTGTAAAAGATTAGGTAATGACATCTGCCCTTTGTGTTTAGAGCTCAACATTAGTCCATATAAACCTAAACCTTATAAATACTTAATGTTAAGTACTTTTACTACTTTCTGCTGGAGGGGAAAAAAGCAATTCCTAATTGATGGACTATTTTCAGACTGTTTACCAGCAGTTTCAGGCAATTCAGCGTTTTTATCTCTATGCAGCAGAAATTTTCTTATTTTACACTGGTAAACAGACACAATAGATGCATTTTAAGTCAGGGTGAACATTATTACTTCTTGTGATTATGAGTAATTGGCTAACAGTAATAGGAACAAATACGGTGTTCCTATGCCACCCCAAGATGAGTTATAAACATCTAAGGTACTATGTTGATTCACCCTCACTCCTTAGTGCTGCCCTGTGCTGTGCATTGATTTAAGATTCAAAGCCAGGAGACTGTGTTGTGGACAGATTTTAGTTGCAATGAGGGAGTTTTCCTATCCAGCCACACTTTTGTCAATTTATGAACAATGACACAAATTTATGAAACAGATGGATAATGTTAAGTTACAATCTGTAAACCCATATTAGATGACAATAAATGTCACTTATAATATTATGTTCCTCACCTTGTTGTATTTAGATGGTAGTCTTAAATAAGCTTACTTATTTATTTAGATAGGAATATTAACATCATTCTTATGAGTGGGGGCCCCAAAAAACCTGGAATTTTTTTCTGGAGGGTGGGCCCCTTGTAGTACAGGCTTCCCCCACTAGATGAGTGTTCTGGGAACCCATCTGTATCAATGTACCAGCTAGCATTGTTGTGAGAGGCTGTTTAGCTTCAGTGAATTTTATTTTAAGACTCTTACAGTGCATTTGCCCATTTCACGATGAGTGATTTACAAATACACCTGCCCACATCACGCTGAGTATTCAGCAGTTTTTGACCAAAATGGCATGACCCATGTGTCCCACCCTTCCTATTCACCCAGTCTTGCCCGAGTGACTTTTTTTGTTTCCCTGGATGAAAAATATCATCTCAAAGAGAAACATTTCGCTGATGTGGAAGAAGTGAAACAAAAAATGGCAGAGGCATCAAAATCTACTAGTTCAAAAACTGTTTTGGACAGTGGATTAAAAATGTCTCAATAGGTGTATTGCATCAAATGGAGAGTACTTTGAAGGCGACTGAGGTTTAAATGTTTAAGAATAAATACACAATTTTTTATAAATAAATTCTGGGGTTTTGGGGTTCCCCCTCATATCATATTAAAGACATGCAAAATGACAATTTATCACCTTACTATCCTTCAATGGTAGATATCTGATTGATGTAAATCTTGTTTTTCCTTAAGACACAGAATCTCCATGTGTCCACTCTGCTGGAATAATGATGTTTGTCTAAATTTCCACAATGCCTAGTTTACTATCCAATGGGAGACAGGAAATGGAGACCTCACTGAGATTATCCCATGCATTGCACCTCTTTTTTGAAGGCAGACAAAAAGAAGTAGGTATAGGCAGAGGAAAAAGTAGTTGCTGAAGAATGGTATCTGAAGGTGATGGATGGTGAGCAGTGAGATTTTTATCTTAGTTTGGGAGGGGGAGGAAAGAGAGGTAAAAGGAGCGGAGATGACAGAATAAGCTAAAAAGAAAGGAACATATTTACAAGTATTTGAGTTGAACTTAAGGTGAAAATAAAAGTACAAAGATAAAAGAAAAAATTATAATTTTAATAGTAAACATCTATTCAACTACCAACTTGATTTTGCAGAGGAAGCATAGACACCAAATAGTTCAATAGCTCGCTCAAATTTACATAGCTAGCAAATGACAGAGCTTGAATTTCAATTGTAGCAATCAGAACCACTATTTTAAAAGGAAGTATTAAGAAAGTACACAGAATGAGAAAGCTTATAGAGAAGGGATATAGAGACCATGGCGATAAATGGGGAAGGGAAGAAGCCTGCATGAAAACAAAAATTACCAATGGGCTCATTATGGTTATGTTTTATTAACAGACACAACGCTTTGCATATATTAGCTGATGGAATACTGCTAACAAGTTTGTGAGGTAGTTAGTATTCCATTTTTCAGACGAAGACACTTGTTAAATGAAAAACGACATTCTCTTCTTGCAGTGAGTTACAGCAGAATAGCAAGCTCCGGGGTAGGATAAGGAAGACTGAAGGAGCCTTGGCAACAAAACAGAGCAGGACAAGGTAAGCAAGTTGAAAGCGAGAAATGCAGAAAAGCTTCCCACTTAAATTAGAAACTAGTTCCAGCTTTCAAATCTCCCCCGCCGGCCCGCCTAGGCATCACAAAGCCCGCCCCTCAGCCACCAGACCACGCCCCCTTCCGTGGCCATTCTCTAGGCTCCCAATACTTCCCTCCTTCTCTTTGACCCCTCCCACTTTGCCAAGCATCATTTCCTGTGCGCTGGATGCTAATTGGTCCAGCAGTCGGAAGTGAGGGCGGGCGAAGCAGCCGTTGCCGCAGTGACAGTGCTGGGGGAGTGCGAAGATGGCGGCGTCGCGTCGCTCTCAGCATCATCACCACCATCATCAACAACAGCTCCAGCCCGCCCCGGGGGCTTCGGCGCCGCCGCCACCACCTCCCCCACCACTCAGTCCCGGCCTGGCCCCGGGGACCACCCCAGCCTCCCCCACGGCGGGTGGCCTGGCCCCCTTTACCTCCCCGCGGCACGGCCTAGCGCTGCCGGAGGGGGATGGCAGTCGGGATCCACCCGACAGGCCCCGATCCCCGGACCCGGTTGACAGTACCAGCTGTTGCAATACCACTAGCACAATCTGTACCGTCGCCGCCGCTCCCGTGATCCCCGCGGTCTCTGCTTCATCAGCCGTCGGGGTCCCTCCCAACCCAGCCGGCGGTGGCAATAACAATTCACCGTCGTCCTCTTCTTCCCCGACTTCTTCCTCCTCATCTTCTCCGTCCTCCCCGGGATCGAGCTTGGCGGAGAGCCCCGAGGCAGCCGGAGTTAGCACCACAGCAACAGTGGGGCCTGGGGCAACGGGACCTGGGCCGGGGGTCCCGACAGTGAGCGGGGCCCTACGGGAACTCTTGGAGGCCTGCCGCAATGGGGACGTGTCCCGGGTAAAGAGGCTGGTGGACGCAGCAAACGTGAATGCTAAGGACATGGCCGGCCGGAAATCTTCCCCCCTGCACTTCGCTGCAGGTCAGAGACTTTTGAATTGCTTTTTAAGGGTTTTGGTATTGGGGACGGGGGTCTGGGTAGGCAAAGAAAACAAGTTATTATGATGGAACAAAATGAGGGCGTGGTTATGGTTCTTTAACACTTCACCGGAAGACTAGATAGAGGTTCCTTTCATTGATAGTGCCTGGGTGACGGGGGCGTGGTAGGGGAACGTGGGAATCCATTCTTTTTGGTGTTTGCACAGTGTTATTTGTAACTCTTGCCAAATCCCCTTCGTGGTAATGTCTGCATATGGGTATACGTAAACGTTTTCTGTTCCGAGTGTGTAGGAGTAATTAGATTTGGGCAGTGTTAGTTTTGTCATGTGTTTGCTAGTTTATTTCGTTTTTCAAACAAAAGTATGTCTCCTGAGGACTAGAACAAAAGAAGTTGAATGTAACTCAACAAGTGTTTAAGGATCTATCGCAGTCTTAATAAGCCAGTGAAAGACAAAAGTAAAATTTGTCAAAGTTTTCCCCTTTCTCAAGTTTACAGTCTAAATAGGTGGATCAAAATATCCATATTTAAAACAACTGGAGAAGAATATTTGGATGCATTATATGGTAATAGAAGAAATGCAGGCTTTGAAGTCCTGGACACTGGTCTTTGTTAGTTGTCTAACAGCTTAGATCATCTCAGTTGCCTCCGTTCTCTCATGGGCAAAAATTATATACTAAGGTTGCATGGGTATTTAGTGAGAAGCATTTGGCACCTAAGTTCTCCAAAAAAAAAAGGGCTAATTCCTAAATCCTTAAAAGTTTTCTTTTAAAAACTTCTAGTAAATTTTTGTAAAATACAGAAATAGAAAACAAAAACAAAGGACATACTCTCACTGCCCTGATAACTACGACAAGTATTTAAAAATAAAGGTTATGTTATATACATCAAAAACATTACATTAGAAATATACATGTTATATATTCATTATACAGTTTATACAGGACAAAAATATACAAAATTAAAAAGCACCACACACAAACACCAAAGGTAATAAGCCAGAGATGCCCCCTGTTAAATTTCTGGCTGTGTGTCTAATGTATGTCATGCCTTCAATTTGTTCTGTTAATGGTAAAACATTTAAGAACTTACCATGTATATTATTTAATTTTACCACAACTTGAAAGATATTATTGTCCTCATTTTACAGATGACAAGAGTGAAAGCACATACTGTGTAAGTCCAAATTCACACAAGAAGTAGCGGAACTTGGATTTGAACTTGAAACTGTTTGATTTTAGAGCTTGTGAAATCAAGATTAAACTATTATAACCTATACCTGAGCTAATGTCACTTTTGGTTTTTGTATTTGTGATGGAGAGTTTCTACTTTTCAAGTTCTGAGGGAAGGAAGTAATTGGGACATATGTTTCAAGAGTAAATTCACGCATTTTATTGCAACTTACACTTGAGAAACATTTAACATTGTCACACACACAAACTGAACCAGAAGTTTCAGGAAACAATACTTTTCCTTATTACATGTGTTGTACTCTGATAGTTTATGTCCTTTTCCATTTCGTTTTTTATAAATATGTTTCTGATTCATTAACTGGCCCTGATCAACAGTGTGAGAATCACAGGAAATCATTATTAGATTACTGGATCCATTCTTGACAAGTAGACACTACTATTGGGAATGTAATGAGTTGAATCATAAATGGGCTTACATCTATCTAGACATTTGCTCAAGGATATTGCTTATTTTAGCTGAAGCAGCATTTTCTTTTTTAAGACCAAATGAAAGGTCTGTGACTAGTGTTATAAATTAACTGAGTTGGTTTATCTTTGCATACTTTATTCCAAATTTGACTATTTTAACATATTGTTTCACAAATCTGTGACTTCTCAGCATACTACCTTGTAAGTAATCACAGATGATATTTATATTTATTTGTGTGATAATGAATTTATGTAGGATCAGCCAGTTTGTCTCCCAAATCACTTCTGTTTGTTGCAGTAGTTAACTTTTTATTGTTTTGGAGTTTTATGTGTACCCAGATAAGCTATGAAGACAAGCTAGAGGCCCCTTATTTCTGTTGTAATTATGAGAACTTAACTTTGAGCTATTTTTCACAGGGAAAAAAAGTTTTATTTCATTTGTGGAAAACAGACAAAGCAAAAGCAGTGAAACTCTCCATGGTGTAAAAACATAAACTCTGTAGTCAGTTTACGGTTCTTCAGGTTTGTGTGCATAGCATTGAAGTTTTGTTAAATCTAGTCTTTTTCATCATGTGTAGACTGAGTAGTTAAAAATAATTCTCAGTTGACTGTTGGTTGGTTGGAATGCTAGTCATTGAATTGTCCTGGAATAGCTGTTTTAAAGATGGGAAATTGGTACAGCCCCTTTATGCAAAAGTTTAAAACTTGTAGTTCATTTTTTCACAAATATGTTATTACTTATCATAGATCAGGTGTTAAATACTGACACAATTTTGAAATGGCAAATAGTCCATAGCCTTATGGAGCTTCCAGTTTACAGGAGGAAAGTAAATAAGAACAATAATAAAAAAACCCACCCCACAAAGTGTGTAACCTAAAGTGATAGGAAAAGTACATTTTACTGTGTGTTGGAGCAAATAATAGAGACTCTTGTCCTGGTTTTAGAACATGAGGAAGTCTTTCCAGATAAAGAGATTTTTATGCAGGGATTTAAAAGATGAGTCCAAGTTAGCTGGCCAAAAGAAGATTGGAAGGAAGACTGTTAAGTAATCCCTTTATTTTCATTTCAAAATGAGTTTATAGTTCTATAGAATGAAATGAAACCATTTTTCAAGATCTCAGAAATGATGTGAAGTCATATTTAAACTCTTATGACTTTTTAAACATATTACTCTAAGAGTAAACAAAATTCTTTCCAGCAGCACAATTAAGAATTCTTTCTATCTCATTTTGGAATGTGATAATTATTTGTTTAAAATATGGCGTAGAGACAGTGTTAATAATGGAATCACCCTGTCCACAATTAGAAACACAGTCTTCGCTTTCCATTGTTGATAATGGTTCTCAAAATACTATTTATAATGCCTGCTTAAGATGGCTGTATCAAAATGACCCAGTCTTATGTCGTTGACTAGAGTTTATGTAAGACTTTCTCTTTTACAGATAGGATCCTTGACCCTGGTTTTCGATTGTTAAAGGGAGAGCAGTCAAAACTTGATAAATAGTATCAATTTAGAACAATGATATCTTCTTAGTTCAGTGCCTAGTAGTGACATAATTTTGTTGAAGGACTCTGATGAGGTCTCTTTCTAAAGGAAAGTTTAGTTGAAGTCTTTTTTTAAAAAGTCTTTTAACAAAGCACTGAATTCTGAGATTTCATATTTACTTTAAATTGAATATATTTTGAAATAGGCCTTCTGGTAGTTCATTAACATATGACTTTGATTAGGACATGTAACATGATATATTTCAGTATCCAAACCAGCTAAGTATGTAGGGCAGTTTTATGCTTTCTTTTAATTTGGATGGCATCTATAACAAAACACGTTTAATTGCCCGACTTATTTCTGTCTCTTCTGAGTTTTCAGCATGACCGTGCTTGTCTTTTTTTCCTTATCACTGTACAGTTGTAGTTCCTACTAAAAAAAAAAAAAAACACTGTCCTCTAAACTGTTGCACACCAGTGGGTAAGAAAAGGAGTCAGAGTATCCAGACCTGGAGTGGAAGGGAATCCTTTGACTTTTCATTGTCTGGCAGCATCCTTGATTATACTTTTTAAGCAAATGCCCTGCCTCAGGATTCAAGATTGGTGTAATTTGGTAATAGAAGAAAAGGAACTAGTTTCATAATATCTTCCCAGGCTTAAAATTGTTAGCTAAAACTTGGATTAACTTTTATTTAGTGTTTTCTTAAAACCTACACTTTGTTTCAGTTACCACTCAACAAACTAGTACTAAAGAGAGTGTCTTCATTCTGATACAGGGTAGCTATGAACAGCTTGCAACTAATATACTTAATGGTGAATATGGAACATATTTCCTTTAAAGCTGGAGAAAGGAAAAGATGTGTACTCTAACCACTTTTATTCAACCCTGTCAAGAAAAAGAAATGCAAGGCATAAGTGTCTCTATTTGCAGATCAGCGATTCTTTAATGAGAATCCTAAAGAATCTACAAAAGAACTAATTCTTTGGGGTTAAGACACAACTTAATCAAACTAACAGCAAACATTTGAAAAACAAAAATTTTCAAAAGCCATTACATCAATATACATTTTTAAAAAATTAGGAATAACAAATATCATGAAAGACCGCTACACTAAAAATTACAATAAAATAAAGAAAGGAAAAGAAGGCCCATCCCCATTGGTTTTCACAACTAGAAGTTATGGGGACTTTTATTCCTGGCACTGGAACCATGAGCTAGGGGTCCTGGTGTGGGGTTGGGACCCCTCGCTCCTCAGCGGGGACATTCGCAGCCGAGATATCCCTCCCAATTTTTATCCCCTACGCATGGGTGTGGGACCAGCCTGGTCTATGTCTCTGCTGCTCCTACCAGTCTCAGTATGGCTCCTTTAATTCCCTAGTTGTAGGACTTTGTTTCAGCCAGATTTCAGGCATTTCTGAATGATGGTGGTTCTGTAGCTTTAGCTGTACAATAATTTTGATGTGGCTGTGGGAGGAGGCGAGTACTGAGGTTACCTACACTACCATCTCGAACCATCTTGACTGGAAGCTGCTTGGTAAGTGCTCTTGAAAAGAATACATATTCTGCGGATGCTGGTTATAATAGAAATAAATCAAATAGTTGATACCATTGGTCACATCACATATCTTTTTTATATCTTATATTTTATATTTTTGTGTATATATATATATATATCTTATTCTTTATATTCATTTACTTTTAACCTGTCTGTGTCTTCATATTTAAAGTATGTCTGTTACAGACGATATGTATTTGGATGTTGCTTTTCTAACTTTTCTGATAACCTATCTCTTTTCATCTAACCCGTTAACTTATATTGATAACTTCAAATTCAAATTCAGAGTTTTTACTTAACCTTTTCAATATTATATCTGTATATCATTTCTTTCATACCTAGATTTCTGGTTCTCAAGGACCTAGAGGATTTTAGAATCAGAACATTACATAATTACTAATTTGCTTTATGCATAAGTCATCTCAAAATAATTATACAGACACTAAAAGGATTACTGAAAACAGTTAAAAATATTTTGCATATGCTATACTACTTTTTGCTTCATTATTCTTACTCCATTGTTAGGGGTTGTAGCTATTACATGCTCTCTCTTATAAATTTCATTTAGTTTTAGTTCTACAAATATATGTGTGGTAGATAGCTACCATGTATTCCTTCATGTGTATGTATATTTTGCCTCTTATCAACAAGTGGCTTTTATTTCTCTCCCCTTGTACATGAGGTGGTCTTGTGGTTTGCTAGCATGACTGGCACGTGGCAAAAGTTATGCCTTGTAACACCTGAACCTTGAGAGATCTGAAGTGCTCACTTTCATGCATTGGAAGCTCTGTCTTTTGGAATCCAGCCGCCGTGCTTTGAGAAAGACTGTGCAGTGAGAGGTAAGGCTGGGCAACAGTCCACAGTGAAGCTCTCAGCCAGTACCCACCGCCTGCTGAGTAGTGAACCACCTTGGATACTCCATCCTCATCAGGCCTCCGGGTGACTGAATTTAGCTAATACACAGTATCACCAGAAATTGTAAGCGGTGGTTACTTTAAGCCACTAAAATTTGCAATAGTTTGTTATACAGCAACAGATACCAGAAATCATTAATTATTTCTGTTGCAGATACCACTCTTATATTAATGTCTCTTTATAGTTATTTTGATGGTCTGTCACTTGATCTTTAAGAGTTTACTCAGGATGATGTCTTGGAAACAGTATTTCCTGAAAATTTTTCAGTGTCAGTTGTCTTATTCTTGGAAGCCAGTTTGGCTGAAGGGGAAACCTTTGATTCTCATATTCTTTCCTGAGTATTTAAAAAGTTATTCCATTTTCTTTTAGTAAAAAGTGTTAATGTTGAAAGTCTGATAGTTATCAGATTTTCTTTCCCTTGGTCTTTCTTCCTGGCTGTCCAAAGGATTCTTTTTCCTCTTTCATTAAAGTCCATGTGTTCTGATAGAGTATATCTCGGTTTTAGTCTAAGTTGATTTTCTTGGATAATATGTGCCATTTTCTTTGCATTCAAGAGTAGTTTCAGATCTTTTAATTTTAAAAGTTTTCTTGAATTATAGTTTTTAGAATTTATTCTTTTTCCTTGGTTTTATGTATATTGAAACCTTGCCTGTTTTCTAAATTTGTCATTTGCTCTTTTTTTGTGATAAAAGATACATAACATAAAATTTACCATTTTAAGTGTAAATACTTCAGTGCCATTAAGTACATTCACTGTTGTGCAACCATCACCACTATTTTCAAAACTTTCATCATCCTAAAGAGAAAGTCTGTATCCGTTAAATAATAACTGCCATTCTCGCCTCCCACCCCGGCCATTGGTAACTGTCACTTACTCTTGCAACCTTAAAAAATATATATATATCTTCATTTATTATTGCTTTTCAAAAAATTTCCCTTTTACTTTCCATTTCTCTTACTGTAGGAGTTGGGAAACTTCTGTAAATGGCCAGACAGTGAATATTTCAGGCTTAGGGGGGCCCTATATGGTCTCTGTTTCAAATACTCAGCTGTGCTTTTGTACCATGAAGATATCATTTGGTTGTGTTCCAATAAAACTTTATTTGTAAAAACAGGTGATGGCCACATTTGGTGCATGGGTCATAGTTTACTAATCCCTGTCATAATTCATTACCTGTGGTATTTTTTTCACTTTTGTTTTCCTTCATTAGTCTTTTATTCTGAAATGATTTTTTCTTTTATTTTTAATTTTTTCCAGAGTTCTGCTATATTATTTCTAATTTATATCTGTGCTATTTTTTAATAACTTGTACCATTTTTCATATTGTCTTTTAGCTAGTTTTAAAATAGTAAATTGTAATCCTGTCTGTTCTGTGGACATTTTCTTCTGGTATATGTTGTCAATTGGGATCCAATTCTGCTCAAATTCTTATGAGAACTTTGCATGGCATTTGACCTCAATATTTTTCCATTGCTCATTTTTATAGGCATTAATTGCTAAATAATTTCAAGGATAAAAATAGAGGTCTGCTTGTCCTATCTTCTGATGTGGACATGCAACTCTGACCTAGAATAGATGAAGTCTCTCAATAAGGTTTGCGGGATAATCTCTTATAGTATTACTTAAATTATGAACCGTCAGTTTATATTTGCTTCTGTGCCACTTTCTAGGGCACCTTAATCGGACATTCTGTTAAGAACATTTTATAGACAAGATGATTTCTTTACAGTCTTTTTACGTAGAAGTCTTTTTTTTTTTTTTTTGACAACTTTAGTCTGGCCACCTGCCTTCTTTCTCTCTTTTGGGGCATTTCCTTCCTTTGAGACCTGAAGTGATTCTTTGGCAGTTAAAAGGCCAAAGAAATACATCTGGGCGATAGAAACCATAACCATAGAGGGTGAAATTGTGAGCATAAATATGTGGAAAATGGAATCTTAAGCTCAGAGCCCAGGAGAAGAAAGTAATCAAGGAATATAAATGATGCTAAGCAAATATATTTCATTGTAGTGTTAGGTTTTGGAAAGGAGTAAACATCTTTATGAGTCTTGTGATGAAATGCCAGAGAAAATACTAGAGTGGCGTATTTTTAAATGTATATAATAGCTTGCTTTTTCTTCAAGGACAAAGAAATCTTACATGGTTGATTGTAAAATGCAGTAGGTACAATTGAACAGGTGAGTGTCTCTTAAATTCTCATTGTTCCTGTATGTCATGGTCCTTGAAGTTATTTTGGCTTATGTTTATTCTTCGGACAGAAACTCAGGAAGGTGGGTTATAGCCCTAATTTAGGGGTACCTAATGATTTGTATCATCAATGTGGATTATAATAAGAATTGAGTAGGGTAGGGTTTTTTTTGGCATTTCTACCAAAGCCTAGGTGCTCAGGCTAATTTTGAGGATCATTTTTAAAAACTCATTTGATTTTGAGTAATTGATACAAGTTCTGAGTGTTTTGTTTTTGTAAACCTACCAGGTTTTCCTTTTAAGGCTTCATCAGCTCTCTGAAGTTGCATTTCCTGAGTTGCTGGGGTTCTGTGTCAAGTGGAAACTTGTTTTGCCTGTTTGTTCAGGTATCTGTGTGTAGATGAATCAGCAGTGTGAGCTTAAACATTTTTTCTTTTGAGGCTGTTTTCTCAAAATGTTTTCTGTGTCAGTTCTCTATTCAATTTAGTAATTTTTTTAAATTGTAAAATAAAGGGGAAATAAGTGATGTAAAGTTTCCCTTCCCTCTTGCTGTTTAAAAAAAAAAATTATTTAGAGAGAGGGGAAGGGAGGGAGAAAGAAAGGGAAAGAAACATCAGTGTGTGGTTGCGTTTTGCGTGCCCCCTGCTGGGGACCTGTCTGGCAACCCACACACGTGCCCTGAAGGGGGTATCAAACCAGCCACGCTTTTGAGTCGTAGGCCGGCACTCAGTCCACTGACCCACACCAGCCAGTGCACTCTTGCCTTTTTGGTACAACACAAACTTAATTAATGATCAGTGACAACTGTTTGTTGGTTTGTTGGGACTTGAAACTTTTTTTATCCTGTGGTAGATTTCAAAAGAAAGTGAAGAGACGTTTGGTAGTTAGCGGATGATTTTTATTAACCGCAAACTAAAAAAAATGTTGTTTTGAATTTACTGATTGACCAAAAAATCCTTAAAGCTGAAGTCTCCTGTAACATCAAGTACAGTTTAAAAACAACTTAAACCTCCTAATGCTTGGCTAATGCCCAGTTACAGTGCTTCTGAAAGCCTAGAATATGTATGTGTATAACTAGACACTGAAAAGATGCCTTCATTCTGATACGTTCACCAACCACAAAAACCGTTTTGGCATTCTCATCCATCTTGTTTAATAAGATGTGCAGTTCTTCAGTTCCAGAAGCTCAGGCTGTTCTCATGTTGACTATGGAAATTTGTTATTTTAGAAAGAAGTGACATGGGATTATAGTTAATGAACACATTTAATTCTTTTTTCTAATGTCTTGAGAAATGATGCCAACCTACACTTTTTGTTGTTGAAGGAAAGTATTCTCATTTGGGGAGAAAATTTAGACTAATTTAAAAACTTAGAGGAAGCTATCAAAAACTTGACTTTCCCCCCAACCCCCCAAAAAATCCACAAAGATTTGACAATAGGAAAGTGTAATTATTGCCCTATTGGAATTTTATGAAAAGTGATAAAACTGAGATATATAATAAGATTCAGTATTTAATTCACTGAATTGTTCATGGTATGTGCTCTATAAATATTTGAGTAAGTGGAACTTTGTAAGTTCCAATTTCTGATCTTCTTTCTTAAATATGTAAATAATCTTATGTATTAGCCAGCCCTTTGTCATTGAAGTGCTTTCACCACTCTATTGGCTTATATATGAATGCACTTTGTTTTGATAGTGATACAAAGTAAAAGTATAAAAGCTAACAAAAGTAGCAACAGCTGCCTTAGAGTGATTTTTGTGTTTTCCATATGTAATTTTATTTAATGCTTAGAGCAACCATATGAGGTAGGTTAATGTCTTGTCCTGAGTCCCATAGCTGTTAAGTGATGGAGGCAGATTTAAACCCATATCTGGCTGTCCTAAAATCATTTGGCCCATGCTACTCAAACAGAAAGTTGATAGTAATGAGAAGTAATTTTTGAGTCATTTTATAATTTGATAGTTTTTGCTTTCTCACATTTGTTTTCTAAAAGTAAAAGTAAATGAACGAATTTTGGAAAGTAGAGTGAAAAGCAGTCCATCACCTGACAGCCCCAAGGCAGGCAGGTCATACAGTCTTTTTGACATATTTTCCCCCAGCAGTTATCAGAATGTTGAACTCTGATCTTTTGATCAATTACTTCATAACCATAAAGTGTGAATGAAAGTAATCTGACCTGAGAACCTCATAATTTAATGAAAGAGGATATTTTGGCAACTTTCTTTAAAAGACTACTTAAAGTTGTTAGGAAATCTTGAAGATAAACTGCTATGTGTTTTGATTCATGGAAGCAGTCAAGTAAAAATAATTTGAGTAGTAAATAAAACATACGGGAGTCACAAAAATTTGAAAGTATGTAATATCCTGACCTGACCCTTAAAAATGGTTAAGATGGTAAGTTTTGTGTTATAAGTATTCTACCACAATTGAAGTTTTTAAAATGGTGGGATCTGACGTTGTAGGCATTTTGGTTTTCCTACTGTCCTAGAAAGAACTCAATTCTTAATATTACCAACATGAAATAGGGGAAATCGCTTATTTAATGGAGTGAATCTTCGTGATATGTTAAAGGTGCTCTTTCATCTCCTCTGTTAATTCACATACCTGAGAGTAAATGTAGTCCATCCTTGGCAGTATGCAACTAAGTATTAATAGAGCATTTATAGAAATTTATAGGAATTTATACAACTTGCTTAAGTAGTAGTCACTAGGACAATTCCATAGTGTGTTTCTTCCCTTTGGTCTGTTTCTCAGGAATCTGGCATGAACCCTACTATTTTATAGTAGGGAAGTAACAACTCAATAAATGTAAGAACTGTAAGGACCAAGAATCTGAGAATTATTCCCTGCCCCTGAGAAAGTTTGTATTCAAAATGCAGTGTTTCTCAAATTTGTCAATCTCAGGACTCTTTTACACTCTTTAAAAATAATTGATAGAATTTTTAAATGTGGATTATGTGTATGGAGATTAATCATATTAGGAATTAAAACTAAGAAAGTTTAACAGTAGTAAAATCTGTGTCAAGCAGTGGTTCTTGGTGTCAATTTTTACACCAACAGGAGCCCCCAATTTGGGCTGGAGTGAAGAAGGAAACTATGCAGCAGTGCAAACAGCTCATGTGATGTAGCACAGCTGTGAGAACAGCTTAATACTGTTACTGCTCAATTAAGAGACAGCATGACTATGGAACAGCAATGCTACAAGGTGGCCTTCTGTGGGGTGAGGCCCCTCTTTAGCTAGACAGTTCTGCTCTGGTCTGCTCCACCTGCTTTGCTCAACTTTGCTCTGCTCAATGCCTGTCTGCTCCCACAGTGGTCCAGCGCGGTGTGTTCCGTTGTTTTAACCTACGGTTTTTCAGCTCCAGCCAGGGAGACAGTTTTAGCTGCAAAGGAAAAGTTCACTCTCCGAGCTAGAGGGAACCTGCCTTAATATTGGCAGAAGTCTCCAACCCTATTCCTGATTGGTTCATCCTCATGCAAATGAAGACTCCAAATCCTTGCAGTGTGATTGGTCCAAAAGGCACTGCCCTGATTAGTCAGAATGGAACCGCTTTGCTTGTTCTGTAAAGTTGCTGATGGGGGGGGTATAGCTGTGTAGCTCTGATTGGATGGGGAAAGCCTCAGCCCTATTGGTTGAAATACAATTCCAGGAACTGCTTTATAAGGCCTTCTGCCGCTGGCAGGGACATAGTGCAGGCAAGCAGTTCAATGTGGGAGGCAGGAAGTTCACTGCAGGCTTTTCCCTGAAGCATGGCTTTGTGAGAAGTCCTTGTATGAGCTGGCTGCTAGGCTCTCTTTTTTTTCTTTCAAACTTTTTTTAAAAATTTGAACCTAGTCATCTACCAGGAGCCCTTCTTGGTATGTATCTTCTTTATTAGGATCCACGTGCGTTAGAGGTAAATCACACTTTTAATGAAAAGTAACTATTTTTAAAAACAAAGAATAATGAAAAGAGGCAATATTTTACACTTTGTAAGTCAGTTTAATGTCTCTGGCTTCATAGAAGACAGGCGAATTTTCACTGCTTCTGCCTGCCATTTGCTGTGCTTTATTATTTGGATTAAAGTGTATGAAGACAATTCTGCTTTAGATCCTGGATAACTATGTAGTAGGAAAGTGAAGGACTCTTTTAATAGCATTCTGAGATAACTTTAGATTTGTTTTCTTTGATTCTATACCCAAAGTTGATAAGTAGCATTTTCCTAAAAATTAGTTGCCATATGGAATCTGAAGCCGTATCAGTAAATTTTTCATACTGTTTTATGCTAAAATTTATTGACCTGTCTTGCACGAATGGATCTCATAAGCATGTTCTGGTCATTTCAGAAATATGAATTCACTGAGTTCTACCTGTCTTCCAAATATTGACACATTTCACTTTTATATAATAAACATTTGTTAATATCATCACCACTCTTACTGCAAAAGTATTTAAGTATTGGGAAATTGTTAAGCTCATGGTGGCAGATACCATTTTTAAAAACTGTCATTTTTATTTGAAAGCTCAAATTTTATCACTGGGAACAAATTATCTGCTGTTTTCCTTGAGGTGACAGGCTCACTTTGTTCATTCTTGAAAAAATACCTGCCAAATACACAGATGAAACTGAGCTCAAACAAGTGCCTATGTTTTGTTCTTCAAGACAACCATAGTTGGTGAGTAATAGAAGTGATTAGTAGTATGCATTTCTCATTTTGTCACGGGAATATTAAAGAGCTGTGTACTCAATGGTTGGAGTTTAATAATAGTAATATTTACATTTTCATGAAGGATATTCTTAAGGGAAACTGAGGGCTTTTTTTTCTTTAAACTGTGAGAACCTGGTGTTGAGGAATACAATGACTAACACTGTGGTTTGACACCACTGTTTTGGTTCATGCCAAGTTTCATTTACCATTGCTTTTGTATCATCAAGAACACCGTGCATATATTTTCCAAATGATGGAAACGTGATATAAAATCAAGCATTGTCTTGACAGTGAAAAAGACAAAATCACCTTACCATTATTTTGTAAGTAATTTTGACCTTGGATCCTCACACTTTGGAAGCTGTTGAGCTAATACAAGTTGTTTTTAATTTTGTTAACTCTCTCTTGAGAATCCGTAAAAGGTATATAGACATTTTCACCAGAAGGATATACTCAAACACCAAATTTTATGTGTAATTTTCAGAGGATTACAAACTTTCAGAAGCAGTAGAGCTCTGGTTCTCAAACAGGTTGGTAGGCCACACTCCCAAAATGTCTCACTCAGTTGGTCTGGAGTGGACTCTGAGAACTTGCATTTTTAACAAGTCCCATCAGCTTGTGGGTGCTGATACTCACTTCGAGAGTACAACTCTTAACCCTAGACCAATGAAATCCAACTGCACTGGTAGGGGTAGGGCTTTTATTTTATTTTATTTTATTTTATTTTTAAACTCCTCTGGTGATTTTAACATGTAGACGGGTTGAGAGTCATTGCTTGAGGACATAGGGAACCCAGGTTAAGACTCCCCAGTCAAGTGAGATTAAGAACATCTAATATTTATAAAACCTTTTATGATTTTAGAAAGTATTTTTGACAGTTATTACTTATTACTTATAAGCTTATAAGGTAGCTGTTATCTCAGAGGAAAAACCTGCCTTGGTATTCTTGAAGTTGTGGAGTTATAGGAACTCTGGGCTCTGTGAAATGAACTAAAATTGCTGAAAGTTTTTAAGACAGTGCTATACATCTACTCCTAGAGTGTTTGCATGTAGATACGTGTTACTAAAATTGTTTTGCTAAAAGGTTCTACTAATATGCATCCCTTGGCAACACCGGCCATTATCATAATTTCTTTTTAAAAATATAGCATATACACAGAAGCGTGCACAAATTACAAGTGTATAATGAGGCGAATTCACAAAGTGAATATACCTGGGTAACTAGCACCCAGATCAAGAATCAGATCATTATCAGCGATCCAGAAGGCCCTGTCTTGTGTCTTTTGAGTCACTACATCTCTGCTACTCAGAAATTAGCTTTGTCTGTTTTTAAACATGATATAAGTTATATAGTATATACTCTTTTTGCCTGAGATTCGTCTGTGTTGTACAGTTGTAATTTGTTCATGTTCATTGTTATATAAAGTCATGTGACTGTTCCACTTCTTATCCATTCTCTTGTCAGTGAACATTTGAGTAGTTTTCATATGTTTGGTGATTATGAATAGTGTTCCAATGAGCATTTTTATACATGTCTTCAGGTGTCATTACTTAAAACATAGTTCTAAGCTTTTTGATTTTAAAATAACCAGTATTCATGTTTTAATATGTATTTCTCTAATTGTATTTGTAGTAATAACTGATTTTACTTTTTAAAATAATTGTTATTTACTTTATTTGTGAATTCTCTTTTTTTCTCTACATTTTTTTCCTTTTGCCTTTTGTTGTTATTCTCTATCATTACCAACATTTTTCTGGTTTGTTTTTAAATTTTATCTACAGACTTTTCAAATTGGTTGTCTTTAACATTTCCCTCTCTTTTCTTCTCTTTTTATATTTAGAATTTTTTTTATCCTGAGGTCATCCAAATCTACCTAAAATATGGTATCATTTTGACATTTTGCACCTTAATGTACTTTGAATTTATTTTGCGGTCTGCTAAGAAGAAAGGATTTTTAAAAATTGTTTTTATTGTTCCCTAAGCAGCTAACCAGTTTCCTTGAACCATTTATTCAATCAATAATAAATACTACCATTATAATTAAAAAGAAATATGGAATTTTTTTTATTACTATAGCTGAAAACAAAAGTATTAGGAGACATTCTGCTTTTTTCCTTTGACATCTAGTTAATGTGATTGATTCATTGTTCTATTTAACCAAACCCTCTCTACTAACACAGTAAAAGTAACTTCTGCGGTAAATTCTATGCCGAAATAAAGGGAGGTAGACTGGAAACTGTCAGCGGAATGTTAAGAGTCCCTGAAGGTTTTTCCCCTCTAACTTCTCAGATTGATGTATATACAGCTGTTTATCTACATGTTGCAGTGTCCTTTACTGACACCCAAGTTCTCATCGCAGACATTTTGATTAGGCCACTTTGGGAGCAACAGTCATCGTCTTCCCGCCGACAGATGTAATCCAGAGGAGTTTTAGTTATGATACGCTGGTTCCGAGTATGATCCTATTTCTCTTCATGATTTTTATGGCAGGGAGTTAGTTGATTCCATGTTGTTGCTTCTTTCAGCATCCTTGTTACAATTTCTCCGAGACATTCTTAAGTTCTTTTATGTACTTGAATATATAATGCATTTCTTACCCCTTAACATTGGATATACTTACTGTACCTTGTCCTCCTTGAAATATTTATCCCTATTGTTTGTCTTGTTAACTGCTTATTCTTTAGATCTTTGCTCACAATATCACTTTATTAGAGAAGCTTTCCGATCCCAGGCTCAGTTAAGTTTGCATTGCTGGGTACCCTTTGTAGCCCATTCATTGTGTAACTATTTGTTGGAAGAGTTATCGTTCAGTGTTCCTTGAAACAGCAGTAGATTTTTATTGAATTAATTCATGTTATGTAGATATACACACACTACTGAATTTCTTTTTTTTTTTTAAATCCTCACCAAGGACATTTCTTTTCATTGCTTTAGAGAGAGAGGATTGGGGGTTGGAGGGAGAGAAGAAAGAAAGAGAAATGCCATTGTGAGAGAAACATTGATTGGTTGCCTTCTCTTATGTGCTACAACCTGGGACCCTGCGTCCTGGGTATGTCCCCTAACTGGAATTGAACCCATGACCTTTTGGTCCATAGGCTGACACTCCAACTAACTGAGCCATGCCGGCCGTGGCACCATTGAATTCCTTTTTCATCGTGCTGAAGTGTTGTTATGACAGTACTTTCAACTAGGATCTTTTTGTGTTTAGCTCTGAGATTTTACATATCTGAGATTATTTTAATTTTACTCTTACATGTAAATAAAAAGTTAGATAAGAAATTAAGCATCCAAATGCTTTTTCTTAAAATTGAGATGGTTAACTTTAACCTGAACTCAGGTAATTCCGGTTATTTTTAGATCAGTGTTTTCTTTCTAAATGATTTAGAAATTTCATAGCCTTTAATATTATTAGACTTCACTATAATGTATCTGTTGCTCCTGTTTTATACTTCATGGACTCTTATTAATGTAAAATTTTACATTTTCCTTTAATTATGAGAAGTCCTGTCATTATTTCTATGTGTTTCCTCTCTTCCTATCCTGTCTCCTATCTTTTCTCATTCTCTCCTTCTGTTTCGTTCATCCCTTTCAGATACTTTTTGGGAGAGTTCTTCAACCTGATTTTCTCAGGGATTTATTCTTTTTTTTCATTACTAATCAATCACTTCATTGTATTTTTTATTTGTGCTAGTATATTTTTCATGACAATATTACCAGTTGGTTTTGCTTGATAAATTTTTCTCATGTCATATTTTTAATATTCTCCATTTTTTTCTCTAGCAGCATTTAATTTGCCAATTTTAAATGTCTTTTTTTGGTCTATTAATTCTGCTTTCATTTTGTTGTTCTGTCATGGTGCTTGCACTCCTTAGACATATCATTATTTTCCACTCTGAGTTTATATTCCCTTAGAACTAACAGCTATTTGGGCCAATATTGCATTTGTATGGGAGGGTGGGTTTTGATGGGCATTGATTTTATGAGTGGTGAAAGCCCATTTTCTAGGTTTTGGTCCCTCAAGGTTGAGACACATGGGGACATGCCTCAGGATGGAGCAGCTCTCGGTGGTGGCTTTTACTGAACATACCCTGGTTGCTCAGAATTTCCCCGACCTTCTTCTAAATGCTATCACCTTCCTTGCAAATGCCTAATTGGGAGTCACCTGTATTTTGTTTCCCACCCTGACAAGTTTGCCTTGGTGTTTCCCTTCTTCTTTTTGCTAGAGCTCCACTGGAAATACTGCTTTCATAGTCCACGGTAGCATAGGGGACAGTGTGACAAGGTTAAAGGGTGAATGCTTTCGTCTGACCTGTCCTCTGTTTAGGGTACCTGATCTTCAGCTCTGAAGCTGGTGTTTCTTCTTACAGTGGCACCCAGCATTTTTTGCCTTCCTCCCCAAGGAAGAGTGATTTCTTACAGGGCTGGGATTTTGTTTGTTTGTTTGTTTTGTTTTTAGCTGGAATTTGGGGTTCCTCTTTTACCCTGTTTTGCTTCTGGTGATTTCTCGGTGGATTTGGGGAAAGCATACATTCTTGACTATGCAAGATCTGTCCAGAAAAAGACTAGCTGTTGTTAATATAAAGAGAGTGAGGTGTGTGACATTGATGTAACCTGGCAGCCAAGGAGAGTGGACTGGAATGCACGTGCGTAAACAATGACAACTTCCCTGTGCTAGTCAGTGGGGCGGTAGAACCGCCGTTGAGTGAGCGTGTGCACTGTGTGGCCGCCACATTCAAAATGAGTGAGTAGACATACAGATCTGCATCAGATTTTGCGTTAAGCTTGAACATTCCCTATGGAAACTATTTGGATGATTCAGAAGGCTTTCGGGGATGATGCAGTGAGTGCAGGGAAAATAAAAGCGTGGCACAAACGCTTCAAAGATGGTCGAGAATCTGTTGAAAGTGAACCATTTTCTGGAAGGCCTGCAATAAGCAGAGCACCCGAGAATGTTGGACGTGTGTGGGCTGCAGTCAACAGAGAGATTGGTGACACAGGTGTCTCTGCCCCACTACAGCCCAGGTTTGATGCCCTGTGACTTCTGGCTTTTCCCAAAACTAAACTCACCTTTCAAAGGGAAGAGATTTCAGACTGTAGATAAGATTCATGAAAACACGACGGGGCAGCTGATGGCGATTGGGAGAACTGTGTGAGGTCCCAAGGTGCCTACTTTGAAGGGGACTGAGGCGTCATTGTCCTGTGTACAGTGTTTCTTGTATCTTGTATCTTCAATAAACGTCTCTTTTTCAAATTGCATGGCTGGTTACTTTCTGGACAGACCTTGTACTTACTAATTAAATACTTTTCTTTAAGTGTAAATGTTTTCCTTTCTAAATCAGTCTTTGTAAAATGGAAAAATTAACCTCTAAGAGCCTGCCTTTGATAAATGAAAAACATGCAACTTCATTGACTTTATAGAAGTCATTTTGCAGTTTGTTTTCTAAACTGTTATTTTAGAAACAATAGGGAATGTACTCCCTGTTGCTTAACAGGGATTCCTGATCTAATGAAGTATAAAATAGTTCTTTATTTAAAGGCTAATATAGTTAGTACTGAAATTAGAAGAGGAAGCAATAATGACTTTGAACATTATAGAGGAAATGTATTTTTCTTTGTCATAGAACACCTACTATAAAGTAAACAGGAATCTGTTACTGGATATATGTGGTTCTGTGTGTGTTGGACTGCATAAATTTAACTCAGTATGTGGAAAACTTTTAAAGAGTGTCATAGAATTTTCTCTAACGCCAAGATTAGAGAAACTGCGGTATGTACTCTTCTCCATGAAGTGCAGTGAAATTGAATACTTTAGAAGGCTTCAGAAGGTCGGCCTGTGCAAGAGAGTTAGTAGAAAATCATGCAGAGATGGGTCTGCTCTGCTAGGTGCCCCTGTCTGATTTTGAGGCTGCCTCCGGCACATCAGCCAAGATAAAAGTTTGATGATTTTTAATTCGGTAAAATTATAAACCCCTGCGTTCAATGGAGGGACCTTTAGAGATACTCACAGATATCTGGGGCTACCAGTGTAGAGTTGGGAAATGACAAATCTGTTAGCCAGGAAAGAAAAATTACTGTAAAAATTTTATAGCTATTACATAAATATATCATGGCTGAATTTTGTAATTGTTAAAAATTTTTATTTGAATAGATGTAAATTAATAATGCTTAAAAAAGTAAGTAGGTGATTCCAATATTTTAGATTTCAGTTTTTTCTAATGTTTTTAGAGAGAATGAACAAGTTACATCTGTCACCAAGTACCTTTTTTATCTTTCCCAACTTACCTTTGGTGATTTCCTTTATATCTGGAAAATAGATATAATATGTATAAGACTTCATGAGTTTTTTCCCCAGACAGTCCTAAACTTATTTTACTTTTACTATAAGTGCCTTTGGGGTATAATATTTTTACAGTTAAGGGGAAAAATTAAAAATAAATAAATATAGGAGATAATATAAATTTTCTCATTGGGTGTCTAAGTACAGGCCAATAGATTTAGTAGTTCAAATGATGTACAGCAGTTGTGGCTTTGCTGACAGTTCAATTAGAGTGAAAAATGTCTTTAAGCTATGACTTTGCTACCATAAATAAAAACATCACTTTAAAATACTGCAAACACTTTAGGTTTTTTTTTTCTTTTATTAAATTTTAGAAGTCGTAGTTGTTAGTTACAAGATTTAACATTGGCCAGTGTTGCTCCTTTGAAGCTTTAATTTTCGGCAGTAAAATGTTGAACAGAAGTGAAACAATTTTCTGTCTCTAAACTCAGACCTGGTGAATAGATATCAGTGGCCTTCCATTTGATATTGAAACATTTTTAAATGACCTTAATTGAAAGTCTAACTTTATAATAAGGAAAATTGTTAAGTATACTGGGGTTAGGTTATGTGCTGTGAATTCAGTTTTTTTCTCACAGTGCCAGCAACAATGCTTTCCGCATAGTATATTTTAAAATTTCTTTGGATATGTGAAATAATGTAATTCTTTCTCACACACTCTTCAGGAGAAAGAAAGTGCTGGAATTTACCAAATAGGTTTCTATTACTTAGTTTAGTAATTAGAGAAGAACAGTTTATTAGAGTGAATGAACTTTTTATTGCTACTTGCTTGCCCTGACCCTTCCTCAAATGACACCTCCATAAAGTGAGTTGCTTAAACCAGAAACTTGGGAACCAGTCATTTCGGCTTTAAAACCTCTCCCAGTTTTCTCTTGTTGACCCATCTACACTGCCACCATCCTATTCCAAGCCACCAGCAATTCTTGCCTAGACGGTGGCAAAATTTTTTTTTAACCTCTCTGATTTTGCCCTTGACCTCTCCAATCTATTTTTTAAGTAATTTCTCTTATAAATGACTTCCCAAGTACTTAAAATAAAATCCAAACTTCTTACTCACAACTTACGAAGTTGTGGCAGATAACTGCTGATCATCCACCCAAAATTTATTTTCTCCCTTAATCTTTATCCAAGGTCTTTGGTTTTGTTCAGGCAGCAATGTGCCCAGCTATAAGAGACTTAATTTTCCAGATTTTTTGGGTAGTTGGACAAAGGACACATTTTGGCTAATGGGATAGATACAGGTGAAGGTATCTGGAGAGGCTTCCTTAATAATAAAAAGGCCAAGAGAAAACCTTTTTCTCCCGTTGCCCTCACCCCCTTGTATGGGAAGCTGAATGAAATGAAGCTTGCAGGAGGTATAGCTCTCTTTTGTGAAGAGGAAGTGACAAGCAAGTGGAAGAAAACTCGTGCATGCTAAGGATGCCAAAGTGGAAAGATTTTTAAAGAACTCTTAATACCATTGTTAACCTACTATGCCAACCTGGATTGCTTTGACAAGACAGGTTATCTGAGGCATGTGAATCTCTATATTTCCTTTAAGCCTTCACCATTTTAAGTATTCTATTATTTGCAGTCAAATATGTTCCTAACTGACAGAAAGACTGTTGCCCATCTTTCCGACCTCATCACTGTACTCCAAGCTGTATCAGCTAGCAGGCGAACCCCTACTCAAATCCAGACTCCTTAGTGCGGACTCAGAAGTTCTGTGCGATCGGGCTTTACTGACCTCCCCTAATGTACCACTGCCCTCTTCATCCCCAAAGCAACACAAACATTGAAATTCCCAGTAATACCTGATAAATATGTGCAGGATGTTAATGGAGAAAAACACAAAAAAGAAGAACTTAACAGACCAGAATAGAAGGAGAGGTATATTATATACATGGATTAGAAGACAGTATAGTAATTTTGTCAGCTTTCCAGGGTTAATTCTAATTAGTGAGTTTTTAAAAACAATTTCTAACAGGTTTCTTCATGGAACTTTAAGGTACTCATATTGAACATCCAAAAGCAATAATAGCCAAGGTAATTTTTTGAGAGTAACAAAGTGGATTGACATTGTCCCACCCAATATCTAGACTTATTTTGATTAGTTAAACTATTAAACAGATAAACTGACCAAAGAGAAAAGATATGGAAAATTCTGAAGTCCCTAACTTACATCATACAAGTAGATTAAAGATCTAAATGTGAAAAGCAAAATTATGAAAGTAATCTAGAAAGAAATGTGGCAATAGGAAAGATGTCTTAAAGATCAGATAGGAAGCACAAACCTTGTAGGGAAAGATTGATAAATTTTACTCTGTTAAAGCTTAAAATTTGCATGAAATCACATTATAAACATAGTTTAAAGACAAGCCATAAATGGAGAGAATACGCATTTATTTATAATGCATAAAACCAACATAACATTGGTGTTCAGAATATATAAAGAACTCCTACAAAACAATAAGAAAAAGACAAACTGAACATTGAATAAAGACAATGAACCAGTAGCTAACAGATGAAACTTGAAGAGTCAGTAAATATATGAACGGATGATTATCAGTTTGCATGGGTTCAGCTGTGAGTATTCCAAAACTCATCTAACAGAAACTTAAAGCCAAGGACACTTATTTCCTGCTTGACAAATCTAGAGGTAGGAAGTTCAAGAGTTGGTTCAGTGCTCTGTGAGCACAATAGGGTTCTATGTCAGCATTTTCATAAATCTCTTGACCTTCCCAACATGGTATCAGCAGCTCCAAATGTCATAACCTTATATGAGAATTTTCTAAAAGTAGAGAGGAAAGGAGAGATTAGAAAGGGGACTTCTTCCTCCACATACCTCCTCTTAGTGGGGAGAAAAATCTTTCCAGAAGCTTCTAGACTTTTCCTTCTATCACTGTGCCAGTCACTGACAGCGGGGAACAAATCATCTTTCTGGCATAGAGTAATCAGGATTCTCTCCCAAAACTGGGGAAAGGATTACCTTCCCTTACCATATTATTTTCTGTCTAATTCCTGAGCAAAAACGAGTTTTTCTTTGCCAAACAAGAGGAGGGGAAATTTGCTGTAATTATTTGCCTCTTGCTAATATAGGTTAAACCAAATGATATTGAAGATATAATATGAATATATAGAATGTATTCTAATAACATAAACTGTGTAATTTATAATGTACAAATATATTAATATGAAATACATAGAAATATGTATATATAATTAAGCAGTATTTATAAATATGTAAACTTATGTATTTAAAAACATAAAAAGGATAAAAATATACTGGGGTGTAACAAACATTGACTCATGTACTGGTATGTCTGGAGAAGAAAGTATATAACTAGGGTTAAGAGATTCAGTTGTATTTATTTTACTTTCAAAAGAAAAATGCAGATTTCTGAACCAAAATGTAAATAACATTCTTATTTTTTGTCTTCGCTTTTAAAGCTTATAAATTATATTAATGTACTCACAGTGGGGAAATAAGTATTCTCAAGCATTTTGGTTGAAAATGGGAATTGATAGACCGGATTAGAGGACAGTTCGGACACAGAAAGAAATCTGGAAGTTTGTTTATTTACTTTTTAATCGTTTTATTATTTTTTTATATTTATTTATTTTTAGAGAGGGGAAGTTGGGGAGAAAGAGAGGGAGAGAAACATCAGTGTGTGGTTACCTTTCACGCACCCTCTACTGGGGACCTGACCTGCAACCTAGACTGGGAATTGAACTGGCAACCCTTTGATTCGCAGGCTGACAGTCCACTGAGCCACACCAGCCAGGAGAGAAATCTGGAAGTTTAATCATCAAAATGTTCATGGTAGTTATCTGATTTTCCTTCAGTTTTTCTGATATTTTCATAGTCAGAAAACTTTTAAACATTAAAATAATAAAATTAAAAGCTGCTTACTTACTGTTCTGGTCCACTTTTCATGAAGTAAACATTATGCACGCGTATATTCATGTAGTCAACAAATACGTTATTGAGTGTGTATCAGGCACTGTTCTAGGTTCTGGAGATATAAGCAGCTCTTACGACTGTGAGGGTACCTGTTTTCATGGAACAGCTTGAATCGGGAGAGACATGAAAGGTAAATACACAGATAAATGAATGAGGCACTTTCAGGTAGTAATTAAGTACAGAAGAAAAGTAAAACTGAATGATAATTGAAAACAGTGGTGGAAGAGTGTGCAAGCGTGAGCGACTTTACATTGGGGGGTCAGCCACAGTGTCTCTGAGTTGCATTATCTTGGATCTGAGAACTGATCGAAAGATGGAGCTAGATGTATGAAGGCCTGGATCCCAGGTCTTCAGGCAGAGCACACAGCAAGTGCAAAGTCCCTTAGGCTGAAAGGACTGTCATATTCAGAGACTAGAAAGTAAAAGGGTGAGTGAAACTTAATGAGAGGTAGGAGAGGTGAGAAGAGCTAGCTCATATAAAGCCTTGTAAGTCATAAGGAGTTTGTATTAATATTTTGCTATATATATTTGGGAACCCATTGCAGAATTTTGAGCCAGGATATAACCTGATCTATGCTCTGAAAGGCCACTCTGCCTACTCTGTAAGGATGAATTGCAGGGCAGCCGATATGATAGCAGAGAGAGACTGGTTAAAAGGTTATATGGTGACATCTAGACAAGAGACTGTGGGACTTGAAAGAGAGCTGCTTGCTCTGGGGAGGAGACAGATTGGAGATATGTACTTGGAAGTGCAGTTCACAACTGTCAGAACTGAGGGAAGGAATCTCTCAATAAAATGAGGATAATATGTCACACAGGGTGTGCTCACAGGGAGCTAATGCATGTCGAGCATTCGTCACACTTCAGGACACACCTAACACTTAGTAAATGATAGCTACTCACCATTATTATTTTTATTGTCATCAAGAAAAAGGCGTGGACACTGAGCAAAAGGATTTCTTTTGTAAAAGGTGAATTATACTTTGTGTATACCTCTCAGATCGGAGGTATTTCCAGCATACTGTGTTGGTAAAAATTGAAGTTTTACACTCTTAATTTTTAGTGACCATTGCTGGATTAGAGAGGGATGGTTCATTGGTTTTTCTTTGGTACTTTATAAAATTGAGCCATAAATATATGTGTAAGCAGCAACATTATTTGTTTTAAAAGAATTAGCTTTTTTAACATGTGCTAGCTTGATGGAATGGGACACTGAAGATCTGCTCTGCCCTATGTGTCTGTAATGTTTTCACTTAAAGACTTTTCCTGAGAGTCTGTTAGTGGTAAGTTACTTCAAATTCTTGTAGTTCTTTGAACTGAGCTTACTTGTTTTTTGGTTCTTTAAACCCAAATAAGCAAATCAATTATAGGGATAATTATGACTGTAAACTTCAGTTTTGAAACAAAGGTCTTTATATAACCATCAGAGATAATGACCTCTCTTTAAGTGTGAACAATAATGTGTAACTATTTAACATTGATAGAATGATGAATGGCTATGATTTGTACTCTGTAGAACAGGTAGAGTGTATGTTTTGAATAAACTTCAACAAAACCTCTGATTAAATAATATATTTTAGTAATTCTAAACCAAATTGGAAGAGATGACTTCGTAATTGCCACATAAAATGCCTTTACTGGTTTTAACTGTTCACCTCACCTTTTATAAATGTATGTGTGTGCGTATATACATACATTTAATACAAAATTGTGTTTTTATATAAGAAAACAGTTAAAGAAACATTTCACAATTCTACTAGTGATTTCATCTCTTTTTCTATCCATCTATATTTTCAGTATATATATTTTTTCACCTATATTTTATATTTTATGTTTTTAATCTAAAAGACTGATTAATCTAAAAAACAACTTGCCATGTTTTTGAATTTTATACAGCAGTGGGCAGAAGTAGGTTTACAGTTGTACATACACGAAACAAGTTCATGCAAGTTCATTCTTGTATTATTATTAATCATTGCATTATTTATTTGTATTAGAACCATAAACCTACTTTTGGCCACCCCTCTATAATATCCTGCTTTTTTTCTTGGGTGTATGGTTTGTACCTTTTTTGGTGATTTAAAAAAATTATGGTAAAATATACACATCTTAAAATGTTAAAATTTTGTTTAAAAATAAAATTGATCATTTTAGCCATTTTAAATACATAATTCAGTGGCATTAAGTACATTCACAATGTTCCATCGCACCCTTTTAATACAGGGTGATACAATATGAAAACCATCATTTATTTAACAGCCTTTATTTTTGGACATCTAAATTATTTCCATAGTTTCCTATAAATAACATCATGACAGACACTCTTGATGCAAAATCTTTGTTCATGTATGAATTTTTTTAAATACTAAAATTTGAAAAGTGATGTTGAGTCAGAGGGTATATGTGCTTAAGCATATTGATGATAACGCCACATTTATTCTAAAATGTAGTACCAATTTATACATTGTCATTATTGGTGTGTGAACACAATTCACTTTCACCACAGTCTTTCTAATACCAAGCATTTTTGGGTTTTTTAAAAATATTTTTAGATCAAAAAGTTTTAGTAAAACTTTGCTGTTTTGCTTCAAGTTATGATGGATATTTTTTAAAATGCCAATTGATGACTTATAAAGTATCTTATTTTAAATTTTTTAGGGAAGAAAGGGAATTAGTTCTCAAACATTGTTAATGAATTATTTAAGGAAATGTGAATTTGTACTCAGGCTTTACTCAGATTTATAAAGAAGGGAGGTCATTAAATCTTCATTGGTAAAGAAAGCACCTATGGCCCAGTGGGAGACTAGAGTTTTGATAGTAAGAGAAAAAGGACATTGAAGTTAGAGAATTAAACAGAACCTAACATCTGTCAAGTTCTGCAGATATTTTTACAAAGAATCAGGCATGAAGATAGTTACATTAGCATGTTTCCTATACTTTTGGTGTTCCAGTTCCTAATAAAAAATTGACCTATTCTCACCCCAAAATTTCAGCTTAATTTGAAGGATATTTTCTATGGAAACCTAATTTTCACTTGGCTATATATCAGTGGAAACATCTTTGACTTTAGTGACTTTTTACAGTAGATAGTGTGTAGAACATATGTTGAAATAAATTGTTTTTTATTTTCTGCTTTTCACGTGGTTATTTAGTTTGTATATGCATAAAATGGAGGAAGATAGGACTCTCTTACTGCTTTTCAGTTTTATTTAAGATGCTATTTTCTAACAACATTACACAGCAAGTAAAAGCTTGGAGGCACTGATACCTAGCCAATAAGACCTAATAATATTTATAGTAGTAAAGAATCATTAATAAAGCTTTAGCTGATAAAGAGAAAAATGCTAATATTTGCAGGGTTTTTTTTTTAACCCATTGCAAAGTAGCTTGTAATTTCATCGCTGTAATATAATTAATTTAAAATTGTCATTGGCTGGTTTTTCCTTCTCCATTCGTCTCACTAAAATCCTGATCGTAATGGACTTTGAATAATGTTATTGCCCTTTGACTTCCATGATGTTATACTTTCATGGTATTTTATACCTTTCTCAGTGTTTACCTAGTTCTTACATTGCTTTAGATCATTTCTGGCCCCCCCCCACCCCCTTTTTCTGTCTAAAAATTATGATACTTCTTACTAGTGTTCTGCTTTTGTATTTTCAAATGGCTCTATTTCCATTCGTCATATTGTTTCCTTAAACCCAGTAAATCTAGGCTTTAGATGTTTCACTTAACCATCTATTTTATTCAGTTTGGCCACTGGTCCCAAGAGGAGATATTTTGGTATTATCTTTAGTTCTTCCTTTTTAAATAACTTGTAAACAAACTATTACCACATATTTCTGGTATACATACATTTTTCTCCAGTTTCACTAATGTAATCTTGAGTCTTATAATTTGGTTGTCAGTAGTATTTAAATAACCTTTATCTTTTAAAATATAGAGGTGGATTTTATACATTTGATTTTGTCTTGTGAAGCATGAAGGGAAGGTGATGCCCTAGGCAGAAGTCTTGTTTGGCGCTGCTACCCAGCATGTATAGGTACCGAATAAATGTGTGTTTGTGTGTGTGTTTGATAAACTACCCAGAGACGAAAGAAAGAACTTTCTCAGTTCTAAGCTTTGTGAAATGAGAAAATCCATTTGAACGTTAGCTTTTTTTTTTTTTAACCCTTTTTCGAATATAGTATTTCAGTTCTTGTTGATACTGTTAAAGGAATTCTACTGGATCTTTTTACAAAATTGACTTAATGTATAAGATGGTTTCCTTCTTTATTTTTAGGTTTTGGAAGGAAGGATGTCGTAGAACATTTACTACAGATGGGTGCTAATGTCCATGCCCGTGACGATGGAGGGCTCATCCCACTTCATAACGCCTGCTCCTTTGGCCACGCTGAGGTTGTGAGTCTGTTACTGTGCCAGGGGGCCGACCCAAACGCCAGGGACAACTGGAACTACACTCCTCTGCATGAGGCTGCTATTAAAGGGAAGATCGACGTGTGTATTGGTGAGTATTATTTGAGGGCGTCTAAATTGTAAGATCAGTCTGACAGTATAAAATTTTAAATAGAGTTTACTGTTTTCTTTTATTTCTTTATTGTGGAGGAAATAGTGTTCCCTTAGAATAAGTGGAGAGGGTTGTATTATTTCTCACCCTTAGAAGCAGTCATTTTTCCATCAAAAGCAAAATAAAGAGTTGGTAATCTAAAGCTAGTTGAGAACAAGATTCACAACGTTAATTCTCCAAATGCAAGTCAAATGCTAACTGGTGTGGAACTAAAATTTGAGAGATTACTGTTATCAAATTTAGTTAATTTACAGTCTCTAAGAGACGGCAAGTTTTCTATCCTAGCATCAATGAGAGCCATTATAAAGCACAAATTCTTACTGAATTGGGTGACAGATTTGGAAGCTTTAGTTTGATTCAAGGAAAGTTATCTAGTACTAAGGCAAAGCCTTTCTCTTTATGTTGCTAAAATTGAACACCAGCTTTTTTATTAGGACTGGAAAGCTTTGAGTGAGTAGTTCAGATACAGTAGTTCAAAGCGTAATATTTTCAACATGTACCACAGTCTAGAGAAAAAGTAATTTCAAACAAAATTGAACTTTTCAGCCATTGGAAATATTGAGATTATATGAAACTGTATTTAATCAGCATTTCTTTCTGTTTCATACATCTAAATATATATACATATATGTATATATATATACATTTTTTTAGATTTTGCTTTATTGAATAAAATTTTTCATTTTAAAACCTAAAACAAGTTTCTAGAGGACAGGCATAGTTTCTCTTGCGTATATCATCTATTTCTTGATACTCAAGATGATGGTGGGTATTTGTTTAGCCCATGGCAAGTTGGTTGCCATAATTGTTGTCTGCCTGGATGACAAACAGTTCAGTTTAGTTAGTTATGTTTATGATAAAACTCAAATATATACGTCATTTTCAAAGATAGAGTTGCAGTGCCATTAAGATCTCCCTCTTGGTAGCCATTTTTGCAGCCATTAACATTTTTCATTTTTTCTCAGATTATTGCATTGCTTCAACATTTTTTTTTTAAATCACATTTCTGTCATTATCCTTTGTCACTTTAACATCCACTGACATGACCATTTGGATACCCTGTCCTTTTTGGTCATTGACATCTTCCATTTTCTGTTGATTCTCCCATTGCATGGGAATCTAAGTCTCTCACTAAAACAGCCATATCTTGGACTAAGTCCTTACATAAAACTGCCCTGAAAAGCTTGAAATTAAGGTATTTGCGATGTTATTCTGTAATAACTATTATGGAACTTGATTTGTATTCTTATCTAACCTTCTAGACTTTCAGCTTCCTTACCTTCATCCCTTATTGCTTTACCTTGTCATATACATTGGAGTTTTCTGTCATTAGTCATAGAATTTTTTTATAGTTTTCACCTTGTTGCAGTATTCTTTTTCTGTGCTTCAATATTCTATTTTCTTATCTGTACCTCTCTGAATTTTTCATTCTATTAGTGCTTTCAGTGTCTTATTTAAATTAATATGCCTCTCCTTTTCCTTCTCCTAACCCCCTTTCCAAAGTACGTAATACATATGTTCCTTTTATACTGGTCCTGTTGAAATAAAAGACTAGATGTAGGATTTGGATTTTTAAAGGATGGATTCCCACAGTCCCCTAGTCGTGCAGCCCTCAGTAGGCTTTGGCACATACTGCTCTCCTTCTATGTAAGTTCTTCTGTCGTGTGAAAGGTGAGGGAGGGAGAAGAGCTCCTGTGAAATTATAATCAAAATATAATTGAGGCTACACCTGCTATTAAAGTATGTAACACAGTTATCGTGGGAAACCCTTCTATACACTTCTATACATTTAATTGTATAGTGGTTGTAGACCCTTCTATACACTTAATTAGCTTTCAGGAACCTATTAATTTTATCCTTAGGTGCACTGAAACCTCTGGTAGCTTATGCATCATACTTTCTGAATTTGAGTATGGTTAAGGAACTCTGAAATGTTTCTATTAGGCATATTTCCACTTTGGGACAAGTGGGTAAAAGAATTGGAAGCCTTCCCCCCCCCCCATCCCCACCCCTTTCACTTGAATAATGATTTTGAGAGATTACTGTGCAAACTTAATTTCTAAACGGTTTTTAATTAGATGGTGAAATGCTGTCTTGATTATTTTTAGATTAATTATATCTCTGTATAGAATAGTGAATGCATTTGATATTTATGAAGGTAGAGCCAAGCCATGTTACTGCTGGCAGGGCAGATTGCCGCACAGTACAACGCCTGGACTTAGGTCCCGCCCCACCAATTACCCGCAGTAAGTGAGACCAGGGGCTGCTTCCGTAACCTCCGTGTTTCATTACATGTGAAGTGGGAGCACTACCCATACTTCACACGTTCTTGGGAGGATCAGCACGATAATGCATGTCAAGTACTTAACAGTACCCAGTATGGAGAACATTAAATAAATGTTGATTGCTATTATTACTATTATTATGGCTAAAATCTCAGCCTAAATTATTACTGCTATGTGATACAGACTTCCTGGTTTTCCTGTTTGCCCTTTATTGATGTTTTTAAAAAATATCAATTTAAAAGTCTAAGAACCCATGGTTACTTTCATAGATGCTATTTAATTACCATCAATAGAACAAAATGTAGCCTGAGATCATTTTTTAAAAATAATCTAAATGCTGGAGTTCATTATAGCAATGTTGATGATGTTATTTTTTATTATATTTAACAAATCTAATTTACTTTAGAAATCAACATTTTCTGCCTTTAGATTGTATTCATTTCTCCTGCTCCCAGATATAATGTCTTGTTTTCTGAAAATATGTTATATGATTTTTTGAGACTCTCCAGGTGTTAGTACTTTCAAATTCCATTTTGAAAGCAAATTGTAGATTCATCTTTTATGAAATCATCTGATTGATATAAGATCTGAAAATCATAATGGACATGTATTTCTTTTTTCTCTTTTTAAATTTGGCTGGTTAGCATCCAGCTTCTTTTCTGATTTTAGAGATTTGAAATGATGAGTTGTCATTAAGGGGAGGAACACAGAAGGCTGTGGACGCAGACCTTCCTACGTTCTAGCCCTTGGCAGTCAGGGTGGCCTCTGGTCAGTCAGACACGCCCTTGTGTAGTAGAGAAGTCTGAGTACAGAGTCGTAGAGAGCTTAAGGAATCAGTCACAGTAGCAACTTTTTTTGCTAAAGAGTTGGCAGTGACCTGGCCATAATGTTCCTGCTAAAATAATGTACTTCTTTCTACTTGCTCTACAGCTTTTAATTTATTTCCTGAGACTGGCCCTCCACCCTCCTGTTTATTCTGTTTAGGTAGACACAATTGGTTTCTTATATTTCCAAATGCATACAACTGATGCAGAGATCTGGAAAAGATAGCTAAGTGAAAGTTCTATTACGGAACCTTTAAACTAATTAAAAAAACCTCTCAAATCTTTACATTAAAAATTGCCACATCCTTCACACTACTCACATGTACAACACACTCCCATCTCTCCTTATACTCTATGATTCTCAAGGGAGGACAGAGCATGTTTTCTTTGGAGACTTCTGGGTTCCCCAGCAGGGAACAGAGAGCTTGCTGGCTTCCACAGCAAACAGTCCCAAAGAATAATAGAGGTGCATGGTCTTCGAACACCTGTGGGATTTTCAGTGTTTAGAATACCCCAACATCTAGACTTGAAGTCCAGAAGGCCTAATGAAAATAACAACCTTTTTCAGCCAGAGAGGGAGATTGAATGGACAATCAGAATACCCATCCAGGACTGCTTAAGGGGTCAGATAAACCCTGGAATGAAAAGATAAAAATAAAAAGATCCCTTGGGGAAATTAAAGTGTAGTATGGAGGAAACCTCCTGTGGCCAAAAAACATCTAAATTTTTTCTAAAGTAAAAAATCCAATAAATGAATTAAAGAAAGACCATATTAGTAGTCCGGAAAATCATACGTGAGAAATCTTTGCCAGCACAGAGCAAAATGTGAGTGTATGGGAATTATGAAGGAAAAGGTAAGTAAACCTAAGAAGTCAACATTATTTTAAAACCTTATGTATGGATAGAAGTTCCACAAGGAGGAAACAACTGATGAAAGAGATTAATAATAATTAAACAAATGATAAGCAGAGAAAAAACAAGGTTTTTAGATCAGAAAGGCTGATGGAGTTCTATGCTCTGTTGATGAGGAGACACACTGAGGAAGACGTGTGAAAGAACACATCCACATCTACATGCTACACTTTTCCCTGTGGAAGGAATAAAGTGCCTTGAGCGGGGGAAAGGAGCTGAAAGACTTTCCATTTACAACTTTGAAAGCTTGAAGACAGTGCAGTGCCTTTTCAAAGACTCCCCGAGGAAAAGCACTAAACTAATTCTCTTGATAAAGAGCATTTCTTCAGCTTTTGGGGAGTAAGAAAGACTGAATGAGCAAGTGACATTGTTTTAGGAAAACAAAATTCCTGCCACTTGCTTTCTTTCTCTTTACTTTTAGATAATTCTGGGTTTCATTTGCCTTTTATGGAGAGACTAAGGGGATCCTTACTTGGGAGCCCCAAATTCAAACTGCTACTTAAAATCTAACAATTAGAACTGAAAAAAAAAATAGCTTCAATTCCACATTCAAGAGCATTATGTCATACTGCTTAGAATCAAAGAGACCCAAGTCTTCTAGCAAATTCCATTTATTAAAACGTGGGTTGTAACAGTACTTCATGTAGGAGTACTTCATGTAGGTGTTAAGAGGATTAGATGAGAGAACACAAGTAGAAAGCACCTTCGTGGGTTCCTGTGGAGACAGCGCTGTGGTAATTCCTAACCTGCCCTGCTCATGTGGTGCCTCTGACCATGTCTCATTTTATGGTATAGCATTTATTACTTGAAATTATATATTTGTTTAATTGTGTATTTGTTTGCTTGTGTTTCATCTCTCTGTGTGCTCTTTCCCACTCTGCCTGAATACAAACACAGCAGCCCCGTCTACCTGATTTTCAGTGGTTCCTCAGTGTAATACCTCTGCCTGTTCAGAGTAAAATGTGTACTCTGCCAGCACCTTGTGGTTTTACTGTGCGTTTTCCTGATTAGTAATGTTGTCAAGCATCTTTTCGTGTCCTTTTTTGTGGTCAGTCATATACATTTTTTTGAGAAATGTCTATCTGTATACTTTGTCAGTATTTTAAAATTAGGTTGTCTTTTTGTTATTGAGTTGTAAGAGTTTTTTTAAAAATATATTCTAGATATTTTTTAATATCTAGATAACTGATTTGCAAATATTTTGTCCCATTCTATATTGTCTTATCACTTTCTTGATAATGGCCTTTGAAGCAAACAAGTTTTTAGTTTTGGTAATTTGATTAATAGTTAGCATTAAAAAGTCTGCTTTTTCATTTTTTAGTTTATGCTTGGTGTCATAAATTTAAGAATCCATGGCCTGATCCCAAGTTATGGAGATTTAACCCTATGTTTTTTTCTAAGAGTTTTATAGTTTTAGCTCTATTTTTAGGTCTTTGATCCACAATTAGTTAATATTTGTATGTAATGTGATATAAGGGGTCCAGCTTCATTCTTTTGCATGTGCCTATTCAGCTTTTCCATAGTTTTTCATGACATTCCTTTATAATCTTTTTTATTTCTGTAAACTTGGTAGTAATGTACCCCTCATGTGTGATTCTAGTTACTTGAGCCTTTTTCCCTCTGGACCTGTTGAAACTGCAGTCCGTGTGTATTGTTGTGCTGCCAGTATTTCATTCCTGCTAGTTGTTCTGTGGTGTTCATGTGGATGTGGCAGTTGTGGACGTTAGGTTTCCAGTTTCTGACTGTTACGAAGAGGGCTTCTGTGAACGTTGGTTTTTAGGTCATGGTGCAACCTAAACATATTGTTTCATTTCTCCTGAGTAGATGCCTAAGCGTACAGTTGCTGAGTAGAATACGTGTACGTTGAACTTGATATAGAAGCTTTGATGTTCGAATATGTTGAGCATATTCTTATGTACTTACTGGTCATTTGTGCGTTTTCTTTGGGCTGTCTCAGTTCAGATCTTTTGACCTTTTTTGGTATTATTATTGTTAAGCTGTGAGTATGTTTAATGGGTTTTTGTTAGATGTGTGTATTGTAAATGGTTTCTCCCAGTCACATCGAGTTGACTTTTGTTTTCTTCATGGTATCTTTAGACAAGCAAAGGTTTTTAATTTTGGTGAAAAATCCAGTCTGTCAGTTAAAATACAAATGTATTTGGTGCCTCACCGGCATGGAAATAATAAGATCTCTATTAGACTATTATTTTTAGGTTAAAAACAGTTTCTAGTGAAATAAGATTATGGTTTTAATTACACCCAGAAATGCAGGAAAGCAGGTTTTGGTTGAAGGGCCTCTGAAGTACTTTATAACAACTTGTTTAGGATTTTTTTTTTTAATTAAAATGAAAGAATAAGCTACTTTATGATGAAAAATTGAATATATTATGTGGCTTATTTTTAAAATGTAAGAGTAAAAGTCAGGTAGACCTTGTTTAATTAGAAAATAATTACCTAAAATGCCTAGTTATTTCTAAGGTAACATTATTTACCCCTCCAATTTGGAGGTATATTTTTAGCATTTAGGGAAGCAGGTTATTTTTAATGCTTATTGCCTGAATGATTCCATAAAGGAACACTCATTAATTCCTAATAGTTAAACTTTGTTTTGGTTTATGCTTTCCCTCTACTTTCTGAGATCAAAAGACACATAGGTGTTCTTTGACCTATTTCTGCATGTTACTGACTTTGTTAGACTTTTCGTAGCTTTCCATAGTCCCACAGTATTGAGACAGCCTTTTACTGAGTCAGGTAAAGTGTGAACTGGAACATGCTCCAAGTCTGTTAGTACCTTGTTATGTGCTCCTAATAGTATTCTGCTTAGACCTTACTTATTTCTTTTTGCCTGGTTGATTGTTAGTTCTCTGTGGTAGGGAAGTAACAATAATCTTAATTCACTTTGTATTCTCCTGGTCTCTTACTGCTATCTAATTGAATATTCAAGACATGTACATGGAATGACAAATTCACAAGATGGTGGCGGCTCAGTTCTGTTTCTGTTTGTTTTTTGTTTTTGTTTTTGTATTAGTATGTGTTAGTGTAGGTAAGGAAGCCGAGTAATTTTCTACTTCTTGCTTAGGTGATATTTTGAGGTTCTTTTATTTTAAAGTAATGTGAGTTTGCAGTATGTCCCACATTCCCATATTCATATACAAATATAAACCACATTTTATAGTCAGATATAAATTGTGTTACATTATCTGCTATTTGTTGAGTCGTTGCTGTTCTTCATTAGGATAAATTGTTGAATATTGATTCTGATCATACATTGACTTCTGGTTGCAGTGGGCTTTTTAAATAAAGAATGGACAGTCAAACATTTGTTGTTGTTACTTACAGTTTACACCCATGAGTTGCTCTTGTCAGGAACTGAGGGGCTGAGGTAGGGAGGAGGAAGAGAGAACAAGGTGACACTTGGAAATTTACCCAAAACTGGTATGGATAGGTGACGTACAATCAGTGTTTTCCCATGAGGCAGCTTCTAGTACTTAGCCAAATTATTTCACTCATATTTTTATCCTATGCATGAGGCAAATGGTTCAGATTGCCTACCATTTGCCAGTGAAGAAAGGAGAAAGTTGTTAGTTTGCCACGGTCTGTAGAGTTGATACAGAGTTGTTATAATAGAAATGTTTTCTTGATTGAGAACTGAAAGTTCTCTCTGCTTACTGGGATTTAAGAGTACATTTATTTAAGCATAGAAAGTTCATTCTTTAAGTCTGTCAGACAGATCGTTCTTTGTTCTTAGTTTAGCTCTTTAGATCATCTGATATTTAGCAAATTTACAGTGCTGGATTATCTTTACCTAGCTTTACCAAAAAATAAAAATAAAAACAAAATCCTAAAATAATCTATCTACTAAAAACTTAAACCAAGTTTTTATTTTTATAACTTACTCCTAAAGTAATACCCCTTTCATAATTTCCTTGTAACGCCATTTTATATATCTGTTGACTAGAAAGATATATTTACTTTCTTTGTGCAAACTCTGTGTTAAGTTACCTGATCACTCCCATGGTTACTTCTCCTTTGATAAAGTTAAAAGTCCTGGAACTTGGGGTGGCGTGGGATTGGGGTAGGGGAGCAGAGGGTAGGGTCAGTGTTGGACTAACTCTGGTATATTCTTTTCTCCTATGATTTTAAATATAGTATATCGGAGATGAACAATTTTCTGGTTTTGTCTTAACAATATTGTTACAAGTAATAGATGTTCATTAAGGAAAAATGAGAAAATACAACCGTCACATGTTATATGTCTGTTTAGACCTATCCAATATGATAGTCATTAAATAAAAATTAGTTAAAATTTTAAAAATTAAAAATTTAGTTCTTTCATAGCACTAGCCACATTTCAAGGGCTTAATAACCATATCTGGCTCTTGATTATCTTATTACAGAGTTCAGATAGAGAAATTTCAGTCATTACAGAAGGTCCTGTTCGGCAGTGCTGTTAATTCATTGTACCTGTGTATTAGTCCTTTGTAAAATAAAACTAGCATCATTCCATGCATGCCATTTGTTTTCTCATTTTTTCACATTGTGTTAAGAACATACTTCATTATCAGTGAGTATTTCTATCTAATCTCGTTTTTAAAGGCTGTGAAGAGTTGTATAGAAATAACCATTATTTTTTTAATCGGGCACCTCCTTTAGGCCATTTAGGCTGTCTCTGATTTTTCTTTATTGTTTTATAAACATTACTGTAGGCAATATCCCTTTCATTAAATATATGTTTAAACCTTAATTACTTTAGGATACATTCTGGAAAGCCACACTTCTGAATAAGAACTAAAGAAATTGTCACTGTTAGAGAACTCAGCATTAGGGCTTTTGATTTTAGGGTTAGGGTTACTAGGGTTATTTGCTCTGTCACATTACCTATCCATGTCTCATCCATAAATTTGCTAGGTTAAGAAAAGTCATTTCCCACACCTTCCTTACTTTTTGTAAAATTCATTGAAAATTCAGCGGAACCATGAGAATTTTATTCATTTGCTTTTGTTTCATTATTGTCTCATTTCCCTTTTCCTGTCACAATACCTCCCTTTTGCATTTTTAACAGCAGTTTTTTCATGTAAAGACTAAATCGTGATTTTATTTTTAAGTCTCAATGTAGCATTTTCATAAAAAGTTAAAGTTGGCAAAAATCCACATCTGTATACTTAAAAAGGAGAAGACAAGCCAAGAATGACAGTCATTTTTCCCTCTGAAATAATCCCCACTGACACTGAGCACCGTTATCTTGATGACTTGCCCACTTATGTAGCTCTTTTCAAGGAAGTTAGAGTCTTTATGCATTTACCTGATAAATTTGGGACTACTTGAGTAGGCGTTCTGGATAATGGTGGCAAATATATATGTTGAGTTTTATATTTGTACGTTGCATTTTATTAGCATTCCCCCAAAAGCACCAGTATGAATACCTTTATCCTCCTCAGGTCTTAAGAAGTATGTGAATGGTGCTTACTCGGGGAGGCGGGAGGGACACGGGGGGCAGCAATGTTAAAAAGCAAGAACAAAAAAGCACCACATTCATTTTTTAAAGTGATAAAAAGGCTTCACTTATTGCCCAATCTGTCCATTAAAGGAATTATCCGTACATTTGCATTTACTTCTAGGCTAACCGTGACATTGGAGAACAATCTGGGGCTGTCAGTGAGATACCTGACTTACGTTCAGAGCTGTATGGAATGGTATTTGAGGCAAATGGCCCCTGTAACCCAGTCAGTTCTCACTTTACATGGTTATCGTGTCATCTGAAACTCGTTGCGTGTTAGGACTGTGTCCTCGCCTTGTGCAGTCCTGTGGTCACTGAGATTTCAGAGGCAGGTCCAGGTCGACGATAAAGATTTATGGGTCCTTCTCACTCCGCCTCGGCTGACCAAAGTAGAAAGTTGTAAAGTATAATAATTGCAGTTTCAGGTTAAAAAAAATATTATGTACTCTCTTTGTTCTTTGAATTATTGGAATCTATTAATTGTCTTTTTAAAACGGAGTGAGTGTTAGACTTTTTAATCTGTAAACAGAATCCACCTTGAAGAAAGTAAACCTCACTGTGAGTTGTTTCATCCTGCCCTCGGTATGACAATATAAATAAGACTTTAAGAAAGCCCACTGTGTGCTTAAGTATTTATTTTGTATCAAACCTAAAAATTTCAAATTTGCTGTCATAAATAATCATGGTTGGAGATAGAGGGAATATATTTTATTTTTCCTGTTGGAAGCACAGTTTTGAGTGTAGGTTTTTTGAAAGAATATGTTTGAGCATGAGGATTGAGGGAACAGGAGCAGGAAATATGGAAATATTCTGGTGGGTCGCCTAAATTGGAACCCTAGCTGTCATGGATGTTTTCCATGTCATTTCCTCTGAGTTGTGGTTTCATGCTTTCCCACAGAGGGTTGTTTCATGAGAGATTAGGAAGAGGACATTGGTCATAGGAGAAGTGATAAGGTATTTATGACCAACGTGTGCCTCTCAGAATTCACATAGGGGGGAAAACTTGAATTTTACAGCTCTGGGAGTGACCTTGGCTTATACTTGTATAGAATGATAAGATAGAAATTAAATGTTTGGCTTTGGAATTAAGTATGAATTCTATTTTATGATTTAAAAACTGATCTTTTACAAATAATTTAGTTGCTTTGAACCTCATATTCTAATTTATAAAGTGAGCATCCTACCTACTGCATCAGGTTATTATGGAAAGTTAGTGAAATAATAAAGCAGGAAGAGCCCCAGTAAATGCTAGTTTCCTTTCACTCTCTTTTCCCTTGGATGGCAACAGCAAGGTGTTCTCATAGATCAGTTTTGTATTCTGACACTCAGTACAAGCTGAATGACTGACTGGTTGGCGCTTACTGTATATATGCTGTACGCTGCTCTTTGTTACCATCGATGTGAATTAATGTTATATACTTTGTTTCATAGCCTTTGTAATTCTGTAAACTTGAATTCTGATTTGATAAGACATGAAATCAGTCTTTTTTCCATTGCAATTAGGTGCTTTAACCTAGTCAGTGGAGATGTTGCAGATAGGATAATGGAAAATTATCAGTGTAATTTAAACATTTTTCGCACAAATATTTCAGTAGCAGGAGTATGAAGTTCTAGTGATTGGCTGTGACTGAGTATAGTGTCTGAAAGTGAAGAGGTATGAATATTGATTGTTTTTTAAAGCAAATTAATTATGATCAAATAGTTCTCCAAGCTGACAGAGGGCATGTATCATAGTTGTTGTTTCTGAAAATTGTAAAACACTATGAATGAGAGGATTGAAAGCCGAGAAGGAATTACATTAAAAGAAAAAGGCATCTGTTTCTCCTTAACATGGGGGAAAGGAGCTGAGATGGGGATATAAAAAATGTGATTGAATACTGTCATTAAGAATAGTTGCTAACAGGATAATTTATTGAATCCAAAGAAAAACAAAACTAAATTTAAAAAAAAATGATTTTGTAAACTTCCCAAGGAATGAAAATTTAAGAGATATTCTTTGTCTCCTTTAGATTAAAAGTAGAATTTGTTTGTATGGTATAAAGTAAGACTCAAGTTTTATGTTTTTCTTTTTTCTTTTTCTTTTCTGTGTAGATAACCAGTTGTTTCAGGATGATTTGGTGAAAAGACTGTTTTTTTTCTACCATTGAATTACCTTGCCTCTTTTGCAAAAAAAAAATCCATTGACCATTCCTGTGTTGGTCTATTTCCTCTTCCATTAATCTAAATATCTAATTGCAGTAATTCACTCTCAATTACTATAATTTTATAATGAATCTTCAGTAGCACGATTCCTTCAACTTTTCAGGTCAAGAATTCCCGCTCGGTTCTTCGAATATTTCTTTCTGATACTTCTTCATACCATATTTTCCTTTAGTTATTTGAACTTATTTATAATAGTTGCTTTAAAGTCTTGTTCTCTTAAGTCTAACATCTGGGCCATCTTGTATATGATTTCTTTTGACTGATTTTTTGTTGTTCGTGACTGTGGGTCACGTTTTCCTTTATCTTTATATGTCTAATAATTTTGCATTTCATAGACATTGTAGTTACTTTCACTTAACCAATGTTATTTGTTATTTTCACTTAACCCTCCTCTGAAATACATTTACTCTTGTTTTAGCAGAGTTCAATTGCTGGCAAATCACCCTGAGCTTCTGGAGGTTTGGTTTTATGTTTTATTGCATTTTGTGGAAAGCCCAAGATGTTTCCGAACTTTCTGTAATACAGTGATCCCTTGATATTTTGCTTTAAAAATAATCTTATTTGGTAAAATATCTGTTTAACTTGGTCCTTTGTGTTATTCAGTTTTTAAAACTCAGTCAAATGAATACATCTGTACTCTTAAAAGAGTAAGATGACTATTCGAAACACTTGGAAAACATTTTAATGTAAATGCAGCTTTTGAAGTTGTTGATTGTACGGAGCAGTCGTAGACCATTAATGTAGCTCCAGAATTCACAGAACAGAGAATCGACAATACTTGAGAGTGAAGACTGTACTAAAAACCCATTTTTGATAATTTACCTAGTAGACTTGCTACATTTTTAGTTTGGGAAGTTCACATCGCTTTTATTCTACCTTATTAAATGAGTTAATAATGTTCCTATAAGCTAAGTGCAATTGGTCATATAGAACTTTGTATATTTCTAGGAATTTAACAGGATGAAGCTTTGTATACATGTAAAAATATTTTTATTTGGAAGAATTAAAATGATGTGGATCCTTAAATTTAATAGTTTTGAAGAATTAAATGCCCTGGCTGATGTGGCTCAGTGGATTGAGCACCGGCCTGCAAACCAAAGGGTAACTAGTTCTATTCCCAGTCAGGGCACATGCCTGAGTTGCAGGCCAGGTCCCCCGTAGGGGTACATGAGAGGCAACCACACATTGATGTTTCTCGCCCCCTTTCTCCAGAAATAAATAAATAACTCTTAAAAAATAGTTTTGAGGAATTAAATGAAGCAATTTTAGCCTCTGCTGCATTGGTCACAGGCTAAAGGAATGCTTTCTGAATCTGGTTCACTGTGGCTAAACGTTTGCACCAGAAATAGGAGAATCACATGTCCTTCTTGCCATGAGCTCTTTTGAAAATGACATTTTGAATATTGTTATCCTACCTTAATTTTAACAATCTATTTTTACACCAGCAGCTATATTTTTCTTATCCTTCTCACATCAAAAGGAGATAAATGGATTTGCGATGCATCAGTAGAACTGGATATAGCCAAGTTGTTTGAAATTTGAGGGCTGATAATGGCCTAATTGGTACAAGGAGATAGTGCAAGGAGATTTCGAATGCCTGCAGTAGTCTTGAATCTATGTACTGAATGTTACTCAGATTTTAATTTCCTTGTTTTTCTTTCAAACTTTACTCTGTGTGTTGTTCGCATATTTTGGGAATCTTACTTCAGACATTTGTGCTACTTTAAAAGAAGAATTTGTTTTGTATTAGTGTGCTGTCAATGTATATTAATTTTACAAGATGAATTTCTAATTATGTTATGTATTAGTAGTCATATTTTATTGTTCTGTTTAGTAGCTAAGAACTTGGAAAACATATATTGAAGCATCCAGAAAAAAGAATCCTACATGCCACCACTTCAAGGACATAGAGGTTCTTAAAAGCCTTTGTTGTTACCTTTGCCTCATGTATGTGCTATTCTGGTATTAGAATATATCCTCTTTTTTTTTTTTAAGAGCTTAGATCGCAATGTTTCAGGTTTTTGGCTGTAATTCTAAAAGCATTATTGGGGATTTGAAGCCTCCCCTAGGTATCTAGAAATCATCTACCCGGACCAGCTCCTTCACTTCAGAGATCTGGGAACTGAGGCCCAGAAAATTTTACAGGTGCTGTGGCTCAGAGCTTCTCAAACTGTCTGTGGTGGAGAACCTGGAGAACCAGTTTTTTCCTACCCATTCATGACAGGCGAATCATTTGGTAAACTATAATAAAAATGAAGTGCAGGAAAAAGTAATTTTAAAATGATATATATGGTTCTAAATGCTTCCTCTTAATTTCTGTGCTTATCTCAGTGTAGATGGATTACAGAGTTCTGGGACTAAAATAGTCCATAGACTTCACTTTGTATATTACCGCCCAAGGCTGAGGCTGGCAAACTACGATCCATGGGCCAAATCAGACTCATCACTTGTTTTTTGTGTGTCCTGCAAGCTAAGTATTGTTTTTACATTTTAAAATGATTTTTTAAAAATTCACAGTAATAATGTTTTGTGGCACATGAAAATGATATAATACTCATATTTCAATGTGTTCAAATAAAAATTTTTTGGAACAGCCACACACATTCTTTTTAAGTATTATCTGTGGTGCTTTTTCCCTGCCATGCTGGGCTCAAGGCAGGGATGAGTAGTTGAGAAGAGACTATATGGTCTACAAAGCCTAATATATTTACTGTCTGGCCCTTTACAGAAAACAGAACGATCTGAAGATCTGGCTTTAGGACAAAATTAATAGTTAGTGGTAGTGTTGAGAGTACAAACAGGGTCTGCAGTTTTAAAAATGTTTTTAAAATATTATTATTAGCTGATACATATTATGCCACTTTTGTTCTTATTTAATCCTCTTAGTGATCTTCTTTTATAAAAGTTAGATAAGTTTAGATCTCTCTGGTCTAGTTTTAGATACCTTTCTTGCTCCTAAAGTTCAGCTCTATTTTCAGTTGTTTTGTTGTTTGTTTGTTTGTTTTTAACTCATATCCGGTGAATTACAAATCATTAAATATTTCCTAATGTGGCTTTTGTTATGAGCATCTGGTTCAGAAAATTCAGCTGCTTCTTCCCTGTTGTCACATTACTCTCTGCAGTGGGTGTTTCTGTGTGTTCAGGTCCAATGAAAGAGTAGGTATGACTCAGAAATGTTTCAAAAACAGATTATTTCTAGTAAAAAGATGTTTCTTTAAAAACCACCTAAGGTAAAGAAACTGCAACTGAACTTTAATGACATATTTCTGTTGCAAGATAGCAAAGATATAATGGATGAAGTGCAGGTTACAACAAAAAACGTTGAGGTTCTAAGTGACTTTTGGAAGAAAAACACCAGGCTTTCAGTGTTTTGCCTCTACCACTCATTAAGCTGCAGAATAAAAGCCCCCATTATATTATTGTCAAACCTTGGTAAATTAACATATTGCATTGTTTTTCTTCATGTATGCAATAAAAAAACTCTGTTTTTCATGGTAGCTGTTAATTCTTTGTTTTCCTGGCTTTGTATGTCATCCTTCAGCAATATATTACCATAAAGATATAGCAGTAGCTCTCAGCTTTAAATTTGACACATGATCTGCTTCATGATAAGGACCCTTTAAAAGCCAAATCTTTAGGGTGGGATTTCTTCCTGGAATAGGACATATATATATTGCTGTGAAAGGTTATTCATTATGATGAAAGAATAAGTTTGATATTGGCATTTGCTATTTTTATTCTTGCTTTATTTTACTCTACTTACTCTTGAGCCAGTTTATAAAAATATGTAAAATAATTATGTTCTTGCTTAATTAAGAATAAAATAATGTAGAAAGTTTTGGCAAAATCTCATTGTATCTTTTCAAGCCATGGCTAACTCTTATTATCTCAAATCTGAGAGTGCCAGTGATTTAATGCAAGAGATGCTGATAAGCGGTGCCCCGGCAGCTCTGTCCTAATTCTAGATAGGGCTGATCCTTGTATGTTATAACAAAACCATTGACTAGATGACTTATACAGTAAGAAAAGAGGAAGGGCTTCATAAACAGCAGGACTTATGAGGATTGCCTTCCAAATATTGCAAAAGAATGTATGTATATGTACTTTTGCATGGTACTATTAATGAATGAAAATTTGGGACTCATGAGCAGTAGTGGCTCAGGTGTTTTTAGACATTATATAACATATTTTTAAATACTTATTTGAATTAAGTATTTCTGCTTTGTTTTAAATTTATGCCCTGTTCTCTTCAGGTGTACACAAAATCTTAACTGTTTGAACTATTAGAATAGCTTGTGATTAACCTGTGCTTACTTGGACTAGATTTTAATGTATTTATTAAATACATTATTAAATGCAATGTAGTTTATTGGCTGGGTAGTGTTACACCTGTCGTCTCGCCTTGGCCCCATACCAGAAGTAGTTGAGAAATGTTTTAGATTGATAAATTATTCTATCTGGATTTTACTTCAGCATTGCTTGTCTTTAGGGAGCCCCCATATCTAAGAATTCTCTATAGCTACTTTCTACCCAATATAGCATGTTCAACATTTATTCCTTAGCATATATTATAGTGACTGAGTGTCTGTTTCTAAACATTTTTGATGGAAAGAATTATTGTAGAAGGCAGTTCTTTTTTGCAGCTCGACTGCGGGGGACCAGAGTTGCATGCATTGCTATGTCTGTGAAACTTCTTGGAAGCAAGCCAGTATGTTAGGGTGAGAGATTTATATGTAAGCGGTGAGCCACTAAAAGGCTTGCACAATATCACAACTCTTCTTAGGAGAGGAAGTGTTAGGAAATTCAGCTGTAAAGCAGCAGCAGCAACAAGCAGCCACAGTGGTGGTAGAGATAGGGCCGGTCATGGGTAGCTCCTGCACAGCGAGAGGCAGCGAGCACACAGCCTCCCGTTCTGCTGCCTGAAGGCAGCAAACCCAAACTGTCTGTTGCAAGATTTCCCTGGTTTCATGTTTATGATGTTCAGTCATGTGATAATACTGTACCATAAGTTGCCAACTTTGCTTTACTCTAGAGAGGATCCTTTGCTGCAGTGCTTTTTTCCCGTTCTTTCTCTTTCTTTCTCCTTTTTTTTTTCTTGAAAGAGAAAAACACTGTGCAATGTATGTGTATGCCTACACCATGCCGAGACGACACTTCCCAGTAAATAATCTTTGTGTCCCTGAGGTAAGATACTGTTTCTGCTTTCCCTGCACAGTGCTGCTGCAGCACGGAGCTGATCCAAACATTCGGAACACTGATGGGAAGTCAGCCCTGGACCTGGCAGATCCTTCCGCAAAAGCTGTTCTCACAGGTAAGCGAACGGAGGGCTGCCACATTATTTTATCTGTGGCACTACTGGCTTGATTTTAGAAAATCTTTATGTACTGAATTTCATTCGTTTCTACTGATTAAGCTCAACAAATATATGTGCCATTATCTCTACTTCATTATTGATTTGATACATTGTCTCATTAATTCTATGCTTGCTCTTATAAGCATTAAGCTATAAGATTGTTTACTTAGAATTTCTGAGAATTATAGCATTAAATGACAACATACATTATTCACTCATGTTTTAGTCATTTTTATTTGGTTTAGGTCATGTACCTCATCTTCTTAGTTGATTCTTTTAAAGACCTTCACTATGGAGCAAGCAAGGACATTTGTATGACTTTATAAAAGTAGTTTTGATTGGAAAGACAACCTGCTGTTGTATTACTTAGATCAATAGTTAAATAAAATATGATGCTGTTCTTTCCCTGCCATGCCGTTTATATTTCTATCATATCTTCTGTTACCTAAGTACATTTTAACCGAGGCATTGTATTACCTTTTTACTTCAGATAATGAAAATTTTTGGCTTAAGTATTGTTTTAATTAAGACAAATGTCAAGAACCGGCAAAGAGGAAATGATCTCTCATATTAGTATAGAAAAATAATGCTATAAGTAATAGATATGGAACAACTGTTTTCATTGATCTTAATTCTCAAAATGCTGCATTGGATCTATTTTTGTTTTTATTCTTAGCATCTGAGTTCTGCTGCTGTTGCCTTCTTTTACTTAACTGACCTTTGTAATTTGGAGCCCCTTTGTCACTGCAGTGCTCAGAGTATTGGTTTAAGTGCTTGTGTGCAAGTAAATGACTTAACTCCCTTTAAATATGCCCATGTTTGAAAAAAATAAATGTTTTGTTCACTTTTAAGTTTAGTGTCCATGCTGTGCGTTTTTAACAAAGGTTATAAGGTGAATGGAAAACATTTATATACAGAAAGCTTTTAAAATTTGAAGAATTTTGGTTAATTACTCTGTATAGAAAGAAAAACAGCTTCCTTCCTACCATGTTAAAATTAATACAGTCTCTGCTAAATCAGAGTAATATGATTTCTCACAGTCAAAAGGTTAGGTGATTGGGATGCTAAATCAAGATAACATACACTAGAGGAATAAAGCTATTTTAAAACAGTGTAGATAAGAAGAAATTTAAATATAATTATAAAATTCTAAATAATGAAATTAAAACATGTAGCCTCAGGCCTGCTCAGGCTCTGCAGACTTTATGTGTCATCTTTTAGCAAAGCCCTGGGCGACAGTAGCAACCTCGGATTGGTCTCTGACGAAAGGAGAAATGTGGTTCATAGTAAGGGAGGCAGATTATAGATACTGACCAAGACAGTCTCCCTAAGTGTCCCCCTCCTGACCTTCCCTTCTCTTCAGCCCTCGGCTCCTGCCTTGTCCATTTGTTAGGTTCATTTAATGCAGCACTGCTTTTAGATCCACCTACGGTTTTCTTAAAGACAGAGCTTTAAAGATAAGTTAATTAAAAACAAGAAGCTACCTACTTATTTGGAATGGACTTTAGGGAACATTATATTGGCCGTTGTTAGTTTGGGAAAGAGTGGTGGCATAATAACTGGAGACCGAAGATTCCTGGAGAACAGATACCATGTTTATGTATTAAGCTTGATTCGAGAAGCATCTAACACTGTACCTTGCTTAAATAAGGAAGATATTAATTCTTCTTGGTCTTAATGTTCATTAACTATTCTTTTCAAGGGTACTTACTGTTTTTGGAAATGACATACAACTTTTCAGTTATGATTTAAAAGAAAAGCATTCTAGAACATTCTAGTAATAGTAGTTAACTTTGTGGAAAATACAAGCCACTGATATTTACACATTCATATTATACAATGTAGTGAAATAACACTTAAGCGAAATATATTTCCAAATGCTTTTCTACCATGTAGGTTCTCTTCTAAGCAATTCTTTGGAATTATAGTGGAAGCATTAGTTCTGAAGCTAAATTTAAAAGACTGAGCATTGATGAAAAGGGAATTTTTTTGAAAGGAATGACTTAAAGTTATTAGAGATCATTCTGGGTGATGTGTCACTATTTTTATGGTAGATGCAGTTGTAGTACCATTAACTTGAGAGAGAAGTTTCTGTTCTTAATTATTTTCCTTTTTGGGAATATACTTGCTAAAGGTGACTTTACAGTTTTTTGTTTTTTGTTTTTACATATTACTACTGTTCATAAGCCAAAACTATGTAAAGATATATTTGTATATTCCTTAAAGGAAGTTAGCAAAGGAAAAATCTCTTTTTACAGGATATTTTAAAATATATAATTGAGTAACACCCTCTTCTGCATAAAGAATGTGTGGATTTTTACAAAGCTATATTAAACAACTCTTATGTGAAGGAGCCCCAGGAAATGGCCATTTGCTTTGGATAGTCCACCTAGGTATTTTGAAGAGAATAATTGAGAGATTTATCAGACTCTACTGAATTGTTATGTTGAGTGAATGATATGCTTAGAAGAAATCTTGAGGGGTGTTTTTAATTGTTGTTTGTTTGTTTTTATAAATGAGTCTGTGAACTTCTGGGCAGTCAACTGAAGAACTTAGAGGTGGCTTTTATTGTTTTTTAGGAAGCAAGGGCATGAAAAGTCTAAAACAGCTTATGTAAATTTTATCGAAGAGCAATTTTGGTGTGTTACAATTATGGCTTTTAATATTTATTTTGGCCTTTTCCCCCTAGTTATAATAAATTACACTTATTGTGGAAATTAAGGAAAATAAGAAAAGTAAAAACAAAAAACCTATTTGTAATTCTACCACCTGGAGAGTATACTTCAGTACAGTTTATTTATAATTTTCTAAGCACACACACCCTCTTCTTTCTCTTTAATCAGATCAACCTTGTATGTTACGTACTGCTTAATAATCTTAATTTTTTAAAAAGACTGTATTTATTTAATTTTAGGGAGAGGGGAAGGGAAGGAAAAGGAGAGGGAGAGAAACATCGACATGTGTGAGAATCACTGCACATGTCCCACATGGGGACCGGTCCACAGCACAGGCGTGTGCCCTGACTGGGAATCGAACCAACAAGCTTTTGCTTTCAAGGACAATGCCCAACCAACTGAGCCACACTGGTCAGGGCCTTTTTAATTTTTTTAAATCCTCATCCAAGGACATACTTATTGATTTTAGAGAGAGGGAAAGGACAAAGGAGGGGAAGAGAGAGAGAGAGAGAAAACGCAGATGTGAGAGAGAAACATCGATCGATTGCCTCTTGTACATTTCCTGACCAGGGACCGAACCCGCAACCCAGGTATGTGTCCCAACCAGGAATCAAACCCACGACCTTTTGGTCTATGGGATGACGCTCTAAACCAGCTGAGCCACACTGGCCAGGGCCTTAATGATCTTTTTAAAACAAATAGTTACATAAATATTCTTAAGAGGCATTAAGTATTCTTCTGCAACATGAATTTATAATAACTTTAATAATATCCTTCTGTGGATATATTTTTGGGTTTTTTTAGCCAGTCTTCTAGTGTTTATCATTAGGTAGGTTGTTTTCTCTTTGTGAATTTGTCATTTTATTAATTCCAGGGGAACTGTACTGCTTTACCATATTCAGTCTCAGCATCCACACACGTTACCTCGCTCCATTCCTGGCTGGATGTGTAAAGATTTGGAGAACAAGGAGCTTCTCTTTTTAGGGACCACAGTGCCTGTGGTGTTACTTTGGGAGAGCCACACTGAAGTTTATAAAGCGGTTGACAAAGGGAATGCTTATTGAAGAGGGTAAAGACATAGCGGTGTTTGTTCATCATGTGAAGTTGGGAAGTTGGATCAGGAGAAGAGGTGACAATAGATTGAGTCTGAGAGTTGGCAGAACGGTAGATGACCAAAGCAGAACCAAGGGTGACATGGATGGAAACTGGATGAGTTTAGATGGTCACAAGGTTGTCATGATGATTGGTCCCAGCAGTTTCCTAATTGATTTGGGGATACAGGAGTAGAGAAGAAGGGTAGGATATATTTGCACCAAGGTGTCTCAACAATAAGCTTAATCTGGATTCATTGCACTTCTGAGGAAATCCTAACCTGTGATCGATGGGCTGGCTCCTAGTCTTTCCAGAAAGAATCCACTGTGGCTCGGGCTAAAGGCAATGTCAAGAGGCTGGTGTGTGCTTGCTGAGCCTGCACTGTTAAATCAACAAAATACATCCGGAATCCTACCTCTTCTTTTCTTCAGTGCTTTCTACTGCTTTTCAGGTAAAACTGAAGCCTTTGACATGATCAGTGCAGACTTAAATGATCTGACCCCGCCTATATAGGTTTTACTACTAGGTTTTGCTCAAGCCAAAGTACAGGATTTCTTCCTATTTTATTATGCATTGCATCTAAGCTGCCAGTAATTTTGGCCTACCATACTTTCAAATCTCCAATCCCACTATTTCTTACCAGCTTCACTGCGTCAGCCCTAGTACATACCTTCATCATGGTGTTTGCTTTTTTTAAAAAAATTATTTATTTATTTATTTTTAGAGAGAGAAGGTGAGAGGGAAGGAGAAAGCAATAGAGAGAGAAACATCAATTTGTTATTCTGTTTATTTATGCATTCATTGGTTGCTTCTTGTATGCTCTCTGACTGAGGATTGAACCTGCAACATTGGTGTTTGGGATGAGCTACTTGGCCGGGGCCATCTTTCTTTCATGACAGCAGTAGCCTCATAATGTGTCTCTATGCCTCCACTTACACTTCACTCAGTTCTCAGTACAGCTGAAGTGGTCTTCCTAAAGTGTAATCTGCCCTGTGAGTAGAAAACTTTTTAAATATATTCTTATTACCCCTGAATAAAATCCAAACTCTTTAACCATAGCCTACCGTGATCTGGCCCCTGCTTTACATATCTCTGATCTTGTCTTCTACTGTATTTGTCCTTGACCTCTTTGCTTCAGCTACAGCTGGATACTTGCTCTTCCTCAAACAGAGAAGCCCTTTTCTGTATCTAGATTAACACATGCTATTTACTGTAACCAGAGCACTCCACCAGAATTTCACGTGATTAATCAGTTTAATCTCCACTCAAAGATTTACTCCTCAGAAATGTCTTCTTGCCCTCAATCCCATTAGTTTACTGTATTTTTTCATGGGTTTATTGATATCTGAAATTGCATCATCTTTTAATTTTTGTTTGCTTGCCCCAGTGGAATGAAAGCTTCACAGATATTTGGACTTTTATCTGTCTTGCTTACTTCATTGTGCCCAGAACTTAAGACAAGTACGTAAATAATCAAGTAAACAAATACATTACTACTAACAAGGCAGCATATTTTGCAGGTCCTACAAATATTTATTAGCCATAATTTTTTGACATCTCGTTGCATATTGTAATTACCTGTTAAGTTTTCTACTTCCTAAAAATTGTTCTGAATTGCTGGTAGTCATGTACACCTCTTAAAACAGTGTGTTGAAGATATTTTTTAATTGGTGTGATGGGTGAGGAATGTACTGAGCCTTTCATCAACAGATTCCTTGGGTAGTTCCTCTGAGAGCATTTCAATTCTGAAAAGATCCCACTTCCTGCAGCTGTCACACATCAGACTTCCATATGTCAAACCAGGGCCTGTTTTTACTCTTCTTTTTGTCGTTATTCTTTTAATGCATTGTTTTACACATTAGCTGTACTACAATGTAGCATATTGCATATCCTGTATAGTGCATTTTTTCTGTCAGCCTACATGATTAAAGACAGATACCTGATGTGCTTCATTTGAACAGCAGGAATTATTTTTATAAGTTATTAGGAAGTCTAATAGTATAGTAGTCTTCCTGGAAAATAAGCTTATTTTGGCAATACCTTAGTTTTTAAGAAAAGCTGTATGTTTATTCTTCTCTGTTTTATTACTTTTATGATAGATGAATTCTTGATTTTTAAAAAAATTCCTTATAAAATAGTATGAATGCCTTTTGAAGACAAGTTAAAAATGTTAACCCCTGAACTAATTGTTAAGAAAATTTTATTAATGGTTTGATCTGTCTCTAATTTTGGACATGAGTAGAAATATTTAAGATTTTGTTATTAAAAGTTGTTGAAACATTTTTTTAAGCCTTAAAAATATGAAGATAATTTTGAAGAGGAATAAAGAACTAGTACCTTTTTTAAAAGATCATATCCAACTAGTTCACATTGATTTAAATTTTAAAATATTATTTGCATTTTGAATAAACAGCTTAAAGATATACTTGAAGCTAATGTGTTCTTTTTAGCACCTATTTAATTCGTGTGGTAGTTATATTTGAATTGTTTTTTAGGTAATACTTATAGCAAGTTAAACTTTCTTTTGGAAAATACAGCAGCAACATTAATAATCATAACAACAACAACTGACAGCCCCTGGGCGCTTCTGTGAGCCAAGCACTGTTCTTAGGGCCTTGACCCCTCACAAGAGCACTGGGAGATAGATGTTATCATTGCACCTTTTTTGCAGATGCAGATGTTAAGTTACTTTTACAAATTCACTGTGATTAAAAGAAATTATTAGGATTTGAACTAAAGCAGTTGGGCCCCAGGATCAGAGCTCTTGTAGATACAGAATCGAATTTTTACTTACTCGTTTATTTAGCAGCATGCAATATAACATACATTTAAAAAGTCGGACTGAACCATAAACTCAGGGCTTAAATCCAGCCTGTTAATATAATGTTTTACTAATTTCTTAGCTTAAAAGATTGCTCCTTTTTAAAAAAAGAAAAAGGAAATTTAACTGATTAATATTACCAGCACGATTTACCACCATATTATCATAATAAAATTAATTAATTGGGTAATAAATTGATTTATCCAACTTTATAAATGCTGTTTTTAAGTCCTTACTCTCTAGTCAGTAGGCTGGAATGACATTCATTTGAAACATTAATAAAAGAATATTTAGAATCTGTAAGGAAATATGTAATATTCAAAATGCTTGAAGTATTCATAGGTAAGAGGCAGCTCAAATAATGTCTTACATGATCTATCTGTAGATACAGTATAGATACAGATATAGATATATAGATGCAGATGTACCTGTCTCATGGAATGGGAAGGAATGGAAATGCTTTCTGTTTAGAAAACCCAGCATTCTGTTTCAAACTCTAACCATCAGCCCTTTTGTATAATTAAAGCCGGCAGGCTTACATCATTAAAACCAGCATGATCTTTCAACTCATCAAAAACGACATATTTGTGAAGTGTAATAACTTGCTAGTGTGGACCCTGAGAGCAGCTGTCGTTTTTCCCTGTAAACTGTAGCCACCTTAGAGCATATTCATTGCAGTTTGCCTTAGAGCTTCACCCACAACCAAATAACTATTTTAAATGGTTTTTTAAAACTTTTCTAATAATTATTAACATTTGCTTTCTTAAAATAGCACATGTGACATTAGAATTCAGTAATGATTTGATATTATAAAGGTTAATAGCTCTATTCAAAATTTTTATTAAACTTTTATTTTGCCATAATTGAGTATTTACATCCAGTTTTAAGAAATAATACAGAGAGGATCTTCTGTACCCTTCCTGTATTATTTTCCCTTAGTGGTAAACATCTTGCAAAACTGTAATATGGTATCACAACCAGGATATTGACATTGATACAGCCAAGATACAAAACGTTTCCATCAAAACAAATGTTGTTCTGTAGTTTTCCCTACTTCATCTGTGTCTGTGTTAGAGTAATGCTGGCTTCATAGAATGAGTTAGGAAGTGCCCCATCTTCTATTTTCTGGAAGAGATTATTATTATTAGTTTTAATGTTTTGTCAAATTCACCAGTGAAAACATCTCTTTTGGGGGAAGATTATTACTGATTCGTTTTGTTTCTCGATGTAGAAGAGTTCATTAGATTATATATTTCTCCTTGTGCAAGTTTTGGTAGTTTATGTCTTTAAAGGAATTGGTTAGTTTCATCTACATTGTCCAGTTTCTGTGTGTAGAGTTATTAGTTTTCCTTCGTTAGCACCCTTTGTTTCCTTTGTTTTGGTGTCTGCAGGATCTGTAGTGATACGGCCCCTGTTTCATTCCTGATAATTGGTAATTTGTGTTTTCTGTGTTATGTGTTGCCTAGAAGTTTGTCCATTTTATCAGTGTTTTCAAAAAATCAATCCTTTATTTCATTGTTTAATTTTCTGTTTTCAATTTTATTGATATCTGTTTTTATGTTTATTATGTCTGCTTACTTAGTTCCACTCTTTTTCTAGTAGCGTAGAAAATTGATTTGAGATGTTTCCTTTTCTAATATATAGGTTTAGTACTATAAACTTCCCTCTCAGTACTACTTTAACTGTATTCCACCAATTTTGTTATGTTCTATATTTATTTTCATTCAGTTCAGTGTATTTTTATTAATTTTCTGAGACTTCCTTTTTACCCCATGGATTATTCAGTAGAAGTACATTGTTTTAAATTCTAAGTTTGGAGATTTCTCTATTACCTTTCTGATATTGCTTTCTAGTTTGATTCCATTGTGGTAGGACAACACTCTTAATGTTCTCTGTTGTTTTCAACAAAAACAAAAATTCTTGTTTTATTTCCCAGAATGGGGTCTCTTTTGATATATGTCCAAATGAAAAGAATATGTTGTTGGCTGTCGTTGGGTGGCGTGTTCTATAGGTTTCTGTTAGATCTTGTTGGCTGGCAGTGTGGTTGAGTTCTTCTGTATCCTTGCTGAGCTTCCCCACATGGTCTCCACTGATATCATTGGATGGGCGGATGGCTGACCTCCTCTCCTTTGGGCTATAGTAAAAGTCTGTCTCAGTCCACGGTCTGACATTGTGGTAAGGAAGGGCTAATTTTTACCTGGCAGAGATAACAGCTCTTTCTCCCAGTGAGGTTGTGAATCAGGGCTCATCACTAGACCTTTGCTTCATAGATGGAGGCAGGGCCATAGATTTTTTTATTTTTGTTTCTGGGCGTTTTCACAGTATTTGACCGGAACAAGCTAGTTATTATCTACAGATTTTCTGTCTTGCTAGGCTGTCATTTTTCTGCTCCTGTGTCTAGAGAGAATAGGGCTTTTGTTTTGTCTTTACCTGTTGGCATTTATGGGTTGCCAGCTTCTTCAGCTCTTGAGGACTTGGGAACATACCACCTTATTGTTCCTTTGGGCACCGAGATCCCTAACTGGTCTGCCTCCTTCTGTCCACCTTTGAATGCCTTCTTATGTTTATTTCCTATATATAATGTTTAGGTTTTTTAGGTGTACTTAGTGGGAAGAATAGGGAAAAGTATATCTACTGCATTTTCTTAGAAGTCTTGGAATTATTTTTAATGTCATTACTATGTGAAATCAGTCATTATGCACATGAATACTCTGAGGGTGTAAGCATTCAGGGAAACGGCGCGACAGGTAGGAATTTTTGTGGCACACCTATTTTTGGAAATCAGCCTGCTGATCAGAAATACATGCTTATCCTCTAGAAGTATTAATATTTTACATATTCAAAAAGTAAAATTAAATCAAGGATGGGAGAAAACCCCTAAAATTTGAATATAGACAGAAACAAATGAACCGTCTGCATTTAGAATAGACTTCCCATGAAGACTGAAGACTCTGTTTCCCCGGCTGGAGCTGAAACACTGAGGGTGTCTCGCTGGAGCAGAGTGAAACAGAACAGAGCAGAGCGTTGCGGAGTGGGACCGCCTGACTGAGTGGGATAGTACTCAGCTGCAGAAGAGAAGAGACTCTTACCCTTGGGGTCAGTGTGTATAAGCCAGAGAATATTATGCTGAGTAAAATAGTCCGGTCAGAGAAAGACAAATGCCATGTGATCTCACATGTGGAATCTAATGAACAGAATAGAAACAGACTCATAGAGAACTAACTGGCAGCTGTCAGAGGGGCGGAGGTAAGAAGGCTGGGTGAGAAAGGCGAAGGGACTAAGGTAAAAAAATCTCATGGGCAACAGTATGATTACCAGAGGGAAAGGGGCGGGGGAAGTAAAAGGGCGAATGGAGGTAAATGGCGATGGAAGGAGACTCGACTTGGGATGGTAAACATACGATATATACAGATGATGTGTTGTAGAATTGTACCCCTGAAACCTATATAATTGTATTAACTAATGTCACCCCAATAAATTCAATTAAAAAAAAGAGAGCACCCGGGCCCCAGGGCCGCCTGCAAGCAGACCACTGCGGGGCAGAGTGGCCTGGCCGAAGAGGGGCCCAGCCCCGCACAGCCTCACGGCCAGGCTGTGTCCACAGGAGCCGCGCTGAGCTCCACCCCGATGGCCCACAGCAGCGCCGTCTTCACTGCACTCTAAATTCTTTTCACATTTGAATTGGCACCAGCGACCAAGTGGGGCTCCGAAGTGACCACCCAGTCTCCTGACAGCGTCCTGAAACCAACTTGGCTGATGCCTGAACCACCCGTGTTCTCTAATTGTCTTCCTCACGGCACCTAAGGATCTTGGGAACTAGGTGTTGTGGCTAACTAAATTGAATTTATAGATTAATTGAATCTTTATAACACCTTACTGGTTAGGTATTGTATTATTATTATTATTATTATTATACCGAGAGTTCAGGGAGGTTAAATGTTGCTTTTCTGGTCAACCTTTGAATGGGAAACCCAGGGTGAAGCCCAAATTAACTAGCCCTGGTGTCTGTACTCCCTCTGGATAAGCCTGTTTTTCAGCCTCATAAGGGCTTGCCCTTACCGTTTGTAGGTGCAAAGGCAGGAGGGAGCTATTGGAATGACAGTTGTTTAGAAGCCTTCTGTCTTGGGTAGAGGTGCAGTGAGAGGATGAGAGTAGAGAAAGACTCTCAAGGGCAGAATTAATATCTATCTTTTCAGTGGGAATATTGAATATGTGACTCAGAATTGTAGCAAGTGGGGTGTAGTTATGACAGGTAATGAAGGACTCCCCATCTTATGTGGCCGGGATACTCCTGGTGGTCTGAACATCTGTGCCAGGGATCACGTTGGAGCATTGACAACTGTATCCCAGCAGTACCCACCACCATGTTTGCCTTTGGTCACATTACCAGCTAGAAGAAAAGGCCACGATCGAAACTTCTCAGAATGTGGGAAGCAGTGGTAAATTCAATAGTATAGTCAACACCAAGATGCACCCAAACAAATATACCACTCTGTACATACTGATAACCAAGACAGATTTGCTCCTTCTAACACACAGTTGTGCAGACAAGCACCATTTTGAAAACAGCAAACACCATTGACAGATGGACCGTTTCAAACCGACTGAACTCTCTGGACACAAATTATTGCAGACACGAAGTACATAACACTTCAGACATAGTCACTTGTCACATACTGGCAAGCTCAACATACAGGCACTTTGATGCACAGTGGTAGCTCCAGGCACACCAAACTCTTTGGGCTTCTTAGTGTTCCTGTCCAGGTATCCCAAGCATATACTGGGAATCAGTGCCCACTTCAGCTTAGATAGGGAGAAGGGAGCCAAGCAGGAATTTCTCTGAGGCCATATCAGACCAGTATTAATTCTTTATTTTTAAAGCATATAGCAGGCATTGTTTCCCCATCTTGAAATGGGCGGATGGATCATAACATCGGAGATCCATTCTGGTCGATATCCACAAGTTCCATGAATGGCTCCTAGACTTGGGAGATCTGCAGAATGGGGAGAGACGAGGGAACGGATCTCTGGATTGTGTCCCCACCTCCGCACTAGTTCTGGATCAGCTCCTCCTTGATTTTTGAGACAGTCTAGACCCTTTTTAGGTGAGGCTATTGTGTTCCTGGGGGGAGGAGCCATGTCCTTGGTCTCCTAGGCCGCTCTGGTCCTCCTCCTTTTGCTCTCCCTGAGTGGCTCTGTGGGATCTTCAGATTGACTTGTCCTCCCACTTCCTACCAGAATGGGAGAGCCTTTGGTGGGAGTTTTCTCCTTTTCCTGTCCCTTCCTAAGGGCTTCAGCCTGGTCTTGGGGAGACCCTCCGGGCTACATTCTGTTCACTCATACTGCCTTTACTGGGACAGGCTGAGAGGAAGGGTCCAGCTCCTGTAGCAGGGCTGCTGATCATCTCCCCTCCTGCACCCACACTCATACTGCCCTTGGGTGTTACTGCTGCTGCCCCTGGTCAGGCCCTGCCGGTGCTGAGCTTAGGAAAGACAGCGTGTCCCTGAGCACAGAGTATTTGCATGAAGCATGTTGTTGGACTCCTTCCCCAACAGCATAAGCAAGAAAGGTGGCCCCAGATACCTCAGCGACCATGGGAAAGCTTCTGACACTGACTTGGTCTTGGTCACCTTCTCCGTGGACCTCTATGGCCTATGCAGAGGGGAGAAACAGGGAAGTAGAGAAGAAAATAAGTGAGACCAGAATGGGCTGTCACCTGTCTTCAAGAGCTTATTGACAGAAGAACCTTTAAAGCCACCAAGTGCAGTCTCCCAGTGGATTCAGGAACCCGCCTGCAGCACCGCCACAAAGGTCACCACAACTTTGCTTGGACAGTTCCAGTGCCGGGAGAGCTCAAGCGCACTTCACCAGGAACATGCCACACTTATACTCATGCACTTGTCTCAGCACTTCTGCAAAACAGACTCCTAAAGACAGGCTGCCCATCAAAAGCAACGTCCATTTTACATTCTGATGACTGCTAACAAATCGTGCATCTGCGGGCAGAGCACGCTGCAGTGCCACCGATTTATACAAAAATCAGTTCATGGCTCAGATACAGGAAGGGCTTTCTCGCAGTTAAAAATGTCCCACAACAGATCAGACTGCCTGAGTCCACAGTAACATGTAAGTGTGCCAGAACAGACTGGATGTTCAGGATGCTGGTGACAGCTTGACAACACCTGATATGGGGTCAGAGGAACTGACATCTAATATTCAGAAGGACCTCAGATATTCAGAAGCACTTGGGACCTCCCCAGTGTCAAGGCCTCCACGTAGTGGCTCGTCTGGCCTGAACCCGTCCACATGCAGAGTGTTTCCCTGTCGGCCTAGGAGAGCAGCCTGAGAGCCTTTGGTTGCTCTCCCAAAGCACTGAGGCCCCCTCTCTGAGAGTCTCTGCAAAAACTTACCGCCGGGCTCTTCCTGTCCTCTGCCTCCAACACAGGCAGGTCCATCATGCCACACGCTGGTACGGCGTGGGTACTGCTGTAAGCCTCCACTGGCGGTCTCAGGGAGAACACCAGGTCTTCCCAGTGTGCAAATAGATCTTTTGCATCTGAAGGGGGACATAGTTGAAGGTAAAAGGAGAGGCCAGTGGCCAGCTTCAAGTGCAGCTGTTTGTTCTCATGACTGTAGACAGACAACTCTACAAACTGCAAAGGAAGTAGCCTGGTCAGCTCCAAACTCTTGGCTGACTTGAGTCCCCTTCCCTGGGTATGTCGGTCATGTTTGGCACCGACTGCACAGTTGGCAGCCGGTCGTGCCAGCAGCATGACATCAGGTATCACGAGGTTGGGACTGGTGTATGCGACGCCCAGGGTGACCATTTGCACGCTGTTGTGCACATCGATCACTTCTCCCCTTTTGCTGACCTGGATGAAGTCGCTCTCAAACATGGGACTGTGCTTGAACAGGGCGAACTCGCCCTTGCGCAGCTGTCGCTGCAGCTTCCCTGTGGGGCCGCGGAACATGGGCAGCATGTGGCTGCTCCGGGCGCTGCCCTGCCATGGCACCGCGTTGCTACCCGTGTTTGTCTTTCATTAACACCACTGCATGTCCTCCCCAGACCTCCACCACGGCCTCCAGCAGAACCCCTCATAGGCCGCCTTTAACCTTTTGCTGTCCATTGTGACCTGCAGTTAGCTGTCACACATAGCACTGTGTCCTCATCACCACAGCTCTCCCCTCAGGAAGGGCCAGCGTGCTCCTGCAAACGACCACCCCACAAGGGCACAGAGAGTACCGAATTCTGACATGTTTTGCCATGTGAAACACAAGTCTGCTTCTTCAAGGCTACTTGTTTTCACGGAGCTGCCAGAGGCAATGAGATGTAAATAAGTGATTAGCACTATTAGGTGGCAAATACTTAAGGCTTTAAGAATTGAATGTATTTTTGAGCTTTTGCTTACAGCTTTCTTACACAGTTATTGTAGAATTTCTGTGAAACATTAACTTCAGTCACCAAGTTTGAATGTACATAAAGGTTTAACAGGGAAAGCTTTTCTGAGAATCTCCTTATCTGTCTCAAGCATGCATTTAGTTGTAGATGTGTTCAAACCGCTTTGTCAAAATTTTTGTTGTTGGGTTTCCTCATTTATTCCTGGAAACACTGAGTTTGTTGTCTTGCCTATAAAGGAAGATATAACTAAACTGAAATAAGAGTTTAATAAATTAAACTGGAATTAATATGTTATATGTAAGGTAAATTTTGCTTTTATTTTTCAATAAAAAGTTTTATCTCAGTGGAGAAAAAGAATAAGTAACCATGGTTAAGGAAATAAAGAACTAATCCAAGTAACTTTTGAATACAGTACTTTAACCTAAGTCTAGAAAGGGGAAAAGGGACAGTTTCACACAAACTTTAAATCTTTTTTGTCAAGCTGTTTTGCAATGCTGTAGTGTAGTAATTCTGAAACTATTCAGTGTATATTGTAAATTGAGTAAATGTGTTGGGAGCCAAGGGTCTTACTATAGAATAGGAAATATACAAATGTGGAATAGAGGAAAACCTTGTGGAGTTGGGTTGAAGTTGTAGATATCAGCATCCTTGGGGGAAGTCTCCCAGGTCTGCTGCAGAGAAGGCTTGGAAGCAGCGTCCCCCCACTCCCCACCCCCACTAGCAACGGAGCAAACCTGCTTCCCAGACCTTGGTTTCTATACATTGTTCCTGTACAGGCTATTGAAAGGGATCTTTGCAGGTGCAGGGGGTGGGGGAGGCAGGAGAGTGGCTGATACCAGGCCTAGGACAAGGAAGGTACGAAATGAGCCTGAAGTATCTTGTGCTAGAAAGTAAGGAAGCGATCAGTAATATAATGGAGTCATGTCAGAGGGCACCAGAGCCAACTTGGAGGGGATCCCACTGACCGAATCTGGGACACTTTGGCCATCAAAGTAAATTGTGATAGTAAAGCTGAGTACACCCATTAGATAAAATAGGAATAAATATGTTCATGCAGTGATGATGAACAAACGAACAAACAAGAGCTTCCTTCTCTGGAGAACGCCCACTAGTAAATTTACTAAGCAGGTAGTAAATGTGGAGAGGCTGTTGGAGTTGGAAAGTCTCCATCATAGTAAAGACTGGCCAAGACTAGAGTTAGTGAATGATCAGTCTCAGGGACCAGATTTGATGAGGAGCTATATATTGCATGGCTCTCAGCATGCTTCTCCTTAGATTGATTATTGGGAAAAACAGCAACAATTGTGGTGGAATCTGACAGTACCTTTATTGGGGAAGCAAAATTCACATTACCGGTGAGAATCAAATGAGCCCTATGTGCCAGCAGGTGTACTGCCTGAGAAGGGCGCAATATCTCTTATGTCATAGCCTAGCCAGGAATACATAACTAAATCTTATGAGGAAACATAAGACAAATACAAGTTTAAGCACATTCAACAAAATAATTGTCCTGTATTTTTTCAAAACTATCAATGTCTTGAAAGAAAATTGCTTCGGAAGTATTCCTAATTAAAGGAGATTAAAGAGACGTGGCAACTAAATGCAAAATACATGCTCCTCGACTGCAGAGGGAAAACACTGTAATGGGTATTACTAGAACATAGCAAAATTGAAATATTTATTCTATGTTAGATAAAAATACCTCTGTTAAATTTCCTGAACTTAATTACTGTACAGTGCTTACATAAGAAAATTTCCTTGTTTTTTTGGAAATCAACATGGAAGTAATGAAAGGCAAAAAGAAAGAATGTATTGTAACTTTGTGAAATGATTCAGAACAATTATTAATCATAAATACATACACACATAGAAAGAGAGGTGGGGGTCAGAGGGTATAGCGCCCATGGGCAAAATATTTACTAGAAATTGGTGAGTTTGGGCAAAGTACATAGGAGTTCTCTGTACTGATTTTGCAAATTTCCTTTTTGAAATTATTTTAAATAAAAATTTTGTGGAGTTATTACTCTGGGGAAAATATAAAATGATAAGAGTTTGGTCAATAACTTACTGTTTCTACTTTTCAGCCGTATATAGTCTCTTTTCTAAATTTGTTTTTAGGGAAAGCTCAGTTCTTTCTTTTTCCTTTACATTTTATTTCTGACTGCATTGCTTTTCTATTTATTTTTGCCTCAAATTAAGTCCTTTTGAATGAAAGTCAACTTTCCCTTGCCTTGTTTTAGATCGGAACAGTATCTTATGGACATTGTTATAATTGTTAACTCTCCTTGTTTTCTAGGGTATTAAATTTCTTGATTGTTTTGAAACATATGATATCTGTACCCATTATGTTCTTTTCCTTTACTCAAGAACACAGTAAACTGAGTATTCCAGTTTGGGTAAGCATATATTCACTTCATTTTTTGAAGATACATTATCTTAGCAGGCATTAGGTAGGTACTAACTAGTTTCCTGGAAGCTTTTTAACCAGATTAGCCTTTTAGCTGTATGCACCTGACTGTGGTAGGGAGGTGAGCAGTGTTTGCTCTTCTCAGGGAAAGGATGAGGTTTACTTCCAGCATCTTAAAATTGTACATTTGATCATCACCCTCGGACAGCTTTTGCTGTGGAAACCGAAGGTCACCTGGATTGGCAGGCTGACTGGGCACGGAGAAGAATACAGTGAGTCATAGGCTCACTCCAGTCTTTTTAAATGAAAGTGGAGGCTATATAATTATCTGAAAGGACTATGAAAATTTTCCTTCATGTGGGAATTTTTTTAATTAAAGAGATTAATTAGATAGGAAATCAGTGCTAGGTAAGGAATGCTTTACAAATAGGCCGCCTGTTTATTTGAAGATTATCAGAACTTTATTTACTCCAGTTTGTATCATATTTTTTCTTTCTGAATAGAAGTAACATTCTGTTTATCGTTTTTTATTTATGTTCTTTCCCTCTGGTTTTTTTCTTTGTGGGGAAAAATTCATTGCTCTTTATAATTCTAGCTGTATATATTGGGCTTCAGTGTTTGGAAATAGGCCCCAGGTGAGTGAAAAAGAATCTTTTTTCTCTATTGATGTTCTAAGCTTTCCATATGTTGTTTTTCTATTATTCTATTACCCTCCATTGCACTGAAAGTGAATGATATATTGCTTATGACAGGACATAAAAATGGCTCTTGTTTTTAAGAAGTTATTAGAATGCCAGTGGCAATAACAGACAGACATGGCAGAATATCCTTTTCCCCAGAAGAGCAACAAATTTTTTGAACTTGTTTGCAAAATAGGTCTTCTTTTATTTTTAAAACCTAATATAGGAAAATAAAATAGCCACTTGCCTATACTCTTTGTAAAACAAAAACATGCCAAGTAGAAATATTAATGATGGTTTATAAAAGAGAGGGCTAGCTAAGAATACAGAAGGGAAAGAAACAATTAAAAGTAGACGCATTATTTTAATGCTATATGATTAGTACCACTATACCAAAAGTTTGTAATTTTACTCATTCCTTTCTCTTGAGGTTATATTTTTATACTTTTTTAAAAAGATTTTATTTATTTATTTTTAGAGAGAGGGGAAGGGAGGGAGAAAGAGAGGGACAGAAACATCATTGTGTGGTTGCCTCTCGTGTGCCCCCTACTGGGGACCTGGCCTGCAACGCAGATATGTGCCCTGACCGGGAATTGAACTAGCAACCCTTTGCTTTGCAATTTGGCACTCAATCCACTGAACCACACCAGCCAGGGTTATTTTTATACATGTTTGTCTTGATATTTTATTTCTTAATTAGGGAGCATCTGACAGCTTAAAGGTCTAGTGCTTCATTGCAGGCTCTTGGATCCTTTCATATTTCCCTGTATTTATTCAATACCTTAATCACAGCTCTCATGTGAATACCACTTATTCTCTCCATTATTTAAAGTATGGTTTGGGCCAAATGTCATGCTTAAATATTGTCAGTGATACTTTGAATTATGGCAGGTTTTGGACTAATCTCCTGGAGAAGAAAATAACCATAATCATATAGCCATGTCTCCCCCCTCCATATATATGTATCTACACACACACACACACACACACACACACACACACATACACACTTCACTTGATTACTTTTTTCCCCCAGAACAAAGGAATATTACTGAAAGAAAAGAGAATGGAAAAAATTATTTAAAATATTTTTCACTTTAGGTCCTTTTGTGATACTTTTCAGAGAAAAATCATTAAACAAAACTTGAGGTGATACTTTTAAACATGATTTGACCAAAGAATGAAAATAAAGATAGTCCCCGCCAAGAAACATTTGAAAATGTGAAGTAGGAAATTCTTTTCAATATGCTACACACTATAGGAGCAGAAAGGAGATTGGTATATTGTTTGGAATGGAAAAAAGTAGGAAGATGATGTACAGAAAGCCCCACAGAAGAAATCGATGTACATACATTGTAAAATTGGTGCCCAGTTCACGGGGCTAAAAGACACTTAAAAAAATGAATGATTGCAAAAATTTTTTTAAACTTATTTAAAATGGAAATGAGGTGACGGTGATCTAAAAATTTTACTCATAGAGAACAAAGTGAGTGAAGGCCTTAGGAAGCTACATAGATTGCAGAAAGACTTCAGCTTACAAAATGACTGCCTTCCGACAGTTTTCCCTCAAAACAATGATTGTGTCTTACCCACTTATAGTACTAAATTAGCTTTCTTCCTATGAAGCTAAGTTGAAAATATTTCTAGACTTTTATCATCACAACTTTAACAATAGGTTTGCCGTTGTCCAGTAATGTGATATAATTAAGTCTGAATGTTCTCAGTGTTGTTATTTAAAGCGAATCAGACTGTTGCTTATCAATTCTTGAAGTTTAAAATTCAGCAACTCTAGATGTTTGCTTGTTTGTTTGTTTGTTTGTTTGCTTTTAGATAGTTCTGACTTTAATCGGTCTAAAAACCAATTAGGCTTTCAAAGTAACCCATGTTTACAAACTGTAAACATGGAAAACAGCCTGTCACCAGTTTTCATTGGTAGGATGTAAGAGCAGCTCTCTTTCAGTTTTAACCAGTCATTTCTCCATTGGCTAAATAAAACAAAATAAAATAAGAAGAAACAATTTTTAGTTGAAATAATGAAATATATGATCACTTTAAACTATATTACATAGTTGATTTTCTTTTTCTTGATTTTCTTTTTCTTTCCACTGTATAATCTTATTCATTTCGTCTTTTATTTGTATGGCTTTCTGGATTTTCCTTGGTATTTTTCAATGAAATACCTTACTTTTTTATCATATAGGAGAATGTAATATATATTTACTATGTTTTAAGTGTTTAATGCAGTTCAGTAACTTTTGTATTTATCTCTGATTTAATTAAATGGGTTAATTAACCACTGAGGCTGTTTCTCAGAAACGACCATGAGTTCTTAGTGTCTGAGTTAGGGGATTTTCGTTTATGTAGTGAGTGTATTACAGTGAGTGGTGAGTTGAAGAGTGTACAGAAGCAAAATGACTTCTCTGAGTACTTGCAGTGCCTATACTTAGTATCTTTCATTCATTTTCCCTTAAGACACTATTTTCTACATATGTCTTTCAGTAAACTGTATTAAAGCTAAATGTCTCAACACAATCAGGAAAGTTTAGGAGCAATGGGAGGTTGATTTACTCAACAAAGGATAATTGGAGAAAAGCGTCATAGACCTTTGTAATTCTTTCCCATTATATTTGAGCTCCTTAGCTGAAAAGTGATATTACATTGTGACCATGCCAAGGTTAGGTTTATCCTTCAATACAAGGCTATACTATATGAGTTATTTATTGGAGAATTGTCCAGTTACCTCTGAGCATTTTTAGTTAGACTATAATATTGGAAAGTAAATAAAATACTCTCTGACTAGATCCATCATGTCCAAGAATTTGTCATTGAGAATTAAATTGGCATACTAAGAGTGCTCCAAGACAAGTTCATCTTTTTAAGAAACATTATTAATTTGTTATATCAGGAATAACTTTTTCATTATCAATTAAGTGTTCTTTTTGAGAAAGAAAATAGTGTCTTATATACGGGAATTGTTTTGACAGCTAGGCCACCGACAGAAAGGAGGTCATTGTGAGCTCACAGAATCAAACATCATCACCTGGCTAACATGAGAGACAGCTACTTTTTTCTTTTTTTTCTTTCCCAGTCATAGAATTGCCCCCATTTTCTGACAGCATCCAATCTAGAATAAACCTCTTCTTCCTTAGGCCCTCACAACAAATCTCAAATGCTGTCATAGATTCTTTCTAATACCCTCCCCCTGAGTTACCCCACTATTCCTCATGGCATGTGTTCTACTCACTGTAACAAGTACCACACTCAACTTTTTCAACTACAGGTATGGTTTTTGGTGGTCTTTGGCTAAAGGGCACTGGCACTTTCCTTGTAGATACTTCTTAAGATACAAATTATTTTTCCAGCATTTAAGAGTTGAATACTTTGTTAAGTTTTTGGGCTGGTAACAAATAATCTGAGGTGGTGGCAGATGGGCCAGACTAATGTCATCCTTCATAAACATGACCAGCCATTAACTATCTAGGTGTAATTTGTCAGACTGTTCTTGTATGTATAAAACGTCTTTTAATGTTATTCTTGAAATAAGACTCAGTTTAATTAGTTTAAAATATTGAGCACCATTTTTCTCTGTCATTTTTTTAACTTTAATTTCTCATCAGGTCTTTTCTGGAGATATTTTAATCTATTTAAAATGAATTAATAGTACCTTTAGTAAAAATGTGTTAACCTTTTCTAATATATGAATCTTGGTTTATACCTGCAAAGAAAATACTATTAAATAAATAAAAATTGATGTAAACTCAAATTGAAACATAGAAAACTCATTATGTTACCTTATTTAGAGGACCTATTGTAATAGCAACCTGACTAAAAGTATATAAGTACTATACTTCGTTATACCCTGTTGTCATAAAATAGCTGATTATACTATAATCCCATCATATCAAGAAAAGAGGTATATTTTACCTATTTTTATATAATTTTAAGTCAGTGAAAGGAAAACACATCAAGTGAAACCCAAAATCTGCTTTATTAAAATAATTTAATGTGAAAAATTATTCAGATAGGTTTACATTTTACCCATATTTGGATGTCATTTATAGACTCTTAGGAAGTCAACTTTTATTAAAAATTTATTCATTAGACATAGTCTTGAAAAGAAATAGAATTTTGGGGTGATACCACATCACACACATTAGGATGGCTACTACTAAAATTAAAAAAATAACAATAACAAATATTGGTTAGGATATGGAAAAATAGTGCAATACTGCAGTGTTGGTGGGAATATAAAATGGTGTGGCCACTGTGGAAAACAGTATGGAGGCTTCTCAAAAATAAAAACAGAAATATTGTGGTCCAGCAATTCCATTCCTGGGTATATATTCAAGAGAATTGAAAGCAGAAACTCTTAAAAGATATTTGAACAGTCATATTCATAGTAGCATATTAGCAAGAGCCAAAGGGTGGAAGCAACTTGTGTCTGTTGAGAGAAGAATGGATAAATAAAATGTGCTATATACATAAAATATAATTTTATTCGTTCTTAGAAAATCTCACTACTTTAATTAATCCAGTATTCTTCTGGAGAAAGAGGAAAATAACAAGCTCTTTGCATAACATAAATGGCCACAGGCATGATTAGTTCATTGATTACTATTAAAAATTTTTTCTGCCCCAGCTGGTATAGCTCAGTGGATTGAGTGTTGGCCTGTGAACCAGAGGGTCACTGGTTCGATTCCCCAGCAGGGGGGGATGTGAGAGGCAACCACACATTGATGTTCCTCTCCCTCTCTTTCTCCTTCCCTTCCCTTCTGTCTAAAAATAAAATAAATAAAACCTTTAAAGAAAAAGTTTCCCATAAAAAAAATTTTTTTTCTTACCATAGTAATTCAGTTAGACAGGTTCTGAAAAGCTAACAAACCATACAGCAAGCCACACTTTGTACTGGAAAGTGTGTGTGTGTCTATGTGTGTGTATGTGTATGCGTGTGTATAGACTGCCTGGAAAAAGTCCAGCCGTTGTCAATATAACAAGAATGATTTGCGCAACACTGCTGTAACCTGGCAGCCACAGAGAGTGGACTGTAGCACATGTGTGAACAATGACGACTTCACTGTACTAGTCAGTGGGGGCAGTAGACGCCATTGAGTGAGCATATGTACTGTGTGTCCATCACCTTCAAAGTGGCTGAGTAAGTAGAGCAACAATAAATCTGCATCAGATTTTGTGTTAAGCTTGAATGTTCCTCTATGGAAACTATTGGGATGACTCAGAAGGCCATAGCTATGGGCAGATGGTGGTGATTGCCAGCTTCATCATGACAACAAGCCCATTCATGCATCATTTGGCAAAACATCAGGTCACTTGGATGACTGAACCCCTGTACAGTCCAGATTTGGTGCCCTGCGACTTCTGGCCTTTCCCAAAACTGAAATCACCTTTGAAAGGGAAGAGACTTCAGACAATTGATGAGATTCAGAAAAATATGGCAGGACAGCTAATGACAACTGGGAAAACTGTGTGAGGCTCCAAGGTGCCTACTTTGAAGGGGTCTGAGGCATCATTGTCCTATGTAAAATGTTTCTTTGTATCTTCTCCAATAAATGTCTCTATTTTTCATATCACGTGGCTGGATTCTTTCTGGACAGTTGTCGTTTATTTATAATTTTTTCGACTGAATTAAAAGTGTACCATTTTCAGCAATTTCAAATTGCCACATCAAGTTTTGTGTTTATTCATCCTGGTTTACTTATAATGCTGTTTTATAAATCTATCCTAGTGCTATCCTATTGGTTTTTTTCAGGAATTTCTTATGTAACCTTGTGAGACTTTCATTTTTAATTCTAAACCTAAATACAATATACTCCTCCCTTTTGCAGTGGAGCTTTCTCTAGATAAGACATTCTTTTTAAGAAATATATGCAACTCTGGGATGGGAAAGTGAAATTGGTATTCTTCCTTTTTAAATTAAAATAGAGATGTAAGAATGAATATAAAATATGATCCCTGACTTCTAGGAGCTCAAGTTGAGCCAGAAAGAACAGACCCCAAATGATTTTTCGTACAGTATAGAAAGTGTTACAGAGCACAGAGGAAGGAGCAGTTGGTTCTCTGCTGAAATAACTAACGCCAAGAACTCAGCATTTACTGCTCCCGGTTTGTTCTCTATTTACATTTAAGGCTTAGTTTTTTCGGTCTCATATTTTTGTGTGTTTTTCCATTTAGAATATTTTGTTTTCCCATACTTTTTTTGCTCATCAGTGTTAAGAGAATATTGCTTTACATGATATTATTCAATTTCACTCTCCAGTTGCTTTTGGGTCATCATCTAAAAGCTTGACACAAAATAAATGAAATGAACAAACTAAGCAAAAGGAAAAATACAGTTCTTCTCTAGCTTGTTCCCAACAACAAACGATAGCACTTTCTTCTGCGTCCATCAGAAGGCATCGGGTGATTAGAATCATTATGCTGTGAACACCGAAAATTACTGTCTCGAATGAGGGTCGAAGTGCGCTTACCTGTGTGCATGCACTGGTTTACTAGGTGTTTGTTTGTTTTTATGTTAAAGCTTGTATAATCCTGGAACCTCTTCCAGAAGGTGTTAATAGGCAGTGACTTATTTAACTTGAGTTCCAAAAGTGCTCTTTCTTTAGTTTTTCTAAGGTATTAATGTCTTGCTAATAAAGAAGCAAGATATCTGCAGTCTGCAAATCATAGTTTTTTATGCTTCATTTATGTCATGAGAGACATATACGCCCACCCACCCAGAGACCTGGGTAATCAGTGACTAGCAGACCTAACCCTGAAACCAGGCTGGTGATGCCGTTATTGAGAAAGGAGCAGTTAACTCAGAAGAAAGGACCGTGGATCACTTTTATAGCTGTGGCCTTACAGAGGAACCATGTTTTCTGTGACCTGGTCCATGTCCTGTTAGAAACAGTCATTGTCAGTAGGACCGGCTTATACTTCCTCAGTATTTAACATAGTACTAATCCAAGATTAATTTTATTTTTAGTTTATCTCAAACCTCATGCTTTAAAATACTACGTATTTGCATACTAACCTTTAGTCAAGTTTCATAAGGATTGCTACATTGCAGGGTTGGTACATCTTGAAATCTAAAGTTAAAAATTAACAAAGAACAAAATGTGAAATATAGTAACAATTCATATTTTCCATTTTGACTTATCATTACTGACACATGGCTATACTTTGAAGCTGCTAGAAGTCAGTAGGTCAGCAACTAGTATATTAAGAAATATCAAATGTCTGTACAATAGGAACTTATTACCAATACATGCATCTTTCCTTTTAAATGAGGTTTTCTCTCTAATGAGGAAACAGAGATTTGCCCTTTGTGTAAGGTTCCATCAGTCTCAATTAGGTTCTATCTCTTTTGGTAGAGAGGAGAAGGGAAAGTTCTTCTGCATGATTTTTCTAATTACCTTCCTCTGAATAGCTTTACTTTTTTTTTTTTTGGAAATTATTTAAAACTCCTTATTTTTTCCCACTATTTTATTAATGTGGTGTATATCCATTTCTATTCTTCTTATTGTGATTAGAACATTCTAAAGACCCAGCAAAATTTTTAGGACAGTAAGATCAAATCCCCCCCACCCCCCATTTTCATTATATAAAAGCTATTGTATTATAAAGCTTTATTATAAGGGGGCATGGAGAAATCTGTTTTCTTAGATTCTTAAAATGTGAGGCTTTTTTAATTAAAATTCTTTCAGTGAAGTTAATGAAAAAGAAGTTCCATTTCCCTGGTTGTTTATAGGGAGAAATAATAAACAATTGTTAGCAAATCAAATGCTTTAAAATTTGAAAACCATTATTATTACCACCATCATTATTGTCTTGTGTTGGAGGTTTACTGTGAGTCAAGCATTATTGGCTTTTCTATTTATATTATCCCATATGCTCAGAGCAACCAATAAGATAATAAACATTATCTTTCTCATTTTCCAATGAGGAAAACATGAAGCTCAGAGGAAGGTTAAAGGATTTGCTCAGATTCACTTGGCTGGATAGTAGCAGACCCAGGATTCCTTCAAAATGTCTGACACAAAAGGTGATGCTTCTTCTCGTGACTGAGCAGTGATTTCCAAGCCAGGCCCAGGCCATTGCCCCCGTGAGCATGTGTGTGCCCCCATCTTTATAATGAGAGTATTAAAACACAAAATTGAACTGCGTGCATTTGAGGATCAAATTGGCTTTCTTCAACAGCACATGTTGAGCCTCATCCCAGTTAGCAGATGGAAAGGAGCTCCCAAGAGCTGTGCAGAATGAAAGGCTTCCATAGGTGAAGGGGGTTAGGGAAAGGTCTAGCAAAAAGTGGATTGTTTCAGGCAAGGGCATCTTTCTGTGGCTCATGGAAGGGGTTTGTTGGGCAGATTACCTCCTTAGTGCCAACCAGGTAATTCCAGATTGACTGGTTAAATGTCATATTCCTTACAGAGGCTGAAATCTGCAATTAGGTTAGGTATTAAGCCTTGGTTTGATGATGTGGGCTTAGCACAGGTGACTCCATTTTGAGCCTGTTGTCTTTTTTCTTTCTTTCTTTCTTTTTAATTGTTGTTCAAGTACAGTTGTCTCCATTTTCCTGCCACTGCTTTCCCCCACCCTTACCTCCCACCCTCAATCCCACCCCCTCCTTTGGCTTTGTCCATGGGTCCTTTATACATGTTCCTTGATGACCCTTCCCTAAAGTTACAAGAAGAACAAGATTAAAAACAGTAGTAATACACCACCCTGAATTAGAGCTTTTTAAGCTTCTCTTTTTATTATAAGTCTGTTCAGCCTTTTATTATTATTATTAACCCATCTTATATAACATCAAAGATTACTGTAAAAATCCCAGAGTTCAATGTTTTCGCCAAAAGACTTTGTTCTTGGGTCAAATTATTTCTGAGTAAGGTACTTCTTACATAATGTGCATTTTAAAGGGCCTTGTGAATTACATAAAAATAAATGTGAACATTTTTAAAAAAACAGTATGAAGCAAATAAACTTGAATTAAATCATATTAATGTCAAATTATTTAGAATCCACCTGAGGCCATGCTTTTTATTTAAAAAGTAGGTTGGAAGCTTCAGCTGCTAAAGATTGTTTTGAATTCGATAGCTTTTTTAAAGGTGAAATGGGAGGAAGTTAAAGGGAGTATAACAAAGCACATTGTAAACACTCATGAATTAAATTATTTAACTGACAAAAAAAGGTTTGTTGGTTAAGGGTACTAACCATATAAAGACAAAGATGTAGGTGACATCAGGCTCTGCTGGATTCAGAGACTCAAAGTATATCATGATCTGACTGTCGCTACTTCCTTAACCCATCCACTGCCTATGATCCCACTTTCTGAGCATTCCTCTGCTGTCTTCTCTGCACCCTCCCCCTCGCTCTCACATCTTCTCTCTCCTGCATTCTTCCTGTTCTTTCTTTGTCTTCTCCGTTCTTTCTTTTCCCTTCTCGACTGTCCAGTGGCTTGAACCTCTCTGTCTCCATTTTCTGTGTTTTTGTTTTCTTTAGGTTCTTCATGTGTTTGAGGAGCATGGCTATTGGCAGCTCTGGGGATGCAACACTATAGCTTTTACTAGTTTTCTCACATAATAAGAGGTCTCTTTCCCAGTTGTAGAGTAAAAAGTCTTAAGGAAGAACTCTGAGTTGCGTGGGTCGTATATCTGTACCTGACTCAAGCACTGGTCTGTGGCTGGAATATGATGATTGGTCAGGGGTGGAGCAGGACTCTGTGGTTGAGAACTGGACCACAATCACATAATCATAGTAAAGGAGGAACAGTTCCCCAAAACGACGGGGAGAGAGTGCTTACCAGAAGAAGGATTCAACAGGCATTTGGGCAGACAAAAACAACATGTCTGCTGTGCCTTCTTAGTTAGATTTATATTTTTTCCTAGTTCTAACTTAGTACTAATAGCTAAAAATGGAATATTCCTTGTGTAAAAAAAAATTTATTAATAAATTAAATTTTAATTCCTTTGCAATTGAAAAGGAGGTATGAATGTGTGTCCGTAGAATTTCACTGGAATTTTTCTTTCATAATGTACAAATATGTTTTTATTGATACAGAATGTTTTTTATATTATTGCTAACTTAACCAAAAAGTAGAGCTGCCTTCTTTAGATGTTCACCACATATATTTTTTTCAAATAGCTTATTCTCTAAAAGAAGTTCATGCCAGATAGAATTCTGTTTGTTGCTCTACAGTCTAAGATCCTAGGTGTTAAATTTCACATGCCCTATTGAGGAAGTTCTTTATTCCTGGCAGCTTCTAGGGAATACCTTACAAAGTATAATCAATCTATTTTCCACTTAGAGAGGAACAGTATTTGGGAGGCAACATTCATTGTGGTGAAAGATCTTCCCATCTGCCATAAACTAAGCTGTGATAGGCACAATAGTGGGTCCTCAAAGATGTCCATATACTAATCCCTGGAACATGTTAATGTTGCCTTAAAGGGTAAAAGAAACGTTGCTGATGTAATTAAGTTAAAGATCTTGAGGTGACAAGATTATTTTAAGTTATCTGGGTAGGCCCCATAAAATCACAAGGGTCCTTATAGAAAGGATGAAAGAGGTGTGATATGGAAGCAGGGGGCATAGAGATGCAGGGGCCATAAGCCAAGGAGTGTGGGCATCCTCTAGAAGCAAGACGAAGCAAGGAAATGGACTCTGTCCTAATGCCCCCTGAAGAAATGCAGCCCCAATGATCCACTTTAAACTTAGGACCTCTAGACCCTGAAGAGAATAAAATTGCATTCTAAACCATTAAGTTTCTAGTCATTCGTTACAACAACATAAGTAACCTAATACATTGACTATGTGACCTTGTGTTGTTCAGTTTTCTCATCTGTACAGTGGAGGTGATGGTGGAACAGAAGAATTATTTGAGAATGAAATGAGTTCATTCAAGTCTGTCAGATAAAATTTATATATAATTTTGTATGTGAACTGAATTTAGAGACCAGTGGTTGGATCTAATGAAGAATAGTAAAGAATGCACACCTGTGTAATTTAAGTCCAAATTTATTATAATTAACAAGTATACTACTGTATCATACAAGTCACACTTATAATCATGGATCTGGAAGGGACCTTAGATTTAGATGTTACCTAATCAAATTGATCACCTCTTAAGGATTCTATACTGTGTTCCAGTGTGGCATTTATGTGCTATAGCCGTACAGACTATCTGCCATAATTAGTCCTTTGTGGAATAACTTAAATAGTTAGAAATATTTCCCCCATTTTTTAAGCTAAATACTGTAACTTCTTTTTGGAACTACATTGTATGTGAATGGCTAAGCATTTTTCTCTTTGAAGGCTTCCTCCGAAATACTGATAATATCAGTTAGAACCCTTCCTTAACTATAATCACCTCTACCACCTCAGTCTTTTATACTGTAGACTAAACCTCACTGCCAGGTTTTTTTATTCTGCTGATACAACATAAGTTTCCATTTACTTTTTTGTAAATTTGTCACATTGATTCATTGAGTTTCCTGTCAAACCAGCTTCAGTGTAGTTTCATCTGGGCTAGTCTTGAATTAATTTTTAACCTTGATTTATATATTTGAACAGTTGACTTTTTTTATTTAATCCTCACCCAAGAACATGCTTTTTGATTTTAGAGAAGAGGGGAAGGCAGAGAGAGAGGAAGAGAAACATCCATGCGAGAGGGAAACGTTCATCAATTGCCTCTCCTGTGTTCCCTGACTGGGGACCAAACCCGCAACCCAGGCACGTGCCCTGACCAGAAATCAAACCTGTGACCTTTTGGTTTATGGAACGGCACTCTTACCAACTGAGCCACACTGGCCAGGGCCAGGTGATTTTTTTTTTTTTTAACTCTAACAGCAGAACATTATATTTAATCTTTATTATTTATGCTCGTTTATTGCTCATCATCAGTGGCCGTCATTTTGTATCCTAAGCTCAGGGTCCTCAAGACCAGAGTTTGTTCTTTCATGGATAGCCGCTGTTCCTTTTCTTCCCATTTCCATTCCTTTTGAGTTAGTCAGCAAGAAAGATGATGAATTTACCAAGTTTTTTGGTCCCGTGCCTAGGACTTTGGAGTCTTTAGACATGGTCTGTATTTCTTTTGGTAAGGTTGTTTATCTCTACAAGTTTCCGTAAAAGTGATTCGTGGTGTGCTTGACACAGTTTCTTTCTAAGCATGCTCTCAGTCACTTCCTGGCACGTGCATTTGAGTGAGTGCCGGGCAGAAAGCTTGCACTGCCGCTCTGAGTCATCGGTACCCACCACTGGTCTTTCTTCTCTGGATACTATAGCTTGATGCAAGGATTAATTCTCATCATTATTGCATGTTTCTTTCCCTTGATTACCTATGGAGAAAAGCCTCATTTTGTATTATTCTGATCATTAATGCTCAGTACTACTTATGTTTTACTCACCTGTGAGTCTCTAGCCTTGGTGTCTACCTCATCAACTTTATTATTGGATGCTTTTTCCCTTCCTAACCTCATTCCTACCTTTACTGCTCTCCGTCTGTGTGACTTCTTTCTTCATTCTTCCCTTCTCTTTCCCACTCATCACCCCACTCCTACCAAATAACTGTTCAGAAGTCATGTTCTGAATCTCAGAAATTCCTTGTACCTTGGAGCACCCTTCTTATCTCACTCAGAGAGAATTTGTTCTCAATTTAGTGGCAGTGTTTGCTAAGTTTTGTAACCTTTCAGTACATGATAATTTTGGATGTGCACTGTTCTCCAGTTTAGGAGCCACTAGCCACAGGTGGCAGTTGAACTTGTGAGATGGCCCTAGTGCCACATTGGAAATAATATTTTAGATATATTGGGTTGAATAAAGTGTATTCTTAAAATTAGTGTCTCCTGTTTCTTTACCTTTTTAGACATGGTTACTAGAAAATTTTAAATTAATTAAATATGTGCCTTGCATTATACTTCTACTGGACATTTTTTAATCACAAAGAGGTTAACTAACACAAAGGAAAAAATAAAAATGAATTTTACGTTAAAAAATAATAAAGTGCGTAGCATTCTGCAGCCATTTTACACAGGTACAGCTGTCCCTGCACACCCTCACAGACCCGGACAGCATGGCTGTATTGTTGCACAGTTTGACGGAGGTTCACAGGAATTGACCTGGTTTGTCAAATAAGGTAAATTTATGTTTGGAATAATCTATATTTGAATGCATAGAAATGTGTCATATATTTCAGAAAGAAATTCCATCAAGTGCAGGGGAATTAAAATAATTAGCAGTTATGTTGAAAACTTGGCTATTCAGAGTGCTTTAGTCATTGAGTGTTCCAAGGGAATTAACTTCTATGGTAGCAGCTTTTTAATAAGGCCAAGTGGTAATTTTTATTTGACGTAGTTGATAAATTCATGGGAGGAGAGTAAGTCCATCAAAGAGTAGAAACACCAAAATACTCAAAAAAACATTTTTTCCTTCTACTGTGTTTCTTAATATTTGATGTGAAGTATTTATGTTAAAATCATTATTTCGAAAAGAATTCATTTTTTTAAACCAGTACACAAATTTATCTCTCTATTCAAGAAACTTGTATGTAGCACCTGCAATTTCTGTCTTTGGTCATCTATGTTTAAAAATGGTGGTAAATATTTCTTACAGGCAGATTATGCAATACAGATATGGATAATGCAAAACTAAAACCTAACCCTGGAAAAACTGACGTCGCCATCAGCACCTGCATGTCATGGCAAGGTTGTATGCATGAAGTGATGTATATCCCAGGTTAATGTAAGCAGCTTTCAAAAAAAAAAAAAAGGACAAGAGAGTTCCGAATAATCATCTACCAAAAAGATAATATCGAGCACTGAAAATTTTATAAATTGAATTTTTGCCCTCTAAGAAATAATAACTAAGCACACAAAAAAGAGTGTTGACTCCAATTTAATTATTATAAATATTAGATTGTCTTGTACATATTTTTGATGGAAATATTGCTGGCCTATTTTGCTAGGTATTTAAGAAAGAACTAGACAATAAAACTGACACTAAAGGATGGGGTTAAGTATATTTCAGATAAGAAAATTAAAATGTACATTTGACATGTGCCTTCGTGCCCTCCCTACATAGGGGAATGCATCTCAGTAAGATAATTCTAAGATTTTCTGAAATTGAATATCTCCTATATTTCTCCTGTTTGCCGGTTCAAGTAAAAATATTGTCCCAGCTTATATTTAGACAGACTACAAACAGCAAAATACTACAGAATAATTTTTTTAAAATATGCGAACATGCGCTTTTCATTTTTTTCTTGATATTTTTCTGAATAAATATCTTCACATATCTTTTTCTCAACTGAACAAAATAAGGGAAGTAATTAAAAGTATTAAGAATGTTAAAACCAACACCATTGTGTGATAATGCAATAAATAACCCATTGTATTAACTTTATAATAAAAAAATAGTTAAGTAAATTGAGTGTTCAACTGTATTAGATTTTTTTTAAAGCTAATATTAAGCTCAGAAAAGGCACAAACTGGCTTTCCAGACATTATACCTCAATAGCTCTCTTTATAGTCTTTTAGATACAGTATTCCTAATTCCCAACATAGCATTACAGTCATGACCTAAACAGTAAAAAAATTATTCAGGAACATTCAGTGAGGTTAATGTGCCTTGTAGCTGAACAGTGAATACTCAGTGTTTGTCTTGAAGTTGGCTATACTAGAAGCAAAGACTATTCAAAATTCATAAATAAATTGTTATTTAAATAGCTTATTTTAACTTATTGGGCATTTCTCAGTATATAAAGCCTGAATCTGTGGTGACATATCCAGTAAGTACAAGCTGAATCAACAAAATATTGCTACCTTGATTATGTTCAGAAAGATGATTGGGCAGAGTATTAATCTAAGATTGAGATGTAAATATTTTAAATTCCACCATTAGCTTATAGCTATGCAACATGATATCCCTGATCACTCATCTAGCTAACATATCAAATTACAGGCTCTGCTGCATTTCGATCCAGTAAATTCCTTCTCCCTGCTTGATATTCTTTCCATTCCTGCTGTCCCCACTTCCTGTACTTTTTCTTCTCACCGTCCTCCTACAACAGCCCGGTTTCTAGGTCTTAATCCACTGAGTTTGCCGGGTTAAGTTCAGCTTTAATTAGCTTACTACCCTACTCAAAAAAGAAAAAACACCAGCTCCCAATTCCTGTGCCTTGCAAAATAATGTTCATCTCTACAGCCTAATACTCAAGATCCTTTAAAATAGAGGGCAAATTTATTTTTTTTAATTATTATTTATTGCCCCCCATTCCACTTCACCTTCCCAATATAGACTATAAATTTGACATCAGTCACTTTCCCACAAATATATCATGCATTTTCCTGAACTTCTTTGCTCATGTTCATAATTATCCAACCTCCAACCCATTGTCACATGTTAAAATCATGCCTGAAAGTGTATGGCCAGCCTTATATGTGATTTACTTTATGAAATCACTCCATATCATCCCAATGAAAAAATACTGTCAAAAGGCATATATTTCTGCTCAAGCTTTGCCACTATATAGTTTTAAAATTTTAGGCAAGTCATTTACTCATTCTGGGTTTTAACTGAATCATGTGTAAAGTAAGGATGTCAAGCCAAGTATATCTTGTCAAGCCTGTTCTAAGACTATATTTAGAATTAATGAATATAAGCCTGAGGTTCTTTAAAAAAACAAAAACAATCCAATTAAAAAATGGGCAAAGGACCTGAACAGACACTTCTCCAAGGAGGAGGTACACAGGGCCCAGAGGCACATGAAAGGATGCGCAGCATCACTAGCCATCAGAGATGCAAATTAAAACCACAATCAGATGCCACTTCACACCAGTCAAAATGGCCATCATAAATCAACAAACAAGTGCTGGTGAGGATGTGTAGAAAAGGGAACCCTAGTGCACCGTTGGTGGGAATGCAGACTGGTACAGCCACTATGGAAAAGAGTTTGGAATTTCCTCAAAAAACTAAAAATGGATATGCCTTTTGACCCAGCAATTCCACTGCTGGGATTATACCCTAAGAATCCTGAAACACCAATTCAAAGGGACCTATGCACCCCGATGTTCATAGCAGCACAATTTACAATACCCAAGAATTGGAAGCAACCTAAGTGCCCAAGGATCAAAAAACTGTGGTACATTTACACAATGGAATACTAATACATTTGCAGCAGAAAGGAAGAAGGAGCTACTACCCTTCACAACGGCATGGATGGAACTGGAGAGCATTATGCTAAGTGAAATAAACCAGGCGGTGAAAGACAGATACCAGATGATCTCACCTATAAGTGGAACCTAATCAGCAAGATAAACAAGCAAGCAAAATATAACCAGTAACACTGAAATAAAAAACAAACTATAACCAGAGGGGAGGAGGGAGGGTAATGACGGGGGAAAGGTCGTAAAGGAACAGGCATGAAGGACAAAGCCAAATCGGGGAAGGATTGAGGTTGGGAGGTGGGGGTGGGTGGGGCTGGAGAATGTGGTGGCGGGAAAATGTTGACAAAAACAAAAAAAAACAACAAAGTGGTCAGGGGGAGGCTGGGAGTAGTGTGGGAAATTAAGAAGCCAAAGAACTGGTATGTGCAACCCATGGACATGGACTAAGGGGTGTGGGGATGATGAAATGGGCTGCAGGGCGGAGGGGATATGGCAGGGCAGGGGGGTGGGGTGGATATCAACCACAAATTAGTAGACTTTGGGGCTCAACCAAGACTTGAATATGAGGTAAAATGCAATCAAAATTTAAAACTGTGAAAATTTTATTGTGAAATATAATGCTTTAACTCGGATTAACAGTCTTAAGAAAAAAAAACTTCCAATGGGGAAAAAAAAGTAGTAGGGATTGATGAAACTGAAAGAACATTGAAAACTGTCATAGGTATGAGTGCATGGAGATTTACTATATTATTTTTCCTAATATATGCATTTTTAAGTGTTCTATAACAAGGTGTTCTTTAAAATGGCAAGTGAATTAATTACTCAAATCAGAAAAAAAAAACAAAAAACAAACAGGTTCTTAACTTGTGGTAAGTTCATGGAATCTGAAATGTCTGTAAAAATCCTAAAACTGCAGGCAAAAAACTGAGTTTATGTTCAAATGTTCAAAGTATTTTCTATCTTGGAATAGTCTAAAACTGCTCTCATTAACTCCTTAAAGTAGTTCATGATCCAAAAAACGTTAGGAACTATCATTTCCCTGATGTAAATCTTTTTTTTACAGACATACATGGTGTCTCAGTCTCTCTGTCAGTCTAAATGGTATATATCTAAATAAGAACATAGTACTTAGTCCCATTATCTTCTAAAAGTGGTCCTCAACCACTTTTCCGCAACGCACCTGACAGATAATGTTTACATGGCTGACACAGTGCCATGGACAAAAGGGGTGCAGTGCAGCCTGCTAAAATGTATAAGATACTCTGGGTGTGGTGCCGTTCCTGGTGTGCAAGCTCTAATGGCATCACTTTTTCTCCTGCAGTTCAAGATTCAGTACATGGTACAGTAGTAGTTATATTTTGCTTGGCATATTGTAGATAGTGAATATATATTTGTTAAATGAGTAAGTAAATGATGTTACTCAAAGGAGAACTAGTAAGTGAATGTCACTTTAAAGAATGAGAGTTTGAATGAAAGAGATTATGCCCAGGATAATACCATTAATCACACTTCACTAAAGTCAATTAACTTTAACCTTGAATAAAAGATTTAGTGACACTTTTGGGGAGATATAAGAAAAATAAGTTAAGCACTTGCAGCTGAAGAAGTAAGTCATAATTGGTGCTTCTCAAGAAGACCAGAATTGCAAAGTTACTACATCTTTCAGAGACTTTTTAAACCAAGGAAAAAATACTCAAAGAATAACATACAATCATATAGAGTAATCATAATGAAGATAAGACAGTCCTTACATCATTCAAAAATAGTCACTTGTACTTCTGCGTTAGCCTTTGTTTCGTTCATTCCTTATGCTTGATTTAAGAAGCAGAGGTCTGATAGTCTCCGAATAGGTGTCTCATTAACTCCAGGCCCCCAGTAGGCTGATGTGGTGAGGAGCCAAGCAGGCTGATAGGAGCGAGGACTGCAGCAAAGTAATTTCCTCTTCACAGATAAGGTTTGGATTTATAGGGTGTGGTCCCTATAAATCCAAATATACTTTGTTCATATGCTCTCATAGCTCTGAGATTTCAGGTACTACATACCAAACAGTTCCTGGAATGAAGAGATCAAATATGTATATTTTTCATCTAAAAATATATATAAAAGAGAGAACAAGTGAGAAATGAAGAACTAAAAGTTGTGCAAGTTAGTTGAATTGCCCCCACAAGAGGCACAGGTAGGATTTCTAGCTCTGAGGTTGTGGCAGTACTGTCATATTTCTCAACAGTCAACTTTTTGTCTTTTGTTTCTCTTCCTTTCTATAGGTGAAATGTCAATAATTCAGAATTAAGAATTTTTTAATATTTAAAAAAGGCATAATTTGGCAGTTTCCTTGTAAAGTTAAACCATTACGTATGTACTATACACTCCCAAACCCCCACTCTTAGGTGTTTGCTTAAGGTAAATGAAGACGGATGTCCATACAAAATCCTGTCCGAGTGTTTATAGTTGCTTTATTCATAATCACCATAAGCTGGAAACAACCCAAGCGTCTATAAACTAGTGAATGGATAAGCAAATTCAGGTGTAGTCAGGTAATGGAATACCACTTAACAGTCATAAGGGACAAATACTGCTATGTCCAATGACATGAATGAATCTCAGAACATTTATATCACAGCCCATAAAAAGTAAAACTCTAGGGACATCAGATCAGTGGTCGCTGTGAAATGGGGTGGGATAGGAGATTGATTAGACAGGAACCTGGCCTGAGGAACCGTTTTGGGTGACAGAAATGTTCTGTCTTGAGGTAGTGGCCACACAGCTGTTTAAGTTGGTTAAATTCACAGAACCATATGTCTGCAAGGGATAAATTTTACTCTATCTAAAAATTATACTTCAATAAGTAAATAAAGTAAGAGAAGACGTAGTACATCCTCTATGTCTTATAAAACATCCCTGTGGAATCTGAGGTCGTACCCTATAATCAAAGTTTAATTTCTTTGCAGTGACGTATATGGTAGCTAGCTACACCACGTGACTCAGGTTTTGCTGCCAGGTTTTGCTGCCAGATGAGTTTTTAGGGCTAAAGATTTTGGATATGAAAATAATACATTGGGCATTGTTCACTGTAGAAAAAGGACCACTTGTATAGGTCAAAGGATATAAAACTATTGACCTGTTTTGGATCAAATACAGATTTTACTTTTCCCAACCACTTTTTGGGAAACAAACATTGTGATAGTTAAAAAGTCACTGCCCCTCTTCTTCCAGCCCTGGCCAGCCACTAGCACAGATTGTAGTTGATGGCTTAAGTAATGGAGGGCGTTCTGAGCGTCCAGACTGGGTGCCTGGTGTCACAATCTGCCACACTCAAGGCGAACGAGCTCCTTCCTCTTTTCTTCCCACCCTTCCAGTCTTCTGTTTAAGCCAACAAAAGAGCTTTTCTTAAAATTCAGACAAACTTTGCAGAATATCCCATTGGTTAACAACGTCTTATAGGAACATCTCTCTTAACTTTTAATATCCAACTTTAAAGAATGCATATGTCTTGTAATACAACTTTTTTTAACCAGTGTATATTTATATTTATGTTCCAAATTTTAATATTTACATTTAAAAAAAATTTCATCAGAAAGTCTTGAGTCACGTTTCAAATATAATTGACAGAATGTCAGAAACTAGTATAAATTATTTAAAACCCTGTAAGTACCTATAAGTATCTGTAAATGGGATGTGTATCTTAGGTGTTGCTGGGGCTAAGGAAAATCATATTATTGCATTCCAAGAAACTGGTTACTAACAATCATATTATCTATTGATTATACTTTTTTTTCCAGAGCTTTTGTTATGTTTAAATGTTATATTGTATTTTTGAAATGTTTTAGGACATTGGTATAGGTTTTTATATTATAATTCTTTTCACTTAAATATTGTGATGAAGGATAATGTTATATTTGAGAGTCTTTTTTCTTTGAAAAATGATTTTTAGGTGCTCTGCAGGGGTGGGACTGATCTCCTTTCTTCTTATGAATTGGAAAATTCTTCTTAAATAATAGTCTTCCTGGTTTATGTCTAGACCCATGCTTAGGTGAATTTTTTCTTTTAATTTATAACAACATAGAAAATAGTGCAGGTTGGGTAAAATTGCTTTATACCTACTCTGTAATTCCAGGTACTACTTTTTATAATAGTTTAGTAAAGATTTTTTTCCCGAGGTAATTTTATTTTTTCCTTAAAGTCTGCTTAGAGCAACACGAAAATTGTCTTAGAAAAAGATCTGAGCAGTATTGAGAATCAAATACAGGATGAGAATTTTAGAGCTAAAACTTCAGAGATCATCTAACCCTTCACCCTCACTTTTCCAAGTGACAATAAAATAGAGGCTTCCTGGAAGCTAAAGTGACTCTCCCGAGGTCACACAAGGAAATCGATGGCAGAGTTATTAGCACACACTCCGAGTCTTGTATCATACAGCCCAGTGTTTTCCCCTGTATTTCATGCTGATGAAGAAGTTGTGTGATATTTAGCAGGGAGAAAGAGAGTTTGGAGAGTTTTGGCAGTAACAATTTTAAAAGTAAGAATAATATGGAAAGCATTTTATTAGAGTAAAAGATGACTTCTCATTGTTACTAAAAAACATTCTAGAGTAACATGGTCCCAAAAAAGTTTCAACTGCTCTAACATTCTCTCTGCCTGTCCAGTGTGGTAGGCACTAGCCATGTATGCTGATGGAAAAACCTGAAATATGACTAGTGCAATTGAGGAACAGAATTTTCATTTTTTTAATATGTTTTTGTAATTCACTTAAAAGTAAGCAGGCATGTGAGAGTAGTGGATTCTTTATTGGACAATGCACTTCAGGGCTATGATGATATTGTATTATAACATACGTTATGTTTAATGTTATTTAATATTAGCTAATTAAAAAGTGAAAGTTGTAGGTGACAAAAGAAGGAAAGGATCTCCACCAGGAAAATACTCTGTTCAGGCCTAGAATTTGAAAGCCCCAAATTTTACTCTTAGGTTTACAATGGCTGTGGACTGTTTTGCTTATCATAATTCTAAGACTTAACTAATGGTACAGACTTTGAAGCAAGTACCAAAATGAATGGGAAGAGTGATTGATTCAGAAGTAGGAAAGAAAGCATTGAGAACTCTGATAACTGTAATTTCCCCCCAATTGTCCTGAAAATATTTATGAAAGATTTCAGAGACAAAAAAATAAAAATTCTTGAAGTCATCATTTATATATAGTAGATTATCAGTTAGTCTGAAATTGCTCTTGGTAGAAGATATAATCTTTAACTTCTTGAGATTAGGTTATCTCCTGGTGCTTTAGTTAAATTCCTTCCATAACTACATAGCTGGATCTAAATTTTCAAACTATTAGTGAAAACACCTAAATTATTTTATCCACACATAGCCTGTCAGTTTAGGTTTAAGAATCAGTTCATCTCTTAAATTCAGTGGTACCTTGGTGAAAAAATATCTGTATGAAAATTATCAACACATGGTACTTCTTAATAATTGGCAACATAAGGTCCTTATACTTGGTAACTGAGGTTCTTAATTTTTTTTTAATTTTTCAATTACAGTTGATACACAGTATTATATTAGTTTCAGGTATATAACCCAGTGATTAGACATTAATGTAACTTACATTTACAAAGTGATCATCCCAATAAATCCAGTATCCATCTGACACCGTGCATAGTTACTACTGTATTTTTTACTATATTCCCTGTGCTGTACTTTACATTCCCATGACTGTTCTGTAACTACCGATTTGTACTTCTTAATCCCCTCACCTTTTTCACCCATCCCACCAACCCTCCCCGCATCTGGCAACCTTCAAATGTTCTCCATATCTAAGAGTCTGGTTCTTGATTGAAGTCTATATATAGCTCTTCCCTTGAGATACCTAAAGCATGAGGAATTAAAGCATGCTATGGGAAATGCAAAATGCATCGATCATTTGAGTAGACTTGGAATGGATTTTCTTCATTCCTATTCCCCTGGTCGAAAATATTTTTTTTTAAAAAACCTAAAATTGCCTTTTTTCTTTGCCCATGTTTACAAGCTCATATGAAAGCACCAATGCTTTTAAAATAGTTTTGATGGTAATATTTGGCTTATATAAATACGTCCAATCTGTTTATAGCTAATGTCATTATTTTTTAAATTGTTCTGTTGCTGTTATTGTTTCGTTACTCTTTTGTTTACATTGCTTCTTTGAAAGCTCAGATTTGTTTGGTTTGTGCTCAAATATTAGCCTTGTTCGAGGCCTAACAGGTAGTGAGTAATAGTCATGAAACCTTAGACAATTCACTTAACTGCCCAGTGTCAGTTTCATTATCTGTAAATGAATCTGTTGCAGATGGTCCCTTAGGAGAGTGATTCTGAAATTGAAGGTGAGGTGACAAGAGAAAGGTGACTTTCAGATTACACCACCCTCATGGCATATAACAAGAGATGTTACCGATAGGCGTGTATTATGCATGGCTTCAAAGTAGAGAAAAGAAAGGTCCTAATTCTTTTTAATTCCTTACTGCTTTAAGAATTTGTAATTTTATAATCATAACCTTTCCATGCTATTTCATCTCAACAAAAACAAATGAACTCAGTTTTACAAAATTTTAAGTCTACTCAGATCCTGTCAGTTGCTAAAGAAAGTGGCAAAAGCCCCTTGAAAGGTTAAAATTGAGATAAGTCAGTAATCATGACTTTTATTTATTGATATAGGTGTTCTTCATATTTATTCAAGAAGTAATTTGTCTTCCAACTACCTCAGAGAAATGCAAAGGAGAGTTTTATTTTAACCTCTATTGTTAACCTCCTGATGACATACCCCTTTAATGCGTTAACTCATAGACCCCACCGTGTGTGCACTGTGTGTGTGTGTTTATCTGTACGTGTATACTATTAGTAGTTTACTAGTAATAAAAATTCAGACTTTTGAAAGTAAACTTTTGGCTTGCTTATTTTTTTACCCCACTTATTTTATTCTAATCAAAGAAAAATATTTTAAGCCATCCATTTTCTCCCTGCCTGCCTGCTATTATCTTGACGATAATTGCCTAGTTCCCTTTCTGGCTGATCTATTGCTAGCCTTTATCTGAATGTTATTAAAGAATATAAATGCTCCATAGAGCATCATAGTCTCAGTCAGAATATTTTCAGATTCTCAGCTAAAATGAAACAGAACCTGAGATTTGGCTGCTAAGTAAGTAGTTCAGATTTGTTGTCAGAGTGTGTAAGGACCTCTAAATTCATTATGTTAGTTCTAGTTGCGATGTAGCATTTGAAAAAAAGCTTCAACCGTTTATGGATTGTGGTCCTTGGGCACCAGATAGTGGATGTTGGAATGTACTGCAGAAGAGCTGATTGAAGTACTGGGCTCTCTAACAGTACCAGTAGAAAGCCATTTGTAACGCCTCTGTCTGACCCTGTTGGATATACTTAAATTTTTCCTTTTGAAAGCATTGTTTTATTGTCAGCTTATCCATGAGGGAATAGCATTTTTGCAAAACCATGCCGTTTGGAGAAAACCAGTAAGCTATACTTGATGAGGTGTGTGTGTAGGTAGGTTGATTTGAACTTCGAAGACCCTAAATACTTTATTACCTAGCTTATTGGAGTCATGTTTCACTGTGACAGGTTTCAATAGTAGCTACTTTCAGTTCCCAGTTTTAATGTGTTTTTTTTGTATATCAGGGAATTTATACTTATTCCAAAAATATAAACTGTGTCAGAATTCATTGTCCCATTCTACCCACATCCTGTTTGCCTTGGGCCACTTTCCTTCCCAAAAGTTTAGTGGAGTAGAGCATGGAAATAGTTTACATAATCTCAGAACTTTAAAAATAAAAATATATTTTTAAATATATTTTGTACTCCCCTGTTAAATATTTCAGTATTTTCTCATTGTTTTCAAAATGATGTTCAGATTTCTTGGAGGGCTGTTCATGATCTTTCTAATTCTTCTCTTCCTCATTCTTATCCATTCCCCTACAAGTGCCCTTCGTTTTAGGTTTACAGAACTACCGTTTTCCTTCCCATTTCCTTCACTTTGGTTGCTTCCTTCTCCCTGACCCTTCCTCACCTGAGGATCACCTGTTTTTCCTTCAAAACTGTGCCCGAGTTTCCCCTCTTCCGTTACAGGAAGTCTTCCTTGAACTGAAATTACCTGCCTTTTATTAATCCCATTTAGACTAGCCTTTAAGTTCTTTATAGCATTTCATAAGATTGTTTTTGTACTCTACTGTAATCATTTGTTTACATGTCTGCCTCATCTCATAGTCTAATATTCCTTGAGTTCAGAGATGACAGTGTCTGTTTTGGTTTTGAATCTGGCATATAGGCCTTTCAAATAAATGTGCATTGACAGAAAGAATGATTTTTATAGATAATTCCATAATTTGACTGACTTTGCTCTTGATAGTTAAGGTATTTGAGGGTATGGGTTATGCCAGTTTCCTCAAAGGAGCTTTTTAAATTGAATCACTAATTGCCATATTGTCAACTAAAATGTTTAATAAAGATAGGTTTTTGGCTTTGGGAAGTCAGGAACTTTATTGGAAAGGGATAAAATAATATAAATCTTAAACTGTCAGTCAATTAAAGAATCTGGAATACAATATATGGAAAATTAGAAGGATCTCCACTGATCACAAATCATGCATTTTAACTTACCTGTGACTTTCCTGGTGTACAAAATTTCCTTAGGGAAGAATAGATATTTAGAAACTTGTTTCTTTATTTGAAAATAACTTCTTTTAATTTTTAGATTATAATGTAATCTTTGAGAAGCAAGACACATAGGTTATAGAACTTAAACATGTGCTTGGTTGTCCTGAGGTGTCTTTATAGAATTTGCATCAGTATTCTGCATTGTGTAGCAAAACAGAAACAACATGCAAAGAAGTCTCTATCTACAAGTAAGATTTTTAAAAATAATTTAAACTTATTTCTTGCTAAGCGTATTTGTTAATAGCATTAAGATATAATTATTTCTTTCATGATAAAGCAAACCGAGTCGGTGTATTATAGCTGAATCATAGTCCCGGCTATTCTTTTTATCTTTGGATGAACAAATACTATAGTGTTAAAATTCCTTGTTCTTCAATTAAGCTTTCAAAGAATCTTGTTTGTTAGATCTTGGCTACCCTAGGAAGTTTGTGTTAAAGATCTTAAATTATATACCTCTTTTTAGTGTGTGATATATTAAAAAATAGAATGAAGAAAAAATATTCACATCTTAGTAGTTGGATATCTGCTCATTCTCAGAAACCCCAGCCTCCTTTTTAAAAATGTTTCTAAGATTTGTTGTTTGTTAAAATTTGGTATTGAATTTGTATAAAGCGTAAAGATTACAGAATGTTAGAATATTATTATCATTTAGGAATATATTCACTGTTTTGGGTTTTGGAGCGCTGCCTCCAAGAGGTTTATAGCATTTGGTACGTTGTTCACGTATTGCTAGTCTACAGACCTACCCTAATCGAGGCAAAGGCTTCAAGGTTCTGATTTTTTTTTTTCCTACCGCTATAAAGCTCAGCAATGGTAATTAATGTTTTTTTTTAAACTTTCCAGGTCTTTACAAATAAAATTGAATTTTTTTAAAGACAAGTAATTCGTACCTTTAAAGAGCCACACTATTTTGCTTTTGTCTCAGAATGTATTATGCTTCACAAGTATAGTGTGACAGGCTGAATAGAAAAGTGGGGGAGGGGACATTGTCTTCAGCTGGCATGCTGTTATCAGAGGGAATGTGTTTCTGGACACGAGATTTAGCATTCATTGGTTGTCTGAAGAAAGCTATTTCATCTGAGGATTGGACAAGAAGCTGCGTCAATTTGCTGCCCGTCTCCAAGGCACTGGTGATGCTGCCTTCACAAGCTGGCTAACGTCACGGCTCCATCACCCAGCGGGGTGTGGACTATCTTTTTCTGTTCTTCTCTATTTAATTCTCTATTTGCTGCCTACTGCATTTCTTAATCTGTCTTGTGCCAAATGCTAACAGCATGATATTTTGCAATCATCTAGGTGAATACAAGAAAGACGAACTCCTAGAAGCTGCTAGGTAAGTGATTCCATTCATTTTAAGTGAGTATAATGCATTTAAGGGAGAAAAGGGGGAGGGCAGGTAGAGGACTATAAAAATTATAACGTGTTATTGTCTTGCTTGGATTTCATGCAATAATGCAGATAAGACCTTATACTGAATCTTTGTGTACTTTATTTTACATAATTAGTGTATGAAATGAGACCATCTTTTAGTATGGTGATGATTATAAGGTTAATTTTATTTGGAACATATCTTAAGGTACCTGCAAACCTTAGTTGCCTAGCTTTTCCAGTGATATTCTCAGAGTATTTAAACACCTATACCTTCATTTTACTTTAAAAATTTTTCAAATTTTCAAAAGCTTGAAGGAGAGGCATAAAATAAATGTTAAAATTCTCATCCATTTTCTTTTGTTCTTGCTCATTTATAATTTAATTGATTAGCTTTTTATTGCATTTTGTATGTATTTGTAACTCCTGTGTTTTAGATCACTTATCGGAATAAAGTTTGTTTGTAATTAGGGAGGTGACTTTATGCAGATAAATGAAACAAATAAAAATGTAGAAAGCTACATTTTCTAAGCTGTACAACTATATAATGATTAACAGGAATTAATTAGGACTATATTAATTGAATTGAATATAGCAAAAGAGACTCATTCAGAACCCTATAAAAGAAATCGAAGCAAACCCATATTATTTTCCTCTTTCTTGTGAAAAATATGTGTAAATATTCATAAGAAGCTCTGTAATTTTAGAAGAATTGACTTATACCTTTTCGTAGGAGTGGTAATGAAGAAAAACTAATGGCTTTACTGACTCCTCTAAATGTGAATTGCCATGCAAGTGATGGACGAAAGGTAAGTTATTTAAAATATAATAGTCCCCTTCAGTAATTTATTTTTGCTTTACAGTTAAATTGTTTGAAGTTGGCATATATATCTATGCATATATAGCTGTGTTTTTACTGGCATCTTTTCACTGTAAAATGAAATGCTGCTGTATCTGTTATTGGCAGTTGTGACATATTCATAGAGCTGGTGAAGCATGGATCTTAAGCCTTTTCTTTTTAAATGTCAGACATTGAAAGTTGTTTGTTAAATGAAACTGCAGCTTTGTCAGTGCTTAGAACTGTAACAACGTATATTATTTTCTGTGTATGATCATGGAAATTGGAAATACCTGTTCATACCCTCTTTACCCATCTTTGTTAGGATATATGCATTTTTGATTTCTTATTTGGCAGAGGAAGATTTGTTTACTAAATACCAACACTTCTTCCATTTAAAGCTGAGAAAATCTTTAGATCTATGTGACAGCCCAGCTTTTTAGTTCATTACTTTTTATTGGCTAAATTTTTTATCATAGTATATTGAAAGAAAATATACTAAAGCAGAGAGAGATATTCTGCATTAATATACAGTTGTCATAAATATAAGGTAGTGTACAAAATGGACAGCTGGCATATCATTATCTGCTTCATATTCTTCTGAATATAGACTGAAATATAATCCTTTATAGTCTTTGGTAATTGACTGAAAAGTTTAACAGTGATTTATTTACCTAATAGTGAAAAACAAAGCACGTTGTACTATAAAGCCTTTTTTTACATGGCAGTTAATGTTTTAGTGTTAAAAGATTGCTTTTATACTTTAAAAACCTAAAATATTTTAAGAGTTATGCTGCACACATTGAGGAAAATCATCTTGTGCCTAATATTTAAAGAATTAATTTGTTTGAAATTATTTATATTGAAACTATGCTATGAAAAATATCAGGATGGCCGGTGCCCCTTCAAATTAATAAATTATTTTGCCTTTAAAAATTTTTTTTTCTGACTGATAATTTTTTAGATCAAAATTATTCAGTTTTCCTTTACTGCACCCACACTTATTTCCCATTCTAATGAAACCCATATCGTAGTGACAAGGAGTTGAATCTCTCAGAATATATGTTATTGTAGGTGGCTTGTATATTACTTCATGTGGCCTGATGAGTGTTTGGTTTCCCCAGGCAATGTGAGGAGAGAATTCTATTTTGTATATGGTTAAATTATGTATATGTCAAACCGTAAACTAACAAAGATTTACTCAGTACTCCTGATAGCTTTTTGGAGATTTTTAAAGTAATTCCTCCTTTTTCCTTCAATTGTGAGTTTGCTTTAAGGATTTCAACATTCTTGAGTTACTGTAAAGCTCCAGATTTAGTTTGGATCCTCTCAGTAGATAAAGTGACTTTTAACACTGTACACAAAAGGGCCTTTTTTATCAGTGGTAAGTGCAGCTATATCTTTAGATAGAACCCTTTTAGAACTCAGTTTTTCCATAGCCATTTTAATTTTCCAGAATTTATGTGCCGTTACTACGGCAGGAGTCAATTTCCAGCTCAGCCTCATTCTCCCATCTTTATGGTTATACCTTGACAGCCCCATTGGTAGCTCAGGAAATCATAATAGTTAAGGAGTGTGAACACTAATAATTAGCAAATTACTTCTCCTTGTCTCACTCCCTGTACAAATATATAGAACCCCTTTATTTTTCCTTCATCTCAAAGGAGGTTACACTCCCTTCCTTCCTGGTAGCTGGATCCAGTGTATTTTTCATCCATATTACTAGGGCTTCTTTTCCGAATTACTCTGTGGCATTTACCACAGAGTTCTTGAATAACAGTTATTCATACATGACTTTTTCTTCTGCTAATCTATTAGCGCTCTGTTGTATTTTGCATCAAATCAAGCCGGGTACTTTGTATGTAGCAGGAGCTAAGATACGAATATGTTCCCTGATAAACAGTTTTATCCTCTGAGTGAAAAAAGTCATTTGTACTCTTTGCCATTTAGATAATTAACTCAGAAATATATGAATAGGGGATTTTATATTTTCTGTTATATATTATTGCTGGTATTATTTTATTAATTAGTTTTGAGTAATTATACTATGAAGAGAGACGTATATTTTAATGTGTAGAACATTTTTAAGAACATGTCTCAAATATTATTCTACTCAAGGATTCATACCATATAAATAATGCAATAACTTTTCTAAATGTACTCTTATTTTTTAGATTATCAGTTTTCTCAAATTAGAAAAACTAAACTTAAGCATTTATTAGGTTTTAGTGCTATTTATGCATATAAGAAAAATCATTTAAAATTGTACATTGTATGCAAAATACAAATAAAATTTCATAGTTAAAATTGAATAATTTTTGTATTTAAATATCACCCTTATTTATGACACAGGGCAATTCTTACTAATTGTGTCAGTTGCAGTAAAGCCACAAAGCAGTAAATATTCTGGGTGCTAATGGAGATTGGGATAAGATTCCTTAGTTATGACATGATCTTTTGTTTTCTCGCTTTTGATGTCAAGAAAATGTGTAAGCAAATCTATCCACTAAATTACAAGTCTGATTTATATATTTAAATTTTTTTCAAGCCATTTCCATGTTTCTATGTAGAATTAGGAAATCAGATGAATGTTAAGAGGATAAAGGGCACTTTACATGTAATTTAGTCAGGTATATAAAGTTTTATTTCTTGAATTTGCATTTTAGAACACAGTGTAAAATCAAATTCATTTTTAGGGGGTTTCTAAATGACTATATTAATGCTTACCTGAGTCCTTGCCTGTCTCTGGTTTTACTACAGTTCCTGGTTTATATATTAAAAGGCCTATGGAGATGTCAATTTTGTAATGCTTTTAGAAAAGAGCTATTCCTTATACATTAACTAGTAGGTGGAGAATTTGCCTAGATATTTGTGGGGGCTTTTAGACTTAAGCATTCCTTTTTATGTGATGTATGGGATTGGACAATGGCTGTACATTTTAAATATTCTCTTAATTCTATACAGTGACTAGATAATTATCTAATTAGGTAATATGTGAATGGTTAATATTATTTCCCACAGACAGATGTTTTTCTAACATGGAAAATTCTGAATATAGTGAAGTATCAGTAAGGTTTTAATTAATTTATATTTTTACATTATGTTTTTATTTTACATGTAAATCAAAGTGGAACTTGACTAGTCTAGAAATTTCCAGTTGTTTTTTTCCCTAAAAAGCAAAGGCACAACATTTTTTGGTAATAATTTGTTCTGAAATGCTACTTTTATGAAGTATGTACATACTTTAATGGTGGTCACTTTAGGAAACATAGGGGCATGGATATAATTTATCCTACTTGTATCTCCTGCCTGTTAGGATTAGGTGTAACATTCCACAATTATTTTGAATTGCAGTGAAGTATAACCAGACCCTTAAAACAGATGTGTTTTCTTTCTAGAGTTCTTTATTCTTATATTTTCAAATTTAGATTTGTTGTCTTTTAATCTTCCTTTACAGTATTTTCTATCAATATCAAATGTTTTGTTAGCAATTATACAAATGTTCTGACCTTGTTTGATATGTAAATTTAAGGTGGTGGTGGTCTCTTGTTCTTCAATATTAATTTTTGTAAGGATACCTTTTTACAATGAATGAAAGCAATTGAGCACATCTTATTGTTTTAACATTGAACCCACTTCAGAGTTCATTTTGGTCCCTCTCCTGTTACTTACTTTTCCTGGCTGCCTTTATCTCTTTCAAAATAAATGTTCTAAATTTATCACCTCCTTATAACAATGAATAGGTTGGAGTTGGGCATTACCGAACATACATATTCCTGAATAGGAATACTATGTATCTTTGCAGTGCCTACTGTTGCTATGATTGTATGTCACCAAATATTGAAAGCAACTAATGTTTGGTTGGTAATTTTTTTTATAAAATATTTGATGTAATTTATGGTGTTTCAGATTTTTTCTTCACCTTTTGTTCATTTAACCAACAGTGCTTACCATGTACAATTACTGTTTTAAGTGTTATGGGAGATAAATAGGTGTTTAGTGGTATTGGTTTACAAGGGGCTTAAAAGTTGTTAGAACGATTAAGACGTTATCCAGTACATTGAAGCTAACACACTAAAAAAAAGTATGATTTCTTTTGCTGTGATTCAACTGTAAAGTGTAGATTTAAGGTGGGATTTGTTTTTCTGGCCCTTTTATTTTCAAAGCAATAGCATTTAGACATGTATTCTCTTCTGTAAGAAACCACAGATTTTGATTAACAGGCAATTGGAAGAGCATGATTAAATTCAGAAAGATTAACTGAAGGGTTTTTTTTAATGTCACATTTTTACTGTGTAAATGTTTGCTTCCATAAAAATAGTTAGAATAATAAATAAGACTTTGGAAACAGAAAAGTGAAGTATTTTTAAAAACTTTTTAAATAGAGATCAATCAGAAATAAAGTAGACTTTAGTACCACCCCTTGAAGATATAAAATATTGTGTGATGTAATTGAAAGAGCAAATAGGCTCTTTCTGTCAGACAGATTGGATTAGATTCTGTGCGTGTTCACTTTCTAAGTGTGTGACTGTGGCTGTGGAGTTTCAGCGTATTCATTCATATGGGAATTACCGTCCCATTCCACAAGGCATTTCAGAGGATTAAGTGAAATAATGTGATTAAGGTATACAGTTCGTAATAATTATCCCATTCCACAAGGCATTTGAGGTGATAAGTGAAATAATGTGATTAATGTATACAGTTTGTAGCACACAGTAGAACCTTAGTAAATTAGATTCCTACTCTGATACATTTTTGAAGCTCTTGAACATGTCCAGGGTGGACATATACTGAGTACTCCAACATACCAAACTTCCCCACTTAAATTGTCTTTATTATTAAGGCCCAGTCCCAGATGGCATTTGGTTAAAATGTAGGTTACCAGGTAAGCATATAATTGATTTAATTATTTTGGAGCTTGACCTTCACCTCCTCATCACCCAGTATCACATTTAATAAATTTATTTAAATTAGCAGCTTATAAATTCAGAAGTATGTTCTTGAGCTATATATACTTGGCTGAAAATAATGCCTCAGTATTCATTTGAATTCCATAAAGCCCATCCACAAAGCACAAAGAACACATAGGGTTAGTGTAATTTTTTGTATTTATATTTAAACTTCAGGGTTATATACATTTGTTGTATTCTAATATAGTGTTCTTGCTAAACAGCGCCTTCCTTCAGTGTAATTCTTCTCTGAATGTCATGTTTGACCAGCATTTTAACAGTCCTTATATGGTAGATTGTTACTTTGAAGACCCCTCAATGAACTCTGCTTCTCATTGTTTATAACCTTGTCTAGTCCCCTCCTACACAGAGTCCAAGCTAAACCTGGGACTCCTTTGATGAATAAACTAAAGCAGAAGTGCTGCTTTGCCATTTCCAGGACTGGCCCCTAAGCTGGCGTGGTGGCTGGCAGTTTCTTGCTTTTGAAATGCTCTGTCTTGGAACCCAGCAGCCATGCCATGAGGCAGCCCAAGCAGCCATGTGGAGAACTGAGGTCTCTAGCCAGCAACCCACCTGAGTTCAGCTGGGCTTTGTAGTGGCTTTAACCACCCAGGTGTCCCAGACGTTGTAGCCTCTGCCGAACTCCAGTCCAGCCTCCAGGTGTGACATGAGCCATCCTAGCACCCTAGCAAACCCACAGTTTTGAGGGTAGTTTGTTATCTAGTAATAGATAACTGACCTGCCCTACTCTAAGGAAATATAATTCAATTAATGCTTATTATCTTTTGGGCAAGAAAGATGGCATCATTTCCCAGGTGGATTACTGGAAATGGTTCTTTCATATCATAGCTCCTTGGAAGGTCAGTGAAGATTTTTAAATAAATCCCCAAATATTATTTCTTTAGATACATTGAATTTGTATCTTAGAATTTAAGATTTTTTTCCCCTCAGAATGCAAAAAATAGTTTCATGTGCATCTTTTGGGATTATGGTGTTAGGAGAAAAAGCAGAAACTTGAAAGCAGAAGACCAAATGTTAACATTACTAGCTATGTGATCATGGCAAGTTTTATTATGTATCTTGAGTTCTCGATTCTTTAGTCTAAAAAATAAGGATTGGGCCACATTAACTCTAAGATGCCTTTCAACTCTAACATTTGAAGAGTGTAATATATTTTATAATTTATTTTTTATCAGTTAATAGTAATTACCGTGATAGAGAATTGGATTGTATAAGAATCCATAGAGTCACATTATTGAAACACTTCTGATGTTTGGAATAAAGTTTATATAGAGCCTTTTTCTCTTTAAAGAAAGTTTTTAGCATTACCTGTGGGCACATGCCTGACTCCCTATGGCCTTTATCATCATCCTCTGTTCTTGCCAAATTTCGGTAGAAAAAAGGTCATACCATTTTCTAATTTTCAGCTTTCATGGATCTCAGAGGTTACTTGGGATTACAAGAAGGTCAGTATGTAATAAGTCCGCATTAGGGAATTCTTCAAGTACTTTAGGTTTAATTATATATCTAATCAGGTCTCATCTTCGAAGTATGTCTTGCTGAGTGATGCATGTCTTGTTGTAATGCAGAAATCCCTTAGAGCAAGTTTTGCTGTCTACTTATGTTGGGATGTAATGTGTAGTCTTTATGCTTATATATATTCATTTTGCAACAAGGGATTAAAATGGCTTTTTTATTTTTCATTAAGGAATCTCTTCTACTAAAACAGCCTCTATCTTGTTAGGCATGGCGTTTCTGCTGGTGGGGGTGGTTAGAACCCGGGCCAGGGGCGCTGGCTTTGAGAAAAGCATCATTAGTGGAAAGAGCCCACAGTGGAAAAAGCAGGTGGTGAAACCTAGGAGTTCATTTTAGCTCTGCTTAGCTACCCCCTCTGAATTTTGATTTCTCCTACACTCATGGTCAGAAAGCACAAGTTTTCTTGCAGCTTTGAGTTTGTAGTTAAGGGATAGAAAATGAATGAGTACTACATCATTTTGATATGACTGTGATTCATTATTAAAAATTGATTTAGAAACCAAATTACAAAAATGACACTCCTGAATATCCCTTTAAAATGCTAAGAATAGGCTTTTTCTCCCTCTACAATTAAAAATTCTATAAGGTAGGGTGAATTACAACCGCAGCAGTAGTTTGCAAAATACCCATCTGGCTGAGTGGCAAGGGAATAGGTGGATCAGGAAGAAACACACAAAGTAGTTTCAGTGGTTCTGCAGCTAAGTGGGATGGTGGGTAGTGTCATTTGCATATTTTTATGTCTCAATTATTACATGATAAAGAGATTTTAAAATGCTCCTAAAATGATTATGATTTGATTATGATCTCTTTGACTTGAATTGTTCAGTTAATATCAATTGACAGTGGCGTATTCTACAAAAAGCTGTAAAATCCTTTCAGTAAAGGGTGAACCGTACTGTATAAAAAGGCATACTTAGGTACAAAGGGAAGTCTACTTTCAGAAATTCATCTGGCCTGATGAGAAGCAGAAAAAAGTGAAGAGTTAATTATGGGTTTAAGAACTTTGAAGCCATCTGTAGCTTTGAATTAGCCTTATTAGAAACAGTTGTTTGGCCGTAATACAAAACCAACATAAACTATTGATTTCTTAATTCATTCTGTTCAGGCTGCAATACAATAGGCTGGGGGGCTTAAAGAACAGAAATTTATTTCTCACAGTTCTGGAGGCTGGGAAATCCAAGATCGAGGTTGATTTCTGATGGTGGTCTCTGTTCTCGGCTTGTGGAGGGATGCCCACTTGCCAGGAGAGAAAGTGGGCTCTCAGGTGTCTCTTCTTTATAAGAGCACTACTCCCTTATCATGAGGGACCTGCCAAAGTTCCTTTTTCCAAATACTGTCACATTGAGGGTTAGGGCTTCCACTTAGGAGTTTGGGGGAGCGACCCAAATATTATAAGACTTGGTCATTTTTGTATCACTACCTTTTTCTTCTTTTTTTTTTTAAGGAAGTATAATCGCTCAGGAAGCCTTATTCCCTCTCCCCACAAGCATGTGCATCCATTCACACACTTGTTCAATTAAATTAGAATTATAAAAGGAAATTTCTAAAAACATCAAGAATTTTCATAATACTCTATTTAAAAGAACACTGTTTTCAGTGACTAATAAAACATCGTTCTGTGCTAAGAATGGCATCAGTAGTAAAATTTCAAAAACACTATAAATACTTTGCATAATTTTTTGAAATGCATATTTGGCCAAGTAAGTACATTTGGAAGTAGGCTAACTCCAAATATAAAATGTTTCATGTATTGATTTTTCCTTCTGTAAAGATACTTTAGTTTTTTAATAGTAACATAATAATACCCAACTCTGAATACCATAATATCCATTAAGTTAATCTTTGAGTCTCAGAGAAGGTTCAGTACCCGTGAGAATTGGGGAAGGGGCCTGTGGGCAGAGTACAGAACTAGAGACCTCTACGCCTATGTATCTTTGGCTTCTGAATTCACCTTTGCAAATCAGAAACAAGAAGGACTTTATCACTGAAGGTGACAACATATCTCGAAAGTCCTAGAGCTCTTAACTATATTAAAATCAGCTAAAGGAATTTATCATTCTTCTTTACACACTTAAAATGTCTATCGAATGATCGACGGTGGAAAGATTCTCTCAAAAATAATCCTTAAATGCCAATCAGTGTAACTTGTCCCTGATTCAAGAACAAGTTATTTGTTGAACATTAGCTAGAATCTTGGATGTTTCGATTTGAAAACCTAAGCTTGTAAATATTAACTGTAAAAAGGAATTCATGTGAGGTTTGGGTAGTGTGAAAACTTTTCCCTTTAAAAGTATAAAACATCAGGTTACTATCAGACCAAGAAACCTGGTTTCCATAAAGTATGCCAGCTGTTCCTCATTAAACAATGCAAAATTAATGTTGCACCTTCTGAGGGTGCTAAACATTTTTTTCCATTTAAACCCTGAGAGAGGATGCTAGAAATTCATTTTCATGCATACATTTCAATTTCTGCTGATTCTGAGGCTGGAAAAAATAAACAAATTTCTGGCTGCCGAGGAATCCCCTTGGAGTTTCCACAATGATAATATTAAGTTAAAATTGAATTAAGTTGGCATTCAGAGTGTTGTTCTCACAAAGATTACCCTGTGGATTTCCTGTCGTTTCTTGTTTGTTCATTTCCTTTCTCTCCCTTAAGATACATGCACTTGAGATAAAGACAGTCCTTTATATTATCACTTTAAAAATAAATTTTTACTGTATAAGGCAGGTAAAGTATAGAAACTTAGTTTCATAAGATATTTCATAAATTCAACAAATTTCCAAGTGCTGTAGGTCCCTTTCTAAAGATGACTGCATATGTTACTTTGGAAGAGCATCCTCTTTGGGGCTATAAGGTACCAAGCATCTTCAGCAGTCTGTCTGTCTAGACTTCATAGACTCTCATTTGGAAGAGGAGTTGAATAGTAGCTCGTCTGACCTCCCAGTGCAAGTATGGGAACCTTTGCTGGGGTAACAGACTGTCAGGTGACCGTCATCTGCTCTGCTTCAATACCTGTTTGTTTTTTTTAAATGAGATCCTACTTGTTTGTATCAAACTACATGTAAATTGAGTGTTGAATTTAGGGTTTCACACTTTCTGGAGGGATATTAATAGCTAAAGGGTGACCAAGATGGTATCCAGGAAGTCACTCTCTAAAAAGCAGTTGAGGCAACTGGAGAGGTTAAATTCAAGAGGAGACCAATGTAGAAAAACTCTGCACTCGATAGAGGCAGATCAATTATCTTCTCATTTCAGCAATTTATTATTCTTCCTTGTCCTTCAGTAATTCCTGTTTTAGATGACTTCTTTTGTTTAGAAGTTTTCCATTTCTAAAGTGCTCACCCAATGGTATGGTCACACCCTTATCGTTGTTCGGGTTTAATATGTGGTGCCCTGCGGATCAGAGTGCTGAAGCGGTCACAGCTACCGAGGCATTCTCTCCCCGCCGAGAATAACCCCTCTGCCACTTCACCATACTAGTTCATTTCTGAGCATCCCATGCAGAGCCGCAGTGCCCGGCCAAAGGAAAAGAGGGAAGGGAGAGCCAAAGTTCTGAAGTCAGGCCATCTGGATTTGACCTCTGGCTCTGTTATTCACTTGCTGTAGTAATCCCCCTGTTCCTCAGTTTCCTCATTTGTTATGTAGATATGCTAATAGTTTCTATCCCTGGTAGTAGTTATGTAAAGTAAACAAGTTAATGCATATAATACACTTTGAACAGTACTTGGTACATAGGAGATACCCAGTAGATTTTGCTATTGTTTTCAAAAAATACTTTTTTTTTTCCAAAATGTTTTTGTATCTTCTGTTTCTTTTTAGCCTGAAAATAACTGTGAGGAAGCCAAGTCTGTTGTCACCCAACTCTCCCCATTACAAAGATTGTGACTTAAAAACATTAAAACATTAAACACTCTTAGGTTATAGGATTAATATCATGCCTATTAATGAATAGTCTTGATACAGTCCACTGAGATGAGCCCTTAGCGAAGGTTAGGTGTGGTCTGCTCTAGGCCGTGTTTGAGAGAATAGTTGGCCGAGAGGTCCAGGACCAGAGGAAAAGACTCATAATAGGAGAGAAAACTTTATAAGAGGATCGAGTAATATGTAATCTGTAGAAAAAAATCAAGTTAAAGGAGACATAGTTTCTTAGAAAAGTATTAAAGTAACTTTTAAATTCTGTTTCTACTTTGGTTCATTAATTTTTATTCTCCAGATATAGTTTTTCCTTTTAATTATCTTTATAATAGCCCAAGAGTTGAGAACCTTCAAAGACACTGTTTAATACTCATTGTGACACTACTTAAAATATCCCTTCCAAAAACAGGCGGAGGTGATGGGATGTGCTCATTTCCCTGGACTCCTGCCCATATCGATTCTTCAGCTTTTAATTTATTTTGATTCTGATCTATGCATCCCTGTCTCAAAGAACTTCTTAATCATGTCTCTGTGCCTAAAAGAAATTTAATAAACTTTGATTATGTAGTTATTATATTTTCCTGGGAATTTTATATTAATGGCTGATACAGTATTTTATGTGTACAAGGGAAACATTGATCTTAACCAAATAAATCTGAAAGAGATGTGTTTTGTTAAGATGGCCGGAACAGAGATGAAATAGCCTAAATGTCCATTTATAGGTAATGAGTATATAATTACAGTCTACTTATGCAATGGAAATACAGTACAAAGAACCAGACCCATATGTACTAATAGGTTAAAAGAAAGAAGCAAATCGTAAAGAAATAACTATCCGTTTGACAAATAACAGCAAAAGAACTCAAGAGAAAAACGTGTATACACAGAAAAAAATCTCAAATGGTAACGTGCAACTATAAACAGATTACCTTTGAGAAAGAGGTTTGTTGGACTAGAGGGAGAAATAGAGAGAACATTTTACTTTATATTATTTTATAAAGAATATGTTACTTTTATAATTTAAAAGTGAATTCTGTTGGTTGGGGAATGGTGAGCAAATATAAAGTAATTGATATTGAGACCAGATGAAACTGAGAAAATACTTGTGTAGTACCTCATTTTTGAAACCAGATCTGAATAAAAGCATTTTACACACACACACACACACACACACACACACAGTAGAAACACGCATTGGAATTTTTAAGTGTAATGATTTTGTATTTGTTTATATATGTTTATTTAAAAGATGGCAGGAAGTTAATATTACAGAAATGACATCTACGATTCACAAGTTCAGAGAAGTAATACTTGCAAAACTGGTGGTACATTGATCAGTCTTATCACTAAAAGTAAAATATCCAGATACAGGGTGTCACTTGATGTGATAGAAATACTATCTATGAAATATTCAAGTTCCATTTGAAGGAGGAAAATTAACTTCCATTGCATATAAAATATACATGGTATAGGCACACGTTAAGTAATCACACAAGAAAAGGGAACAACTAACAGTTTCTGCAACAAGTCAGTATTATGAGAAAAAAAAAAAAAGGAGGATGCAGACTGTTAGAGATATAGGGAGACTTAAAGGCACAATATCCAAATGTATTGATCCTGACCAGCAAACCAACTCTAAAAAGTTTTTGACATAATCAGGAAGTTTGAATATTAACATGGGCATTAGCTGGTATAATAGTAATATTAGGGTTTTGAAAGAAAATGCCTATAATTTATAGAGACCCCTACAAAAGTACATAGGGGTGAAATGTTACAGTGTCTTGAATTTGCTTCAGAATACTACAGTGACAAAAATAAAAAATAAAAAGTGATACCAGAGGCCAGTGTAACAAAGTCTTAATAGTTAATAATTAATGGATGTTGAATCTGGGTGATGAGTACACAGGTGTTCAAGTGTTGAAAAGAACAGCACTGGTTTTTATCTTAATGGTTTTATCTCATGAAACCATTTTGTAATTGTAACAGTAGAGCAAGAACCTGGAAGAAGAATTTGAATAGTGTCATATCATTGAGCTTGCATGGAACTGAGAAAAACGACACTTGCTCCTTTTTAAGAAGTGAATTGTTAGATAGAAGGAGTATTACCTTTTGTTTATCTCTTGAGTCAACTCCTAATAGGATTTTTCTCCTAATTTGGTGAAGTATCAGTAAGTCTTGTCTTATTCTGAATGCATGGGTTCCCTTGCATGTGCACACACGGACACACACAATTTCCTGACTTGGGAGCACTCCAGAAACCAAGAAACTAATTCAGCATTAAGCCTGACTAGAGTCGGGTGACCAACCATCCCAGTGTGCATGTGTTTCCTAGGACAAGGAAAGTCCTTGGCAAGCCAGTATGAGTTGGTCACCCTAGTCTGGAAAGTTCCAAAGGATTTGATCTAATTCAAACTGAGTCTCCATCTTAAAACCAATATGCACTATACTTCATGAGGTTGGACAGCGCCCTGTGGTGAATTAACGCCATGGCTTCCCAGTTGTGGTCTTGTTTTTTCCTAGGGAACACATCAAACATCACACAGGCCTGCGCAGAAACATAGTTGTAAACCTTTCGCACAGATTTAAAGTCAAATTCACCAGGCTGGATTATTCTTGTCCTCTGTTCTTTTTTGGTAATATAAATCAAAAGCTGACAATAACTTTCTTTTTTTTAAATACCCTACTACTTATGAAGTACTAGGTTAAGCCCTTGAAACATAAAATTAAGATTCATTCTCCATTCTCAGTGACCTCACAGTGGATTAGAGGAGACAGATACATGAATAAATAACTATATGATTTTATGAGAAGTGTTAATGAAAGATTATGGCAAATAGTTTTAGGACCAGTCTTTGGTAAATTACTTTTGTTTTTATTGCAAAAATATTGTCCAAAGACAGAACAAAAGGAAAAGAGGTAATCATTTTGGAGTATTGATATTTTGGAATCTCTTATTTGAGGAATGCCCCAAACTTTGTACTTTATAAAAACAGAATAATAATAATTTTAAGAAATTAAGATTGCATTTTTCTAATATTTTATGCTTCCTAGATTAAAAATCATAGAGGTCTGGGTATTCTGTCTGTATGGTAGCTGTTAACATCAACAGCTTTCTCAGCACCATTAGAAGAGGGAACCCTTTCCCCTGACCCAGCAGTCCTTTGTGAGATGGCAATCTGTGCTGTGTGTAAAATGTCAGTGCTAAAATCCCCTTGCGATCGGATATGTGACATAATACATTTAAATCTTGAAAAACAGTTTTCATGATTTCTTTCTCAGTGGGGAAAAAAAAAGATCTAGAAATTAAATTTTAGTATTCTAGACACATGATAACATATAGGTCTTCCAAAACTGATAGCTGCATTATGTGTCCATAAGATTTTTTTATTTTGCCTTTTAACCCTCAGGAATATTTTGTCTTCCATTGTTGTTTGGATTTGTTACGAAATCATAAGAAATTAAATTTAAGTGGGAACGTATTTTGTTACTGGAAGGCCTTTAACTTTTTCAGAAGGCATTTCACTTTTTTTTTTTTAAAGATTTTATTTATTTTATCTTTAGAAAGAGGGGAAGGGAAGGGGAAAAGGAGGGAAACATCAATATGTGGTTGCCTCTCACACGCCCCCTACTGGGGGGTCTGGCCCACAACCCAGGCACGTGCCCTGACTGGGTATCAAACCAGCGACTCTTTGGTTTGCAGGCCAACGCTCAGTCCACTGAGCTATACCAGCCAGGGCTCACTTTCTTTTTTTTAAGCACTTTTTAATTACTTAACAAGTACATGTTTTTGTAAAAAATAAAAATAAAATACCAAAATGTATACAGTAAAAAGCTGAAATCCTCCTTTCAGCTCCTCCCTGGCCCCTCCCTTTCCACAGTGTTCTTTACTAAGGCTTTGCCTGGTTTGGTGAGGAAGAAGGGAGTCGGAGTGACTGGATTCAAATCCCAGCTCTGCCACATGCTAGCTGTGTATCCTTGGGCACAAGCCTCCCTTTTCTCATCTGTAAAATGGAGGCACCGTAGTAAGGGCTTGAGGGAGTATTGAATGAGATGAAACCAAAAAGCACTCAACGAAACCCCTACACCTAGTTGGATTCAGTTTAAATTTTAATATGAGAATTTTCCAGAAGATATTTCACCTAGTGCAATCTAATTCCCAGTGGCTTCAGCTAATTAATAATTACGGCAGTTGAGCTGTGTACAGTGAACCAAGAGAAGCAGAGTGAAAGATGACAATCAGAAAGTTGGAGAGTGATGGGAGAGGTCTTTTGTGGCCATCTAGACAATTACAAAAACCAGCTTTTACTTGGATTGAGGTGAAGAGCCATTAGAAGATTTTGAGCAAAGAGCTTGTGTATCTACCACACTTTAACAGAATCATTCTCCTGCTATGTTGTATAGACTCCAAGAAGATTATGCTGGAAGCAAGGAAACCAAGTTGAAGGCTGTTACAGCCAACCAGCTGAGAGAGGATGATGGCTTAGACCAAGGTGGTGACAATAGATAGTGTGAGAAGTGATTGGATTCTGGAGATATTTAGAGATAAAGGCAATAGAAATTCTGTCTGATACAGTGAGCATAGTGTGTGAAAGATGGGGATCAAGAAAGACTCTCAGATTTTTACCTGAGTACCTAAAAGGACAGAGTTACCGTTAATGCAGTACGAAATTCTATAGAGTAGCTTTGGTCATGATAAGCATGAGAGGTCTCCTGTATAGCCCTATGGTGCTGTCAAGTAGAAAGTTAGATTATGAGAGACTAAAGTTCAGTAAAGATAATTCGAGCTAGAGATATAATTAAGTTGTTAGTGTATGAATGTTATTTAAAGCCCTAGGACTGCATGAGATCACCACAGGAATGAGTATAATAATAAAGAAAAGATGTCTAAGGACATAGTCCTAGAGTACTCCAATATCAAGAAAATAAGGAATAACCAGAAAAGAATACTGAGGGGTGACAAGTGAGGTGGGTAGCTTGATGTCCTAGACACCAAGGAGAAAAACCTCAAGAAGGATGAAGTGATCAGTTATGTCAAATAATGCTGATGGTAAAGTAAGATGAGGACTGACAAATGACCACTAAGAACTTCTAAGTATGTAAGATAGTAAGGTAATAATAAGTAATAGCTATCATTTGTTGAGCTTTTTCTATGTGATACTCTCTTACATGCCTTATATGGTCATCTTTAATCCATAAAATAGCCTTTATGGTAGGAATTATAATTCTCGTTTCACAGATATCAGAAGCCAGGGCTCAGAGACATGAAGAAAAATTAGTCCAAAACCACATATCCTAAAATTTTGCTAAGCAAGAATGCAAACCCAGAACTTAAAAGCCTTTATTCATTTCCTTACATTGTGCCACCTGGACTTATGTTAAAGTCGCACCCACAGCTGTATGATAGGGTTATCATTTGTCACTATTTTAGCTGTGCATGTATGTGTAGGATAAGTGAAAGCTGCCTTTAATGCTTTATGCTTCACTGCAAACCTGTATCATAAAAGGTTTACATATGCAGGGGTTTTTTTTAATGGCCTGATTCCAAGAAGAAAACTTTGAATTATGGGACTTCTTTAACTAAGGATTCTTTTTTTGTAAGCATTCTACAATCTGAAAATATTAGTGATAATTTTTCTTAGAGTAGAATAATATTTAGATAGATTTTTAGGTAAAAGTTTTTGTATTTGCAATTGCTCCTACTTTATCACTGTGGATGTTTGACTTTTAAAACATTCCCAATCAAAAACAAAATCTGTTTTAAGAATAAATCTGAGGTGTGCAAACTGACAGTGTATAATGATGTCTTAAATGTTGTGTTCTTGTGTTTACTAGTTTACAACCACAACAAAATTATCAAATAACATGTGTGAGTATTTTACAAATGGGTCTGCTTTATTTTTTCCAAACTGAAATTGTGCTCTGTTAATTATCCTACCATTTAGAAAATTACTTTTATCATTGCTTTGCCACTTGGCAGTTGGGGTATAAAGTTGGCACTATGTGGTAGCCATTCATTAATTTAGTCTGGGCCACATGATGTTAATTGCTTTGCTTCAAAAGATAGCATTTGGTGTATATAATGTTTAGTTGTAAATTTTTTTCTAGAGGAAAAACTCCTGGGCTCTAACTAGCATAAGCTTTTTTAAATCATCCTTTGTTCTCAATTTATACTTTTTTCTTTTTTGCTTTCTACCATTTCCTCAAATTGATTGCATGCATTTTACAGATTTTTTATGTGCTTGCTAGTGATACTGTTGAGTTTGCATAATTAGCATCCACATTAGAATGACTGCTTGGAAACTGTCATCCATATTGTTCTATATTTACTTTCCCTGTGAATCCATCTAGTCCCATAGCTCAGCTACCTCTGCTTGATGCTGCTATCAGTTTTGGTAACTGACACTGTCATTAACTCTCTCCTAGGTTAATTCTGCAGTCTCCTGTTCATGTCTTCTTGTCATTGGGTTTGCACCGCCCCCCCCCCCCCCGCCAATTCATTATCTGTGGAGTAACTAGAATGATCTTTCCAAAACTTCATTCTTAAGTAATTTTCTGCCTTAAGTCCTTCAGAGGTTTCCCATTGTTCTTCCAATCTCCCCCAACCTCATACTATTAAATACTTAGCCACTGAAATTTTTTTAGTAACTCAGTTATACCATGTCCACTGGGTATTAATGCGTGTTCTTCACAGTACTTGGAATGGCGTTTCCCACCCTTTTGCCTCAATGATTTGTGTTTATCTTCAAGTCTTTCCCCAGGAAGCAGTTCTGAGACTCTCCCTGACCCCACTCCTTTCTTTTGGCCTCTAGAGTGGTGTAGGTATGCATCCTCTAGCTTTCATGGCATCCTTAGTATTTGTCACATTTAATTATTTTTGTCTGCTTTCTGTGGTTGACTCCTCGGAAATTAGACTTCTGTTTCCTCATCTTTTGCCCTGAATAAAAAATTATTTTATATGTATTTCATTTAGGGATTTCATGTTTTTAAGGAATAAGAAACCCCACAAGGGCAAAGTATGGAGCGTTCTTATTTACCATGCCATCCCTAGTAAATAGTAAAATATATTACTATTTTAAAGCTTTATAGCCTCAAAATGATTTTTAGAAATCCAGAAACTAGATTTTTTTCTTATGTTTTGTCCTTCTAAGTAAACTGTGTATGTATTCATTTATTTAGTAACTTTGTTCATTTTCAAGAATAAGAAATAAAAACATTGAATCAACTATATACAAATACAGTTTTCTAAAGGTACTCATATAAAAAAGGACAATCTTTTTGTATATCAGCAATGATAATGTCACTTTTTCCATATAATATTAAATGACAGCTATGACTTTGAAAAGAGCTACTGATTTATTGACCAGTCATCCAAAGCCATCATTGTCTCAGGGGGAAGCTTCCCAACTGCAATGTAAAGTCCAATTTAGTCCAGAAAATGGGCCAAAATGGAATAACAGGGACTAGTTTTACTTTCCTCTCCAAAACAATTTTTTTAAAAAGTAGCAAATATATGAAAGAATGGTTTTCAGAAATTGGACATCAGGCAGTACCTGGCAGTGATCACTGAGAGACAGGAATCAGATCAACTGAGTTATGTGATTGCTCGAGTTTACTGCCTAGTCAACATTCCCAGGTCTTAGCTCGGGTAGGAGAAACCCAGGAGGAGCCCATGGTCTCCCTGATTTGAGAAGATGGATTTAGAGGCATGAGGAGACCACAGGGTCAGAGTTAGTTGGGTGGAGGACCTGGGAAAGGGGTGCTGCACAGAGAAGAGACTGCAGGAGATCGGCAAAGCGTCTCTTTACTGTCTTCAACTGAGCACTGATTAACATGGATATGAAGAAACTGCATGCAGCTGATAAAAGAACCACCCAAAAAGGATTAAAGATAACAGTCCTAGCAACTCACACAGAATCTGTAATCGTTTTTGTTGCCACCAGCCAAAGAAGGCATACCTCATAATTCATTAGATATCATAGAGCGCTTGGAAAGGATAGTGCCTCCCTGCAAAAGAAAAATTAGTCCTGCTTAACAAAGCTTAAAAGCAAGCTTTGAAAGCAGCCTAATACATGCGTAGTTGGAGACTCTGAAGCCGAGAGTGGTGGAAGAGAGGGCAGAAAAAGTATTAGAAGAAATAATAACTGCAAATTCCCCAAATTTGGTGAAAACGATAAATAGCAGCTTCAACAAGCTGGGGAGGGGAGGAGAGGAGAAAAATTAAGAAAACTATGTTAAGGTGCATCACAATCAAATTGCTTAAAGCCAGTAATGAAGAGAATGTGTATTAAAGCATCCAGAGGAAGAAAACCACATAACCACATGTACAAAGGAACAGAGTTAAGCCTTCTGGCAGATGTCTAGTCTGAAACAATGCAAGCCAGAAGATAAACCACATCTTTAAAATATTAAAGGAAGGGGAAAACGGTCCTCGAAAATAACTTGATACACCATAGAGGTATTATTTGCAATAACATTTGGCACGTGTCAGAAAGTAGAAACTTGGATGGGCATGTTGTTTGATGATAAAAAAATTTTTATCTATTTTTTGTATGGCATTTTACATTTAAAAAATGCTTTTCTATGGAAGAAAACTTTATTTTCACTCATTTTTAAGATATTTAGGATGGATGATTTTATCCCTGTTTTATACATGAAGAAGCTAAAATACATAGGTAATGTGATTTTCAGTTTCATAAGATCCAGGAATATAATCAGGTTTCTTGACTTCCTATTCAGTATTCTTATAATGAGGTGTCCTCTTTATTAGTTGTGTTTTGCTCAAAATATATTTTTCAAACATAGAGACAATCAGAACGTATAAAATGTGTGGAGTGCTAAGAACACAGTAAAAGATAATACAGTATTTAGTAATTCTTTTGTATCTTGACATTTGGAGTAGTATGTAAAGAAAATAAATTGAAAATTTTATTAAATCCCAAGGCCCAAACAGAAGAAAGGAAAAATGAGAGTGCATAAAAGTATATTAGACCCTGTGTGAAAAGATGTTACAGTATTTAAACTTCAAGTAAATGAGCAAAAGTGGAGAAATTGCTTTGGTTAATGAAATAATGTTATTTCTGATTTTTTTAAAGTTCAGTTTATTTTAATTATAGTAAATTTCAACAGAATCTTTCAATAATTTGGTTCAAATTAAAATGTCACAGAAATTAGTTGGGAAGAACTTTATTTTCTTTTTGTATTTATACTGTATGTATAGTATATAAAATAAAAGAATTAAATACTACCTTGGCACATTTCATTGCGTGCATTGTAGCAAATTACTTTTGACCCATTGCTAGAAGCCTCATGGAATGAAGATGGTCCATTGTCCTTTTTGTTTCCACTCAAGTTTCTTCAAATAGTTCCTGAGGGAGACTTTTCAACCTTTCCTATTAAACAGAAATTTTGAGTAAGTCTTTATGATAGAAATGGGATTGAAGAGTTAGAACTTGAAAGGTGGATGGGATTTAAATAAGCCAAGAAGAATGTTTCCACTGATGAGGGGTAGAGCCCTGGCATGTCTTCCCAGAACAGTAAGAGTGGTTCTTGTAGGAAAGAAGTAAGAAGTAATGTAGAGAAGTGAGGGCAGGGCTTGATTACCAAAGACCTTTCAAAACAAGTAAGAGAAACTGGTGATTGGTACTGAAATTAGAATTTACTCTTGAAGTGAATTGTCTCTCATCCAGTTAGGACATAGGAATTTTTGGCACTACAATGCAGTACTTTTTTGTGTGTATGTTAACATTCATTGACTTAAATCTGAACAAATCTAGATTAAATGGCAAAGCAAGAATTCTTTACCTGAAGAACATGTTTTCTTTGTGTTTTCTAGTCCACTCCTTTGCATCTAGCAGCGGGCTACAACCGAGTTCGCATAGTCCAGCTGCTTCTCCAGCATGGTGCCGATGTCCATGCAAAAGACAAAGGGTAGGTGTGCTCATTTATTTCCTTTAATGGTTTTGCTCATGATGGATTGTTACACTTTGTTTTCAGCATCTGATATGCTAACATTGTTGAGCACTAGACAAAGAAAGTCACATATCCTATTTTTTTACAGCTTGGGTTGCATTTTAAGAATGTTTGCAACTTTGATTTTATTTGTATATACTACTTATTAAGGATGCTTCTCATAATAATTTCCTTAATTTAATTTTATTGCAGTTCTAATATTTGAAGTTAAAATTTGTTTCTGTCCATTGCAATTATTATTTTTCAACTCAAGTTACATTTCGGAAGGACAGATAAAACATTTAAAATTCTGATCATCTATTAATATAGCTATCATATTCATCTGACATAAAAGGATCATCTCTTATTAATAAACCAAAATCATAAATATGTAGTATTCTAATTTGGCTTTTTCCTGATGAAATTTTGGATGTCTGACCTGGGAAAACCTAAAAGTTCCTTAGGAAGGTTGACACGACTAGGGGAGGAGGCACCAAGAAAGCAATTAGATCATTTACTTTATGAGTAGGTATGTTTTGGAAAACTTTGTACCAGAGTCCTATCTAGTCTCCAGGGACATAGAAATTCCAAGTCTGCTGTCATTTATGATGGCCAACATTTCTCATTATTCCACATTACGATCAAAAAGATAATTTGCCCTTACTATCCAGGTAAAGTACTGTCCAGGAATTGGCAGCATAAACAGGAGAAGCTCTGGAGGAGGTTTTTCTTACATTTTGCCCCTTTCCATGTCAGGAAACAGAAATGAAGAAAGAACTCAGTACCTGAGACAGCTATCAGAGAGGAATCCATCCATTTCAGAGTCTTCTCCTTTCCATGCTCTGTTTCTCTCTTGCCTGCACCAGGTTTTATGCCATACATGAGTGGTGTCCCAACAGTGTAGGGGTACAAATGCCTGATGCTCTTGTACATCCCTGTTTCCTGGTGCATGTCTGAAAACAGATGGGTGTATAGTAGGTGAGTCATCAAGAGAAGTACAGCACGACAGGGTGCCTTTGACTCATGTAGAATGATACTCTGAAGTGCAAGTCACAATAGTTTGGGCATTTAATTCTTATGCTGGAAATTACTTTGAAAGTCAAACAAAATGGTAGGAATATTTCAAGTCTCTATCAGTTGATGTTTATTTACTGTAAATACTATATATATAAAACATGCAGTTGTTAGCACATGTTCTTCCTTTTGCCTAAATGCTTTTCTAATTGGTGTTTTTATCAATATATTTAAGGATTATATACACAAAATACAAGGTAAGTACAAAAAGTTAAACGTTAACTGTGTTTTGTACCATCTAATTAAATACTTTAAAATATTTTTTAATATAATTATATTGGGATTTATTAGATTTCTGTTTCTTAGCATTTCCTGGATAGATGACTGTAAGTTGTCTGATATTTCAGTATTTTCATTTGCCATTTTTGTTTAGTGGGCTTGTACCTCTTCATAATGCGTGTTCGTACGGGCATTACGAAGTCACAGAACTGCTACTGAAGGTAAGAGGAATTAAAAATATTGATTTTTATTTGGTTTTTCTTAATTTGTCCTGAGTTCATGTGTTTTTTAGTGAATAAAGTTTTTAAAGAGATAAAACAGTTTTTTTAAGTTATTATCATTGCCTTGAAATTTTAAAACATTCAACTTATTTTAAAGTATTTTTTAAAAGCTAAACAATATAATTAAACACTTGTTGACATTTGAAAGAGTTGTATCTGACATTTGCAGTGAAATAAATGTCTTCTGAGTTTTATCTGATCCAGTGAAATGATTACTGACCTAAAACTCTTTTTTCCCAACTCAGCATGGAGCCTGTGTGAATGCCATGGACCTCTGGCAGTTCACCCCTCTCCATGAGGCTGCCTCCAAGAATCGGGTGGAAGTCTGCTCCTTGTTACTTAGCCACGGTGCTGATCCTACTTTAGTCAATTGCCATGGGAAAAGCGCTGTGGACATGGCTCCAACTCCTGAGCTCCGGGAGAGATTGACTTGTATGTATTTATGTCCCCAAATCACTGTTGTTTGTTGCAAATTAGAATTTCTCATTTTTGTTTAGGTATTAGGGCCGGTGTTTTGTCTGACTTGGATAATGTCCTTCCATTCTTACACATACAGTAGTTTAAAATCCTTATTTCTGAGCATATCCTTTTCTTCATGATTCTGCAGGAAACTTAACTTTCATATACTACATATATACTTGTGTTTATTCAAACCGAATTCTAATTCACAAGGTAAGCCCCTCCCCCCTTTTTTAAGGCTGAGGATGAGTCAGTCACTAATCATTTATCGAATGCCCGCAATGTACCGTGCACTGTAAATACGGCAGCATAAAACTAGAAAAAATCTCTGCACTCAAAGAGCTTGTCTTCTTGTGCTGTTGGTTGTAATAGATGATATCTAATGGTATTGAGCACTCACTATTTCCCAAGCCCTGCAGCATTGCACAGTCATATTTTATTTCTTTTGTGTGTTATAGACCAAGTAAAATTTCTTGCCCACATTTACAGAAGATAAATTTTAAGATTCAGTGGAGGTAATCTAAAATACTAATACATACTATCTATGAATGTATGCATATATTTTAAATAAACTTTTTGTTTTAGAATAGTTTTAGATTTATAGAAGAGTTATAAAAACCATACAGAGGTCTCATATACCCCATACCCAGTTTCTGCTATTATTAACACCTTACATTAATATGGTACATTTGTCACAATTAACACACCAGTATTGATACCTTATTAACTAAAGGCCATACTCTAATCACATTTTCTTAGTTTTTACCTAACCTCCATTTTCTTCTCTAGGACCTCATTCAGGATACCACATTACTTTTACTTGTCATATCAAATATTGAGATATATTGAATTCTGTATGCAGGCATTTCAGGTTTAAGTTGAACTACACATTATCTACCTAATTTTTAACTGGCCTTACGGTTGGTGCTCTCTCTTACATCAGGGATTGTAAGAACCCGGTGACTAGATTTAAACACCTGCGAAAATCATTAAATGGTGACTTTAGAAAAGGACCACAGTCAAAGTGATGTTAACAGCTTTTAAGTTTAAGCAAATTTTAGACTAGTTCATGCTAAAACAGAAAGAGAGCGTTTCGATTTTGATCTTAAGTGGCAATTTAAACTTACTTTGGTGCTCGAACAGATGAGGTTAGTAGATTGCAGGGCAGCACAAACCAGATTATGACCGGGCAGATGTCTTGGCAGTGCGTCCTTGTAGAAGTGCGTTTATTCTCTCTCCCATTCAGACGACTCTTGCCGTATGTCATCTTGCATTATAGAGTTCATTTTTCTATGTGTACGCTCTATCTTCCCAGAGAAATTTAAATTCTTAGAAAGACCTTAGGTTTAAATTCTGTGATCTTAGCACCTGTGCAGTGCCTCGTGGGAATGGCATTTGTGTTGGCGCCTGTACCTCCACGTACTCCCAGCCTCACCCAGTGCATTCTGCACGTGCTCAAGTTTATTAAATTGAGTTTAACTTAACTCAAGACTAATTTTTTAAAATCTGCTTCTCATTACCTTCTTTTAGTTTATACCTTGGGCTCAGCTTGAACCCTATGTCACCATTTGACTTTTTTTTTCCTTTCAGTCATTTTACAAATTATGACTGCTGTTAGATTTTGTATTGTATTTCATTGGTCTGATTCTAACACAAGCATTAAGGTTTAACCTAAATTTGTATACTTCTATAAAGGAAGAAGTTCCCTGATAACTTGTTGAGCTTCTCAGTATCTCCTTTATTTTATTAAACAAGATTCTACCAAGGAATTATCTGAAGAAGAGGATTTAATAAAGTTGGAACTTCTCTAACTCCACTTTTTATCATCATGCCTCCTGCCTTATCCTAGGTGTTCACAATTACAGAATTCTTTTTAAGAATTCTTAAAATATAGGCCACAAAAACAATATTTTCATCAGACTCATGCTTATAGCATTTTCATCACACACATTTTTTTCTGCTCGTCTTTTTTTTTTTTTTTTTGCTGTTTTTATGAAGCCAAATGAACAAGGTAGTTTGGGTTCTGTACGTAATTGGAGCTAAAAATACTGTAGCTTTCATTCTTGTTTCTTACTGCATTTAGAAAGAGAAACTTCTAAGGCATTTTATAAATACTAAGTTTTCAGGGTAAGTTTGAGTTACTTGCAGTTTTACCACTTTTTTTTAAACTACTTAACTTACCTGAGGTTTTAAAAACAAACCTTTATGTAACTTTTACATTTAAAAGGACAGTTATATAATTGATAGTTGTTGTTTGTTTTTTTTCATTCTCTGGGTTATTTTTTTTAATCTTGAGTATTTGTCAATTAAGTATTTTAAATTTGAAAGTCAATTTGAGCAGAAATCTTTACTTTTTTTAAAGAACAAAAATACAGAGTATTTTACTTCTTGTTATTTGAGAAAATATTGTGCTGTTTAATTGCATTATTGCTTCATAATTCCTTAATACTGCAGTCTTATTGTTTATGCTTTTCATAAATTTGCCCATTTAGTTTTCCTCTGAGCTACATTTCCTGAACTTAAAGGAGTCATTTTGCTAGATGAATGGATGAGCAAAGCAAAACCATACTTTTTACTTGAAATCAGTTCTCAATACATGACCTTCCTTTGCAGTTGTCAGGATCCTGCGCCTTACAGATGACCATTTATAATTCACTTAATCCCTAATCTTATCATAATCTACAGCTTTGTTGTTTGAAAATATTGTTTTACTTTCATTTGACCTTGATATGGGGTTTCTGAAGTTTCAAAACCCTATACTTTAAGGAATTTAGCAGTGCTGATGTACCATTTTTTTTCATTTAGCAGTGAAAAAAAAGAATTCCTTCCATGAACATACCATGACTATTATTTTATAAGTATTCAGCATTCATGCAGCAAATACTTACTGAGTACCCAGTGCACTGTGTAGGCAATGGGACTACCATAGGAGATAAGACAGTGTGATATGCCCTAGGATATAAGGCTGAAAGTAGTACAGTGGACTTCATAGGAAGGCTTATCAGAGAATCTAAACTGAGACCTTGAATGATGAATAGTAGTGATTAAGACACATGTGTTTGTCTGTGTCTCTTTTTTTAAATTAAGCATAGTTGACATACAGTATTATATTAGTTTCAGGTGTATAACACTTATATACCTTATGATGTGATCACCACAGTAAGTCTAGTAACTGTCTGTCACCATACAAAGTTATTACCATATTGTTAATATTTCCCCTATGCTGTACATTACATCCTGTGACTTAATTTATTTTATAACTGGAAGTTTATACCTCTTAGCTTCCTTTACCTTTTTCATCCATCCTCCCACCCACCTCCCCTCTGGCAAACATCAGTTTTTCTCTAATGAGTGTGTTTCTATGAGTGTGTTTCTGTTTTGTTTTGACCACATCTTTATCCATTGATCTATTGTTGGATTCATAGGTTACTTTTATATCTTGACTGTTTTAAATAGTGCTCCAGTGAACGTAGGGTGCATATATATATTTTCAAATTACTGTTTTTGTTTTCCTCAAATAAATACACAGAAGAGGAATTGATGGGTTAATGGTGGTTCTATTTTTAGCTTTTTTGAGGAACCTGTACACTGTTTCCAATAGTGGCTGCATCATTGTACAAATCCCACCAAGACCACACATGGGTTCCTTTTTCTCCACATCCTCGCCAACACTTGCTATTTGTTAACTTTTTGAGAATAGCTGTTCTGACAGGTGTGAGGTTTTGATTTGCATTTCCCAAACGATTAATGATGTTGAGCATCTTTTTATATGTCTGTTGGCCATCTGTGTGTCTTTGGAGAACAGTTTTCAGCTTTTTTGTTAATAAGTTGTCATATCAAAATAAAAACCAAACTTGTAACAGAGAAAATCAGACTATATGTTTTTAATTAATAAAAGTATTTGATTCTTATTTATGCAATTAATTTAGAAATCCCTTGTTAATAATTTCTTGCTTATACAAAAATAAAATATTAATTGTTCTTTGAAAAATTTCAAATTCTGGAACTCTCCATCATTCAGTTCCTTCATTCTCTGTGTCAAGACATTATCACTATATAATATTTTGATGAATATTTTTCTAAATGTCTTGTTTATATCATTACTTATATTTAGTTGTGGTGGCAGTAGTAGTAGTAATAGCACAAAAAAATTGGGTCAATTTATCCTTCCTCTTTTGCCCCTTGAATTTTCATTTCATAGTGCATACTTTTATGTCAGTAAATATAGATATCTCTTTTCTCTTTAAGAACCTCAAAGTATTTCAGTGTATTAAGTGTTCACAGGTTCTTTAATTGGCTTCCACTTGGTGGACAGTTAGAGTGCTTGTTTTAAAACTTTCCTCGAGTGACTGTATTTGTATGTGCACCTCTGTGAACTCTTAATGGTATAAACCAGTCTTTTTTCAGAACATACATAATTCTTAATTTTTCGTTAACCTACACCCTCGTTCTGTGCGCCTTCATCATTCTGTTGTCGTGCTGCTACTGTTGCTAAAGTAGAGAATGCGTAAAGTTAATCATTTTCCCCATTTATAATTATGCTAATGATTTTATAGGTTTTAAATTTTTATTATTTCAACCATTATTGTGTTCACAGATGAATTTAAAGGTCATTCCTTACTACAAGCAGCCAGAGAAGCAGACCTAGCCAAAGTTAAAAAAACACTTGCCTTGGAAATCATTAATTTCAAACAACCACAGTCTCATGAAACTGCTTTGGTGAGATTTTATTGTTAATCTATTCTGTGGGTTTTTAATAGTGGTATCAGCACAAAGTATGACTTTTATTTTAGAATCTTAAAGTAACTGTGGGTATCTGAAGTGACAGGGATGTCCATTTTAATGTTGGTTGCATTCGTTTTTAAATTTGGTTCAGGAGACAGTTGTTTTTGTGAGTGAGAATAGAATTTTACTCAACCTCGATTTGAGGATTATCATTATGTGTGTTTTTACCCAACCATATTATAGCAGATCCACCTTTGTGGCTCATGCTTTCATAAATACAAGATGTGATTCTCTCTATAGAATCCTATTTTTCTTGTGGTTGCTAGATAAATACATATTTGTTTTCTGTAGAAGATTAAAGTATTTTCAAAGATACTTGGATTATCCTTCTGAGTACTTTATACTTTAATACTTTAATAAAGAATTATTAAAGTCCTTATAGAAAATGGTAAGATTGTGAATTTTTTGTTCCAGACCATACCAGTTGTCTTTCAAACTATTCATGTTTTCCTTCTAATGTACTTTTAGTAAAATTAGTTTATTTTCATTGTAACTGACCAGATTAACTTTCAGGTATAAGACTAGTTAGATTACTCTTGTATTCAGAATTTAAACTTCTGTGATGCCTCTGTCACAGATCTCTAAATATACTTCAGTTAACATTCGCTCATATACCTGGCACAAAAATAGCCCAACTGTCATCAATACATGTGGGAACAACATTAAAAGTATTACCAAACTGAAATGACCCAGCTGTACGTACACCTAAATATATGGCTCTTAAACTGCTGTTCAGAGACATTCATGCTACACAGCATTATGCCAGGAGATACTCAAAGTCACAGAATAAACTTGGCCTGCTTTTTGGAGTGTTCATTTTATTTATTGTAAAAAGCTTTTTGCTTTTTAAATTTTAATACAAGCATTTAATATAAAATGAAGTTGAATATAAAAGTTATATAAATATAGGATAAAACAGAATTTCTGAGAATACTTCTCCCTCTAAACCCTTTGAGGTCTCTTACCTCCTTGCCTGCCCCTGAGCATAAAGGCTCGTTCTCCTGTCATGCTGGAAGTACCTCTGTGGAGGAGTTTGAGAAATACTGATTTTGTGGCTGACAGCCTAATGGAGAATTGAGAAACTTAGTTACAGAATTTTGTAGCTTGGGAGAGGCAGTATTCTGATACCCGCAAGTAAAGGTAGACTGGGTAATTATTTATTGGCTAAAAGAAAAGAAAAGAGTCTTTCTTAGTGCTTAACTAAGAGCATAATTTCATTTTTCTTTCAAGACTTATGTTTTGTACTTCCAGTGTACTTAGGAAGAATTTTGATCATCTTCATAATGTAAAATATATAAGTATATTGTGAGATAACAGTGTTCTAAATAGTTAGCATGTGCTACTTAATTCAGAAATCTACTTTAAATAGAAGTTATTTTACTAACTTACTTTTATTTACTTTACAGCACTGTGCTGTGGCCTCCCTGCATCCCAAGCGAAAACAAGTGACAGAATTGTTACTTAGAAAAGGAGCAAATGTTAATGAAAAAAATAAAGAGTAAGTGTAATTGCAGCTGTTCAGTTCTTAAAGGGGTATTGCAGTAAAAGTTAGTGAACCACCTTTTCTCCTCTCCATAGTTTCATGACTCCTCTGCACGTCGCAGCAGAAAGAGCTCATAATGATGTCATGGAAGTCCTACATAAGCATGGAGCAAAGGTATGGTGCCCGCCTGAAATAAAGTGCCAGCCTTGGCATTGAGTAGCTTGCTGCTCTTAAGACCGTTAATTTCTTCAGGAAAGTCAGAGAGAAAATAATTTTATAAAGGACTGTTAACATGTGTTAAAATTCACTGAGCCCCCTTTAAAACTGATTTAAATCTTATTACTAGTAAAAATAATTACCCATGTTTCATTGTAATTTAGCATCATTCTTCTGTAAAGCAATAAAATGTAACTACGGTCTTATCATTTGAAATATATTTCAGCTTTGCATGATTTTATGTTAATACTAGAATTGAAATATTTTATAGTCAACACCAATGATGATTTATCAGAAAATAATTTAGGGTAAATGATAGTTAAAATACCACTATTTATTTTAACAGACCTCTGTATTTCTTAAGATTGATAATGATAATTTTTTCAAATCACCTCAACACTAAAGAGTTTTAATTTGTTAAAAGAGTACTCTTTATTTAAAAATAAAGAAATTAAGATGTATTGATAGTTAATGTTCACACTTATGCTGGCAACCTCGTGAGGTCCCTGTGTCAGCCCATCCGAGCCATGTTCCAGCCCGGGGGCTCTCCTGAGGAAGAATGGGGGTCTGAATGGGGAGGAAGTGACTTCGAGAAACTCACTCATCTTTTCACTTCAGGCACATTGTGACATATTGCACTTTTCCTGTGTCCCAATCAGTAGATATATGGAGACTGTCCTAAACAGAACAATAGAACCTTTGTAAATACCATTGTTGGTAATAAGAGGGAATAATGACCATGAGCCTTAACAGCATAAAGAGGTTGTCTGGCTATTTCATAAATTAGTGTTTTTAGGAATTGTCATCGTTAGTGTTGTTCTCCTTTTAATGAAAATAAGAGAGTTCAAAATTTGCTGATAATTGTTTGATGGCAAATGACTATTACTTGTACATAGGTACTGTTTAAAAAAACGAAACACAATCAGACCCTTAAAGGTAAAAGTTACTAGAGTGAATGAGAAAGTAACTGAGTTTTAAAAGAAACTTTTAAAAATGAATAGGATATTTTAGAACATGTCTACTGTCTTTTTTATTTTGTTGCCCCAAAAATGATGTAAATATATCACCCAGCTCTTGTATCTATATAATTTAAAAACTTGAAAATAAATTTCTAAACTGTTTTAAAAATCTTTCTTAATTTGTGTTTAGATGGTTTTTGCATCTATTAAAAACATTTTAATACAGCATCTCCTTATAAGTTCGTAAGAACATCAAAAAAGATGCAATTTTTAGTAGCTGAATGTCAGTTCAAACCTTAGCATAATTAGTAAATTACATTAAAAATAAGCAATGTGCTTTAGAAGGCATTGCTCAAAAGGTACTTTTTCCAGTGGTTCTGCATATCTATGGGCAGTCTTTTTAGCCACTGGAACCAGCTAATGAAAATGAACTTAGAACCAGACCCTCAAATCTCCATCACAACTTTTAAAAGATTTTTCAGTTTTAACTGAGCCAAAAGGTATTTTTTACCATTAGTAATTAAAATACTTTTAAGTTTTCTTTCATCCCTTTCCTGTCCTTAGTAATTTCTCTTTCTGTACAAGTTTTATATATATTTATTATGTAGTAACAGAACACTGCTTGGAATTATAATTTACAAATGAGCACATGTGTATTGAGTGTTCTTAAAATATTTTTTATTCATGAGGTGGATGATCTAAAAATTTGGATATCCTTGCTTTAAAAAGACAATTTTTTTAATTAAAAAATCAGGATGAGCTATAATGAAAGGGAACAGAGTTTTACACATTTATTATCTGTTTTGAGGGTACCGTACTGCATTGTTATATAAATAATGTCTTGTTGCTATTCAGGCAGAAAACACGAAGTGAGCTTTATGCTACACGTAAAAGCATCACATGTTTATCATTGGCCTATTTTTTAAAGTACGTTATGGCACCCTGGCTGGTGTGGCTCAGTGGATTGAGCGTCAGCCTGTGAATGGAAAGGTCACTGGTTCGATTCCTGGTCAGGGCACATTCCTGGGTTGCAGGCCAGATCCCCAGTTGGGGGAGTGTAAGAAGCAACCGGTCGATGTTTCTCTCACACACATCAATGTTTCCCTCCCTCCCTCTTTCTCCCCTCTTCCTCTCTCTCTAAAAATAAATTAATAAAATCTTTTAAAATAATAATAAAATAAAATACCTTATGGCATTTATAATGTTCTTGAAAAACTATGAATAATGCTGTTCATTTTGGGAAAATATTTGTTGTCACTCATGAGTCATTTTATTTCATGAGGTTTCAGTGAAAAATAACATTATTTTATAACCTATCCTAGTCAGCATCACTCTAGGTCTGTGGTTCTCAAACTTTGTCTGCCCTTCATGTTCACATTACATTCTTATCAATAACGCCAAAATTCTTCAGCAGGGCATGTATACTTTTAAACACCCTGGCAGTGATATAGAATGACTTTTAAACCAGCATATTCGCCCACATTTTTCCACAACAGTTCAACTAAATTCAGAAGACCTGTTATTAGGTATGTTAAAATGGGAGGGGAATCCTATTTATTGGGGTTATTAACCAGTGGATACCAATTACCATCCCCCCGTTCACTCATTCCCTGGTTCCAAGGCAGGCTTCTGTTCCTCTGGGTTGGTTTACCTGGTGACCAGTGCATTAGGAAAAATCTATCTTAGCTACCACGGGCCCCAGTGTTTCCTTGCTTAGTGTGGTTTCTGAGGAACTCGTGGTTTCAGTTTGATTTTCAGACACCTCATGGTTCCCCATTTGATTCTAAAAACACCGTCAAAACAAGCAGCACCAGCCTTGAGTGAAAACTCTACCCTCTGACACTGTGTCCACCATCGTGCTGCCTTCTCTTCATGATGAGTCCAGTTCTCAAGCGAAGGCTATTAAATCAGAAAAGGCAGAGAATCTGGCAGGAAGAGTTAATACCAGTAATTAATGTCTTGCTTAGACAGATAGGGCTTACTAATAATTATATAAGCCAAAGCATTCTTTTGCATGCTAGACTAAACATATTGTATATATTAACATAGACAGGCATACCTTCTAGCTTAGAATCCTCCACTTTCTAGTTTTGTGACTTTGGACTTAATTCCCTGAACTTCATTTGAGCTCACAAGCAATTCTTTGATTACTAGTAAGTATGAGCATTATATTCTTTCCTTAGTTGTTTTTTCAAACTTACATACTATATTTCCCTTGATTATATGACTTTTTATACAAACTTACATATATACATGTGTATGTACATATAATCCCTTTATAATTATATATTTTTTTGTTTTTAGAGGGTAAGGGAGAGAAAGAGAGGAAGAGAAACATCAATGTGTGGTTGCCTCTTACGTGTCCCCTACCAGGGACCTGGCCCACAACCCAGGCATGTGGCCTGACTGGGAATCAAAACGGTGACCCTTTGGTTCATAGGCTGGTGCTCAGTCTGCTGAGCCACACCAGCCAGCGCCCTTTTATAATTTTTTAATTCACTAACTCAACAAATACTGAGATGCAAAATGATCAAGACTGTGTGCTGGATACTAAGGGAGATAACAGTTTGGAAGTTAATGCATTTATTAAACTTGAAGCTAACCCTAAACCAATTTAACAGCATTAGTAATGAAGAAAGAAGAAAAAGATGAAAACCACTTGTAAAGAATAATTATATTACTTGGAAATGAATCAAGTGTTTGAACAGACCTTAGAAAATGGAAGTAAAAAGTCTAGAGAGAGATACTGGTTTCCTATGCCATGAAAATGATTTTGTACTTGAAGTTAATATTGGTAGAGCAGTGATTTTCACCCCTTTTCATATGAGGGCACTCATAAACTAATGACTAAAATTCTGTGACACACCAAAAAATACATTTTTTGCCAGTCCAACAAAAAAACAGGTATAATTTTGATTCATTCACACCAGAAGTTGTGCTGGCTGTTGTCATTTTTTTATTTGACAATCTAAGGGAAAAGAGGTCAGTGCCCTTGAGGTCAGGCATTGCATGTTTTAAAAATTCTTGTGGCACGCCAGTGTACCTTGGCACACTGGCTGAAAATTACTGTGCTAGAAGAATATCTAGATAAAACTTGGAAATAAAGCACTGTAATATGAATAAAAGAGTTTAGGATTGGAAATATCTGTTGGGCAGCCATCAACGTAGTGATCGTACGTTGTGGGAATGAGTAGGGCTCCTGTTGGAGAACTGTGGGGAGGTGCACTGAGAGTTCAGGACGGAGGCTTTGAGAGTTACCCATATTGATAGAGCAGTAATGGGAAGAGGAGACAGAAGGTCTATCACAGTGTTTATTGAGTGCAGAGTGAGGATGATGAAAGAATAGGTGATCATTGTTACAAAGATGAATCAAGGTAGACAATGGCAATTAATTTGGCAATTCTCATGAAGGCTTTGGTAGCTTTGAAAGGAGACATTCCAAAGATACAGAAATGGACAGTTAAATTAGGGTCTTGGCAATAAACAGCACACTCAAAGTGGGTAATTTGAGGACAGTTTAATAAAGAAATTATAAACGAAGATGTGGGCAAGGTTTAAGGAAATCAAGGCATAAGGTAGTGTTAGTAGCCAGTGGGGAGATATTATCATCCCCAGGCCTAAAGGGGCAAGGAAAAGAAAGGTCACTGGAACCAGAAAAGGGAGTAGCTATGCGGAAAAGGCCTGTTGACCGCACCTGCGGCTTTCAGTAGAGGTATATCCAACCCTACTCCTGCCATTGCTTCCCATTGGCCAAATACAACAAAACATTAAAGGCCGCAAGAGCCGATTGATGTGATCCATACAAGTGATTTTCCTAAGACACAGAGCAGGGTAGAGACTGGGCATGTTCTCAGAGGGGCAAACAGGCACTATTTAGCAAAAAGATAGAAAACAAATGGCCAGTAAGGAAAGGAAGATTATAAGAAAATGGGGGTGAGAAATCCACTTTTACAGGAGTAAACGTCTGTATATTAAAAAAATAATAGTTTTCTCTACCAGTGCTCTATTTTGCAGAATGACTGTAAAGCCTAAGCAGGAGTGACATAACGATTCTATCCTTCATGCATCAGTTTTTTCCTTTATTATTGGTAGTCCACCCTGGCACTCTACATTCTATTGCTCCTGCCTTGCTATTAAGTAGAACTTGAGCCCCGATCACATGTGGTATGATTAATACCTCAAAACAAAGGTTTCATTCAGGGGTGCTTTTTTTCATACATAAAAGAACTGCTATTTTGTCATTAGTGAGCATCTGTTAAATGTGTAGAAGATAACAAAACTTCTTTTGATTTTTCATGTCTTAAGTTGACAGATTTATTTATATTGTATGTAAGAAGAAATTGTATCGAGGGTAATTGGCATTAAATGGACTTATTTCTCACATTGAGAATTGATCAAGTGTTAGCTCATTAAAACCCTTATAATGAGTTAACCATAGGGGTTAACCATAGGGGTTAACTCATTATAAGGGGTTTATTAATTTATTCTGTAAGTGGATTGATAAGCAGATTCTGTTAGCCCAAAGGTGTAAAAAGTATCTTTTATAGTTCAAATAATAGTGTCTCAGAGACATATTAGTTACCAGTAATGGAGCAAGTAAATTTAGATTAAGCACAAATGGAAATCTATTCTATACTTACATAAATGTATGCCTATTACTTTTTTGAGAGAATCATGTGGTTGTCCTACAGAAGTAACCTGTAGGATTCGTAGCTAAGATTCACAGAAGACTAGAACAGGGACTTTGGGAACCGTTGGGTACCTGGCTGACATTCCTCCCTTTGTCTCTCTCCCTTTCTGAGGTTACTTGAGTTTCTTTTTCCTATCAGTCTTTGTTCATCTGCTTCATTCTTTTTTTTAAATAGACTATATTTTTCTGTTTTACTTTTATATGGCCTAAATATGGTCTTTGCAGCCCCTGCTTTTTTCTTTGACTTAGACATACACCTCCTACAGCTACCACCTCCCCCAAGTGTCAGGGACAACAAAAGGGAAACATGAATGAGGCATCAGTTTGTTCAGCTGTGGGACTGGCGTCCTCTAGTCCGAGCAGCTACACTCAGGGAGTTATTTCTCAGGCACTTAGGGCACGTTAGAAGGTAAGCATCCCTTTCCTAAAGCAAAGAAGTTATGTGTTATTATAATATTTATATATACATCTTTTTGAAGAACTTCTTTTTTTAATTCCAAGTGAATTTTAAAGGTTCACAAATAATACACTCAAGTTTAGCTAAAGAGAATTTGTTAGTCAGAAGTTATATGATTAGTCCACTAGGTACAGAAGAATAATGAAAATCTGAAAAGATATATTAGAGCAAATCTTGGTAGGCTCAATGGAGGGTTGTGATTTTATTCTCGTACTGTTTGGTGAGCCAGTGGAAATTTTTGAATAGGTAGGTGGTGTGAACAGAATCCTGCTTCTGGAAGATAGGTACTTCCTAGGAGACCACTTTCTCTTAGAAAACCAATTACAGATATACAGACTAAAAGTACATGTATAATAGCTGGCATAACCATTTGGCAGTATTCAACAATTCACTTTTGAAGATTTTTGTGAAGAAGGATGAAATAATGTTTTTTACCCTCAAGCTAAAAAGGCTGTAATACGCCCTCCACCTGTTTCCTAGGTTATAGTCTCTGTCTGCCAGGACATAGACCTGTTCTACATCCCTGTCTTTTGTTCCTCTATTATATATTTATTAATGCCTATTCATTTCCTTGACTCACTTTCCCCACAAGGTGTCCTGATTTGAGGAGAAATACACATTGTCATTCTAGCTAAAGGAATATAGAGACTAGTGTCAACTCTCAGGTTACTTAAAATCAGGTTAAGATTTGGACATGCATATATTTTCATAGTTAAAGTAAAATTACAGGGTGAGTTAACAATAAAAGCTTGATTACAGAAATGTCAGAACAGTTCATGATTAATTACCGGTTCAGTGATGTGAACCGTGATAGTTTTAAATTTAGTAGAGTAACAAACTCAGCCTTCAGAGGTGGTCGAGAACCTGTTGACAGCAATCCACATCCTAGAAGGCTTGCTACAAACAGAACACCTGAGAATGTTGAACGTGTACGGGCTGCAGTCAACAAAGATTGGCGACTGACAGTGCGAGAACTAGAATCTGATCTGGGGATTCCAAAAATTACTGTGTTCAAGATTTTTACGCAGGATCTTGGCATGAAACTTGTCGTGGGAAAATTCGTTCCGTGGCTTCTGCTGCCGGAGCAGAAGGAACATCGTGCTGTAATTGCTAATGACTTGATTCAAACTGCTACCAATAAACCAGATTTCCTCAAGAAGGTCCTAACTTTGAAGGGACTGAGGCATCATTGTTCTATGTACAATGTTTCTTGTATCTTCTCCAATAAATGCCTCTCTTTTTCATAGTATGCGGCTGGGTATTTTCTGGACAGACTGGGCATATGTCAAACCATTCCTAACTGATTCATTACCACAGTTGTGGCATAAGACATTAAATGTAGCATTTTTCTTATTTGAGGCAGTTTCTGTATCTTAGTGAAAATAACCTCTTTGGTGCTGAATGGTAAGGATATCCTCTAGCATATCCTTATGGTGGATTTTGTGATAGAGGGGACTGGGTCTAAAAAAGACTTGATCAGAAAAATTGACTTAACATTCTTAAATTTTTTCAGTAAGTGTGTATACTGGTAGTTCCAAATAATATTAAGAATTAAAGTAGTATCTCAGTAAATTATGAAGTGTAAATTAACAATGAGGTATATAAAATATATCTCAAATATATATATTTTAGGTTGAAAACAACTTTATGGGCAGCAATACATATATATTTCTTTGGAAAGTTCTAGAAGAATCCTTGTGAGTGAGGCAGTCCCATTTATTTGATAGCTTGATGACCATTGAGGCACTTATTGTATGTATAATACTACACCCTATTTCTTTGTTTAAGAGTTTGATTCTTAGATGAAGAATATTTTAAATATTATTAAGCCTCTTTTTTATTTTTTATTTTTTTTGGCCTCAGTGAATAGTTGTCAGTGGTGAGTCAAAATTGTCAAAGTCAAAGATACAAAAAACTGTTGTCTCAGAGGTCTTTCAGGTCATAGGCCATAGTCTGTACTTCAGTTGACCGTTTTTTAGTGCTTCCAGTATTGCCATTGTACATGACATGCACAGGTCATTTAATCTTCTGTATACCTCAACAAGAGAGTGAATTATTATTATTTGCCATTTATCTAACTTACACTATGGTGAGATCAGAGTAATAAATCCAAACTTAGGAGAACCTCCTTTAAACAATTAGAGTTCCCTATAATTCTCCAGGATCAGAACACAATAAAATTATACTAGCTTCCAAAGTATCACTCTTCTTCTCTGTGAAACGGAACTGGAGCAGTAATACAAATCTTTATAGATTACCCATTTTAAAAAGTCGAAGGATAGGGATTGATCTGTAGTCATGTAAAATAGTTACTGCCACCCTCAAAAAACAAATTTTATCAGGAAGGTGTGTATATTTTGTACTTCTGTGCTTTGAACCACTTCAGAATATTTGGGAGAAAAAAAATGAGGTTAACCACTTTTTAGAGAGTCCTGATTTTATCTCATGACTGAATGAATGATAAAAGAGTAAGCAAAGGTAGAACATTAACAGTATTGATAAAGTTAAATATAAGAGGAAGTTAGGAACCTTAAATTTTTTTCTCAATTTTGAATCAATTTAAAGATCTGTAGTGACTCAAGCAGATAGTTGATTTTTCATTCGGTAATCATTTTTCCCTTCCTTGCTCCACAATATGGGTCAGTAAACATTTTTTTCAAAGTCCAAATAGCAAATATTTAGGCTTTGTAGGCCAAGACACAAAATCAATTTTATGCAGGTATTTATATAGCCATTCAAAATATAATCACTAAAGAATGTGAACCCGCTGTTTTCTGTATTGTGCTCAGTTTCACCATACATATTTACAGAGAACCTCTTCTTACACATCGTGTTTTTAGTGTTCAAAGATACTGTTTGTACTTTATCTGCTGTTTAGTTGATCTGCTCAGACACTGAAGGTAAAACTGGCTGGTGTTAGAGTCACCAAGAAACTTTACTTCTGTCTCTCCCATTGCATTGCTAAGGCGTTTTCAAGGATAATTTTGACCAAAGACATATTTTACCTTTTTCAGCGACTTTCGAAACTAACGTTCATAAAGTAGGGCTTCAGTGTAATCTAATAAAGCTGGGACATAGCAGCACTGTTACTCTGTGATAAAAATAGATATGCAGTAGAAAGCAAGATAGTGTAAAAGTAAATTATAGGTAATCTTAAATGGTACGCCGTAGAATTCATTCAAATGTAAATGAAGGCATTGAACAGTCACTAAGCTAAGGAAGAACTCGGTAAGTTCTGTGTCTTAGAGTAATAATTCTCAAGTAATTCTCAAACCATGTTCCCATGATTAAACAGGCTGCATTGAGGATTTTCATTACTATGATTGAAGAATTTAGTAGGTTTCTTATCCAGTTTCCAGAAAAATGTTAATAATTAGAATATCCTCAAATTTATGTTTTCCTCCCGTGGTGAAGAAATGATAAAGGCCTGGCTGGGTGGCTCAGTTGGTTGGAGTGTCATCCCGTACACCGAAAGGCTGCGGGTTCAGTTCCTCGTCAGGGCACATACCTGGATTGCGGATTTGATCCCTGGTCGGTTGTGCGTACGGGAGGCAATCCACTGATGTTTCTCTCTCTCTCCCCCTCTCCCTCTCTCTTCCTCTCTCTCTCTCTCTCTCTCTCTCTCTCTCTCTCTCTCTCTCTCTCTCTGTGTGTGTCTCCCTGCGCCCCCTCCCCCCTTCCTTTCTCTAGAATCAGGAAACATATCCATAGGCAAGGAGTTTAAAAAAAACAGGTTTTTAAAAAAAAATTAAAGAAATATTCATAGAAAAATTCAAGCAGCTTGTGCTTTCCATTTAGTACATGCTAACGGCTACATTTTTATGCTGTCTATAAAATGTTATTTTTCTGTTGGCAAAGGTGATAAAATTAAATATGTCAGTATTTCATAGCGAATTTAGTGAAACACCATTACGAATTTAGATGAACCCTTGCCTAAACAAGTGTGACAACCTTACTTACAACGATGGTAGACTGTAGACAGGGCGATCAATTTTTTGAAATCCTTTTTTTTCTTTCTTGTGCATTTAGTAGGTGTGCACAAATGTTTTGAATAACCAACAAAGCATATATTCGAGAATTTACTATGTACCATTAACAGGAGCTTTATAGAGGACCCAGGGAACTTAATACAGTGCATATTGTCAGTAATCTTAGTTTTACTTGGAAAAAAAAAACTTATTTAATGTTACAATTTATAAGATAGTATTGAATTAACATAGGTGTTCAGAAAGGAAGTGTTACCAAGGCTTCAAGTAATCAGGGAGGGCTTCTTAGAAGAGGGGGAGCTTGGACTGGATCTCATAATCCAGAAACACAGAGAGAGGGGCTTCTCTGAAGTAGCAGTATGTACAGTGAACATGGACTTGGGTTCCGACTGCAGCAGAACGTATTTACTGGGACATGCTGGAACACAGGTTAGGACCATTTAGCTTTGATCAAATCATGAACATGATCCAGAAGTTTGATGTTATCTTAGTTTTAAAACTAGCTAAATTATTCTTTATACCCTTCAGACTTTGAAAAATGGTACATTTGATCTTTAAACCATTTTTTGTTTGTTTAAATGTGTTTGTAATTCAGTTAGGGCATTTTATTATACTTTATTTAATAAAATTAGCCCTGGCTGGTGTGTCTCAGTGGATTGAGTGCTGACCTGCAAATCAAAGGGTCGCTGGTTCGATTCCCAGTCAGGGCGCATGCCTGGGTTATGGACTGGGTCCCCAGTTGGGGGCGCGTGAGAGACAACCACACATTGATGTTCCCCTCCCTCTCTTTCTCCCTCCTTTCCCCTCTCTGAAAATAAATAAATAAAATCTTTAAAACTAAAATAAAATTAGAAAAGAAATGTAATGAGGTACTTTGACTGTCTTTCTTTACATATTATATTGTTTTTATATTCTGATTGCAAGTTTGGTAAAACCAATTCGTCCAAAAGCATTTAATGTACATTTTTATTGTGAGAGGCAGTGGATGTCAGACCAAGTCCCAGCCCTCATTCTAGTTGTCTAGGAGAATGGCAGGGGGTAGAGGATGGACAGAAGGATGGTCATTTAGGGAAGGGATAGGTATGTTTTAATTTTCAATAAGGTGGTCAGAGAAGGTGATGTTTCTTCAGAAGACGATGACTTAAGAAGATCATATTTCTTGAGAACCAGTGAATAAAGTTAATAAGGAATTATCATTGGCATTTTTCAAAAAACTTTGACCATTGCATTTTCTCATTTAAATTTATTTACTTGAGTATAAAAGGGAACAAAAATAGATGTTCAATTTCATGTGCCCACCCAATGATTTTTCAGATGAATGCACTGGACACTCTTGGTCAGACTGCTTTGCATCGAGCTGCCCTCGCTGGTCACCTGCAGACCTGCCGCCTCCTTCTGAGTTACGGCTCTGACCCCTCCATCATCTCCCTACAAGGCTTTACAGCAGCTCAGATGGGAAATGAAGCAGTGCAGCAGATTCTGAGTGGTGAGTTCAAATAGTTAACCACTGCATTCTCTTCTTTCTTTTCCACGTACACTGCTAAACACGGACAAACTTTGTACCGTCTGTTTCAAGTGGCTCTTTGGAATGTTTGGTTTTTTGTTTGTTCAAATGTTTTTCCTTCCTTTCATTGCTTATAGTCTAACCTGTGGCCCTGTCTGTCAGCCTTTTTTGTTGAGGTGAGGTGTAGGTGTCATGAGAAGAAGGCAAATACTCTCTTCAATTTTTTTAGTTTTAAATTTAAAAACCTGACTTATATGTTACAGTTAGTTAAAGCTCATATAAAAGGTATGGAATTATGGTAGTTCTAAAATCTGTCAGTAGAGAAAATTACAGATCACTTATATGGTAATGATCTTTAATTAATTGTCCTTAACATGTGTTATATTCTGACCTGTGTTTCTGACCTATGTTTTGTGATTCTTAACATTGTTGCACTTTTATAAAATTACCATATCTTTTCCTGGTTTAAATATAATTATAAAACCTGGCTGAGTATTAACAGTGCCTACCTAGTACAATGTTTGATACTTTTAAGTAATTAGTTTATTGAGGAAGATTATAAAACTGATACAAAAATAGACACTTAGTCTCTGACACCCTGAAATTATACAGAATAACATAATCTACCTACTGAAAAATGATGAACTTGATACAAAAGAAATTTCATATAATTGACCCTTCTTTCTCATTTCTTTAATTTTGTCTGTGGAATTTATCTGATCCAAAACGACAACAAACCGGAAGAGTGGGATGAGGAAGGCAGCAGAGTGGGAACCCAAAGTCCTAGTCCTTGCCCCTCCCTGTAGCCCAGGCCTTGCTCCAGCAGACACAGAGCCCCCTTTTCATAATGAATATTTTACAGCATCCCATTTATGATACAGAAACAAATTCATAAATAACATGGTCATGGTCTAACTATAGAGATACCTTTCAAAAAGCTATATTAAATGTCCTAACTGTAGTAGAAAGAGAAAGTGACAGTAAGTTATAATAAAATAACTTATAATTACAATCTTATAATAGTAATGGCTTAGGCAAAACTAGACTAGATGACAAAAATTAACCCCACAGATTCCTGAAGGGCCCCTAAAAAGTACAGTCCAGTTGAGAATCATTACTATGTACTGAAATAGGGGCCTTTTCCAGACTTAGAGAGATCGTGATATGTGTTATTGGAGCTGAATCAAAGCTAACCAGCCTCCTAAGAGTAACAGTGCCACATTGTGACAGCTATTGATAAAGAATTTACTTTCCTTATTCCAGTCCATTCTTAGATAGTGATCATTCTACTTCAGTCTTAGGCTGTGATTTTTAGATACTTGAAGTAAGATTCGTCCAGGGCATCTTTACTATTAAAACAAATCAGACCTGTGTAGAGGAATAAAATTTCCTATGACAGAATTTCAGGCTTGAACTATGAAAACGCAGAACTTCATCTGCCTTCTTGTTTCTGCTTAGCAGTAAAACATTTACTTAATCCTTCTTTGACTAGAAAATATTTTGGCCTTCTCATTAAATTCTAATTTCTAAAAGATCTGATTTTTGTTACAACATTCTAAATTTTTCTCTTAAACTTTTTACTAAGAGCCACATAGTGCTGATTTTAAGTTTTTTTAAGTTGTATCCATAAATCAGGCAAAAATATAACTATCATCAAAATTTCTAGCAATATATAACTTTCAGAGATAATTTACAAAATGAGGGGGAAAGGATTGAAAAAATTAAGCAGTTTAATCTATTAATGCATTTATTTATTTACTTATTGTCCTTCTTTGAGGACATGCTTATTGATTTTAGAGAGAGGGAGGGATAATGAGAGGGAGAGAAACATCGATTTGAGAGAGAAACATTGATCGGTTGCCTCTCACACACACCCTGACCAGGGGTCGAACCTGCAACTGAAGTATGTACCCCAATGGGAATCAAATTCTCAACCCTTCAGTTTATGGGACAATGCTCCAACCAACTGAGCCACACCAGCCAGGGCAGATCTGTTGTATTAATGCTTTTAAAGTGTCTTCTAAATGAGTGCTGTTAGGATATATGACTCCTGGTAAAAGATTCAATACTGAATCAGAAGTGAAATATCTTTGATAATTCTTCTTTTAAAAATTGATTTGTGAGATAAATCATCATTCAAGATAGGCTGTTACATGCTTAATTTAGTACATGCCAGAACTTTTTAGTTTAATTCTTCATATTCTTTATTGATCTGGAAAGTTAATACAATTATATGGTAAAGTCTTGTCCTTAAAAAGGTTTTTAAAAATGGGAATTGTTTCTTGTTTGGAAGAGAATATATATAAATTTTAGACTAATATTTCTACAAGAAACTTGCATGTCTAGTCTATGGGCCATGAACTGGGTGAACTTTCCAATTATACCTACATTAAGTAATCAAATTTCAGGTTATATCTATAATGACTCCCTAAAGCATGCATCAGTCATACAGACTGCATAGTAAATTGTAAGATTTTAAAGATTTATTTAAATACACCTGCTAATACCACATTTAATAGCTACTTTGAGAAACCCTCATTTTAAGTTCCCCGTCTGTAGTTTTCAAAATTAATAAAGTTTTAATTATAAGCTACAGGTATTATTTATGTTAAAATTAATGTTGGATGAAAGAAAATAAGCAGTTTTTTAAAATAAATGAGTTTTTAAATTGTTTTAGAAGATTTGACTTTTTTCTCTAGATCTGCTCTGTCTAGTTGGCAGCCACTAACAACATGTGGCTAAATTAAATAAAATGTTAAAATCTGTATATCAGTTGTATTAGCCACATTTCAGGTCCTCTATAGCGCACATAGCTGGTGGCTATTGTATTAGCATAGATAAAAGACAGTTCTAGCCTCACCAACAGTTCTTTTGAACAGACCTTGACCTCAGTTCTTCTGATTGTATATTCCAGTATGGTTATTGCGTTGCTTTTACCTAATCCTTTACAAAGGTAAGGATTTGGGGACTTAAGATAGCTAAGTTAAAATTGAAATCTCCATTTACTTTTGCACCTTGAAATAAGCCATGAAGACCTTTTGCCAGTCCTGTGGTCTTAGCACTAACTAAACAAGTCTGCAGGAGATTTATTTTTTTAATAGCCAGCTGCCTTTTAAACTTCGAAACTTTAGGATTCTTGTTTGTTTGTTTGTTAATTTTGGTAAGACAGAATAGAATTGGAGAAAAAAATTAGAAACCAATCTCCAGCCTTTGACTCTAGGTGAAACATTTATTTTCATACTATGTAAAGCAAGTGTGCTGATAAAGGATTTTACTAATATAGCATTTTGCATATCAGCTAGTCTTCTGTTGCCTATATTTCCTTTTTAACTTTATTTTTATATCCTTTACTAAAAATGGTGCCTCTCCGTATACAGAGTTCCTGGGCTGTGTGTGTATGTTTCTAAAAATGAATCTGTTCCAACCCTTTTCGGGATTTATAATGGATGCAAAGTTCTGTAACTTGTATGGTAATTAATCAATAGCTTTAAATAGCTTATTTACTCTCTACGCTTTCTTCTATTTGCATAACATTTTTTGTTTGATTGTGAAGTTATACCTTGTGCAAATCAGTCTCCATCAAGTTAGATGTACCAATTTCAAATAGTTTTTAGAATTAAAAAAAATTCAGCTATATTAGTTGTATCCTTAAAATGCTAGAATCTAAAAATATCCAAAGTTCTAACTGTATACATAAGCAGTTGTCATTTTATTCTGTTGAAATGATAAACTAAAAATGTTACCTATAGATTTCCTCAGGCTGTTTTCAGTGAGTTTTACCAACTGCCCGACTCACTGTCGGAGGGACTAGTGTACACACCTTAAATGCAGTACTGTCAGGCACAATTAGAGTGGAGGCAAATGAGACGCGAAAGGACAGAATAAGGGAAGCCAAAGAAAGAGCTAAGATTTGACATACACATTGGCCCCAATATGGAGTCCTATGGAAGTGAATTCAGCAAATGCTTTCTGAATGTTCTCCATGTGAAAAGGAATACAAAGATGTCTAACTCAGCACGTCCACAAGCTAACATATAATAAACTCCCTTTTAAAGAAACAATTGTTATTTCAAAAATGTGCTTTATTATGTGAAACACTCTTTTCTCTCCTCCCTTTAATCTTAACATTTTATCTGCTATCGTTATTATGACTAGAGAAATATAGTTTATCTTCCGTTGAAGAGTTCTCATAACTTACTCTGTAAAAGCTTTCTCCTGAAGCACTTTAGACTAGAAAGAAGCACAGTACTTCATCTGAAATCTAAAACCTTTTTTTAGCAACAGTTGCTCTTCCAGTTTGTACAGTGGACTCAAGAAAGATGTCTCCAATCATAAAATAATGCAATCTTAAATCTGAAAGAGAATTTAAGGGAGACTAACAGTCACTTAAACCACTAAGCAACAACTAAGCTATTAAGTGATTTGTCCACTGTCACTGTTAATAGAGCCAGTGTAAATACCGGTCTCCTGGACTTCAGTCCCTTTTTTCTGTTATCTGAGTGTGTGTACACATTATGAAAACCACACGTAATGTTCATGAAATATTTTGAGTGATATAGTACAGATGATTTTTTTTTTTAATCTTTTCATTTGGGCCAGTCTATAATGAATTTTTGGTGTGTTTATATTGGATTAATCAAAAAATTTCATTTGTTAGCGTCATACTTGTAGACTTATCAGCCCAATTTAATTATATTCTCCTTAGCATTTGTATCACACCTCCCAATTTACAGACATTTAAATTATATTTCTCTGAAACCATTTAATAAATGTGAATTAAGTTTCTGTATTTAGTGGACCGTTTTTGTATGCTGATTTTATCTTCTAGGATCGCTAATTTCAGAAGTAGTACTGCTGTTTCACTTTAAGGAAGCGGAGGCCCAAAAGAAAGGCTAAACATTAAGTACTGACAGTTAAGTGGCTTCCTTAGGTCTGCAGAACAAAATCCATGGAAAGCTTTGCTACCGCACTTGTAAGACCAGGGTATCGTGAAGATGACCGTGAGCTCATGGTCCTATGTTTCTTCATTCCTCTTGGCCAGGTTTGACCAGAAAACTTGAAGGATAGAGTAGTAGGTATGGAGGAAGACTTATGTGTCTTAACAGCTTATTTAAATTGTTTTAGGATGAGATGAATACACACTGAAGTAGGAAACCGCTTATTTCTTACCTAATAAAGATTGGGGATAGGGGGAAACCCTGTGTTATTAGATCTTAGAATCTGACCCTTTAATCTCTCTTTGCTTTGACCAAATAATTCTCCCTTCTTAACTACTCTATGATACCTTGAAAACTAACAGTAATCTTTCCTTCCTTTTATGCAGAAAGTACACCTATACGTACTTCTGACGTTGACTATCGACTCTTAGAGGCATCTAAAGCTGGAGACTTGGAAACTGTGAAGGTAAGTCAATGCCCTTAATGTCTTGAGTAGCACCATTGATCCTTTCCTAACCAATTCATTTTGAACTTCTAAGTGAAACTGCCAAATCCAAACAATGAAAGGGTTGAGCAGAGTAGATACATAAACAAGAGAGATCTTTAACCACAAAAAAATGTCCTATTTGTGCCTTATATCCCCATTTGCTTCAACTACTTTTAAGTCACTTTTCTTCTGGTTATGGGATAGCTCTTTTTATTTTCACTTATATTAATTAAAGTGTTACTTTTTGATGCCTTCAGAAATTTCTAAACTAGTTCAAGCCCAGGTAATAGTACAATAATAATGTTTGAAACAATGTTCCTTGAAGTTTTATAAGAGATTGTCACATTTGCTCTGGGAAAGTATTATGACCCTGCAGCCATTTGGAATTATTTATATGCAGAAGATAGATTTTCTTTTCTACGTAACTCTGTTTGCCAAGAAAATGTTATCAACCCTTTATTTGTGGTATAGAAACAGTGGTTATAAATTTACTTTTTTTTCAAATAAAAATTATTTTTTAAACTCAAATATATTTTTTAAAAACACATGTCCCATCTACAATCATTCGTGTAGAGATGAAATAGCAGAAAGGGATACGGTTTTTGGTTTTGTTTATATTTCTTGTTATTTTTTATTTTTTTTAAGAAAGACCAATTATATATCAGTATCGGCAGTCATACCAGGTTATTTTTCACAGAACAAACTTTATCACTTATTGTTAAGCAAACTTTATTTTTGTGATTTTTAGTAAGCTAATTTTAGCATGCTTGATGATATATACTATTTGAAATGACTTTCTAAGCTCTGTGGCCTAGAAATATTTTTATTTGAATATGTGGTCACTACCAACCTGTCTTTCATCTTATAGTAACATCGAAGGTATTCAAAGAGAAACAGTAATATCAGTTGTAATAGCCACTGGAGAGAAATTTTCAGGTTCTCTTAGATTTAAATTATGTGGTTTTTTTCTTAAAAACACTTCTATCATTGGAAATATATCCTAATAAAAGAAAATCTTTAAATGTAAAAATGATTGGGACTCCTTTTCTGTGTCACAGCATGGAAATCTCACCACTAGAGTTGCTACCTGTACATTTTATTATAATAAAATTATTAGTTTACTTTTAATGTAATAAAGTAACATAATTCCATATCTTTTGTATGTAGCTGGCAATATAGTGCACCTTTCAGGTTTCCCAAATAGTCTATTCACAATAAAGGCCAACTATATTTTTTTTAATGGAATGACAGTTGCAGGAAAAAAACAAAGCACAAGTTAAATGAGGATTAAGCCTGATAAATTTCTTTCCGTAGAGGCTTTAGGAAGTATTAGAAATTTGATATTAGAAGAATAGGCTGTTTGCTAAGTAACATATTTGAAATTATGTAAAGCAGGCGGAAAGGATGTGCAGTTGCTCTGCCATTCAAAAAGAAGATGAAACAGAAGAGAGAATAAAGAGCTTCCAAATATGAAAAAGCAAATATTTAATAAGCAGAATGGGCTCTTATTTTTGACCTGGCAAAATGAGTTGTGTTTCTTTATTTCCTCCTTCATTCCTATTTTGCCAGTATTCTCGGGGCGGGGACAGGGGTGGGGTGGGGAGTTAATTTAGAAAATAAGAAATAGAAGAAAAAGTAGCAGCAGGAAGCAACCTGTCATGTGAGACCACTGCTATTTCCTACCAGTCTTTGAAGCCTTTCTTTTTAGTTAATTTATTTATTTATATTTTATTTGTTCATTTTCCAATTTATGTATAAATATAGCTACAGACTCGCTTGTCATGAAAGGGTAAGATATTTGACCTGGCCAAATGGTAATGGTTCTTCAGAATTTCGAGTCTGGTGCTTTTCCACATAGAGTTGACGAAGTCGTAGGCTGTCCCTTACACTGCCCAGATTTTTTCTGTCATGTAAAAAGTATACCACCTGAAGAGTCCTGTTTTTACGCTACTGGTGTGAAAGCCCCTACTTCGTGTATCAGTAGAAACAGGTTCTTCGTTTTGAACCAACCATGCAGCAAAAAGATCAAGAGATTAATAATCAGGAAAACAGGACCTGAGTCTTTATGCTACTACCTATTACAAACTCTTATGAAAAAGGATTTCCCTTAACCTTGCTGAAGCTTGGTTTATTTACCTGTAAAGCGGAGATAATGATCAGCTTCACCGGTAGATAGTAATGCACTGAAGGAATATGAAATTTTTATAGATTGTAAATTATTGTTCCAATATTTTTGTAATTCATCTGTCACCACTGATGAGCCCTGTCGGTCCTTAACTTTGCTTCCCACTGCTTGTAATCAAACAGAATGGAGCTTGTGATGAAATGGTAATATTGAAAAGGAGACAGAGGAGAAATTTGGAGGACACTGCTGAAGGAGATGGAAATAAAACCAAAAACTAAAATTGGATTAGAATCAGTTTGGCTTGAAGAGTTAGACAGACATCCCTCAAAGGTCCAGTAAAGCATGTAGACTGCATGGTTTTGCTGAGTGGATCAGAGGGCCAAGGAGTGGCCCGTGAAAAATTACTGTAATTTTCCCAGAGCCTTTTTGCTTGCCACATCAGAGGCAATAAGAACTCTGGGTAATTCTGCAGTCAACCAGGGCTGCTCTTATTTGAGCGAAGAATGACTGAGGTGACAGGCGCTCTCAGGGAGGGCAGCCTTATAAAGATGAAGAAGGGAGGCATCAGTTGCCTAGCAGTGCTTGCTTTATTATGGGATTTTTTTTTTTTTCTTGATTAGGACTTTGGCCAGGAAATGGTGAAAAAGGTTCAGTTACTCTGTGACCAGTAAGACTGTTTCTAGACACTGTAAAACCAAGCATAGTGCTGATTTTTAAACATCACTTGTTATCTAATGTTTGGAAATAAATATTCATTAGAAAATCACAAGTTACGCAAGATAACTGCAGTATTTTGGAGCAAAATCAGTGACTAAATATTAATGTTCGTCTCGTGTTTGTCTGTGCGTATCTTCCATAAAAGCAACTTTGCAGCCCTCAGAATGTGAATTGCAGAGATCTAGAGGGCCGGCATTCTACCCCCTTGCACTTTGCGGCAGGCTACAACCGCGTGTCTGTTGTGGAGTACCTCCTGCACCATGGCGCTGACGTCCATGCCAAAGACAAAGGGTATGTGTTGGGATTCGGCCGTTCAGAATTCGTTATTTTGACATGTAAAAAAATTATTTTACTATTTTCGAAGCCTTAACTTGTTTCCCCATTAAAAAAGTAATGCATTTTTTTAAGTTTAAAGCATAAATTAAAGCATTATAGAAATGTAGTGAAAATTCACCTCCTAGAACTTACAACATTAAAATTTTGTTGTAATGCTCCCAATTTTTTAAATGGATGTACCAGTGTGTGTGCTGTAGGGGTGGGAGTGGTTTTTAACATAAAGGGTGATGCCATTCCAGACGGCTTGCTTTGCAATTTGCTTTTTTCATCCAGTTATAGATCTTGAATATCTTTCCATATTAGTACTTAATAGTTTATCTCATCCTTTCAGTGCCCATATATGTAGTATTTTATTGCATTCTATGAATGTGTTTATATAGTTTATAATTTATTATTTCTTGTTTTGCTATTAAAAGTGTATAATCTCTTCCAAAAAGAAGCCATCCATCCCAAAGTCTTCAATATTAATAAAACATAATTTTATTTTTTACTAGTTCGCATATTCTTTATATTAGTTTACTAAATTATTTCTCTTTATCTGGACAGTTTTTAAAGCAACCATGAATGCCATTTAGAAATGCAAGAAGGAAGTTTAATTGAAATGAGTTTCCATATCCTGAGTTAATTTCATATCATCACAAAGTATAAATAAGTAAGCACCTTTGTGTACAGTTACATAGCAGGGTACTATAGAATTCAACTGTACAACTTAGACTTCAAAGAACAGTCATGAATTTATTTATCTTTTGAAAGGGATGCATCAGACATGAGTATTCAATGATAATATCACCAGCTCTTTTCAAGTGTTACAGTTCCTCGGAGAGGAATCAACATTTTTTTCTATTGCCCATTTTAGCACTTAGTATTTTGATTTCAAAAGATTTTTTTAAAAAGCACTGATCTCTAAATAAAAAGGCACTCATACCTAGTTTTTGCCATGTATTAAGTACAAATTAAACTTATCTTTTTGATGTACCGTTTTTCATGGGAACATTTTTGACCCCTTTAGAATGTCAGTGGCCTTCTCATCAGAACTTAGAGTCATCTCAGAATAGTTGACTCACAGTGAGGCAGCTAGATTTGCTCATCTGAGTAGAGTTTATGGTTGGTTGGTGCCATTTTTTTCATTGCTGAATACTGAAGTCTGTATCACTTGGATTTTGAGTCTTCATTTCTGGGCACCTAAATATTAAAACCTTTCCACAGAAACCATTTTTTAAAAAATCTAACAAAAGGTAGAACTTGCCTAAATAAGCTAAATTGCCTTGTGTATTTTATAAGCAGTTTTCCTTAGGAAAATGCAAATGGAATAAAATCTGAGATGATAAACCAAATTATTGTTTAATTATTCCTGAAATCACTTGGTAGTGTTGCTTTATATTGCCAGGATGAAACCTGAATTAAAAGTATTGTGATGGAATCTTTTCCTGTGTGTGTGTTTGTGTGTGTGTGTGTGTGTATTTTAAGGGTAAGGATTGCCGTGAAATTTATATCTATCACCAAGAAACTATGCAAAGTCCTTATATTAAAAGGGACATTTTTTAAATTATTAATCCTTATTTGGAAATGGACGACTATATCTTAAAGACCAGTTAATTTCTTTTTTCTTTTTAAGTGAGCCTTCAGTATAGTCAGCGCCATAAAAGAATTACGTTATTTTTATCATACGTATATTAACTCAAAAACGTGTCATATGTCTTAAAAATCATTTTCTTCTGTGTAGAGGCTTGGTACCCCTTCATAACGCTTGTTCGTACGGACACTATGAGGTGGCTGAGCTTCTAGTAAGGCACGGGGCTTCCGTCAATGTGGCAGACTTATGGAAGTTTACCCCTCTGCACGAAGCAGCAGCCAAAGGAAAATATGAAATCTGCAAGCTCCTTTTAAAAGTATGTAATTTTTTAAATTATGAAGTATAAAATAATTATGTTTACTTTGGGTTAGCATGTAAAATTACATCAAAGTAAATTATTCTATTAAATACAGTAAGTGCTATAGAGATGCTCTCATTTTGGATTTTAGGGGGATCTTTAAGTGTGATATCATGATATTTACATAGCTTTGAGTAGTGTCTGAAGTGCCTTTCTGAACCGATTTGATTTAGTTCAGTTAATCACAGCCCATCAAGGTAGGTTTTGGAAAGAGTTGAATTAGTTTGCATTGCTTATCTAGTACTGACAGTATTAATATTAGAAAATATTTGTAGAAAGAGAAGCAAGTTTTTTGATCAAGTGTTTTTTTCCTCACTGGCTATTTTATTATTGTTAACAAACTCATTCCTCATTATTAAACATTATTTAAATATGTATCGTATAAAAACCTTATTTTAAAATCAGATTTTTTATTAAAATATAAGATCTCACTCAACAGTTACACATATAAATTTTGGGGATATACATGAAATAGTAGAAACTGGTAGTTATGTGAAACTAACTCAACAATTTTGTGTGTGTTTTTTTAAGGATGTGAAAAATGACCAGACATGTATATATATGTAGTTTTCTCCCTCTTTTTTTTTTTAGCTAGAGAAGAACTTGTCTTGGTTAAATATAAATAAAATTCTTATTCCACCTTTTATGGTATCAGATATGTTCTTAAGAGTCTTGAGAATAACACTGTATTTGATGGTCATTTTTATTATCACTGGTTAGTAAGAAATAACATGCAAGTCACTGCAAATTTATTGTCTAGCTTGATATCTTACAAATGTTTCCATTGGGGCCATAACAGACTGTCTGGCCCATAATAAAAATTCCTGACTTTTATTTACTTTATTTCATAGTATATGTGAATTGTTAAAATCAAATTGATTGTTAATACATTTATACCTAATTTCATGATAGGTGTTAAGGCTTAAAATGAAAATATTTTAAAATTACCAAGCTTTCTTTTGCATTTAAGATCAAGTACTTTCTTTACCTGTGTGTTTCTTCTTCTCAGTTCATTTTCATGATATTCACTGAATATCTTTATAAAATTGAAATCTGGTCAAAATTAGCATCCAGACCATTTTTAAAGGAAAAGATGTTTTCAAAGACATCTTTCAGAGCTTAGAGTCTGGGACAGTGTAGGAAACGAAAAGAAAAGGTGCTCAGCACCGTCCCCACTTCACCATCGTCACCCGTGACCCTGAGGCTTGAGACTTGGGCTGAGTAGTAGTTTGAAAGCTGCTCCAGTGCACGACTGAGCAGGGAATTTGCAGAGGATATGGCCTCTGTTGTTCAAAATGCATGTAGAATAGATACCTTTCCTTGGATGAGTGAAGTTTAAAATAAATAAACAAACCTGAAGAAAGGTACTGCAGAAAATACAAAGTCCATTTGGTTTTTCTTTGCAGCATGGAGCAGATCCAACTAAAAAGAACAGAGATGGAAATACACCTTTAGATTTGGTTAAAGAAGGAGACACAGATATTCAGGACTTACTGAGAGGAGATGCTGCCTTATTGGACGCTGCCAAGAAGGGCTGCCTGGCGAGAGTGCAGAAGCTCTGTACCCCAGAGAATATCAACTGCAGAGACACCCAGGGCAGAAACTCAACCCCCCTGCACCTGGCAGGTAAGCATCACCGCACGGCCGAGTCTCATCATCCATTCTTTGGTGTCTAATGCGGATTGCCAGGAGATGAAAGAAATGCTGACCATGGAGAGTACCACTTAGTAAAACGCTTTTGACTGACATAATTTTATGTAATTTCTTATTGCAGAGGCTCTTAATTATGTAATAATAGTATTAGCTTTTAAAGCAAGAAGTATTAAAAGTTTAACATTTTTCCAGTCCTTATCATTTATTTTACATATTTTTTTTCTTCTAAGCTGACATGTTGGCCTTTTTTCACTCTAATAGCCGGCTACAATAACCTGGAAGTTGCTGAATATCTTCTAGAGCATGGAGCAGATGTTAATGCACAAGACAAAGGTGGCTTAATTCCCCTTCATAACGCAGCATCCTATGGGGTGAGCATGCTAAGGTTCAAGTCTAGAACACTTCCCTGACTTTTACTGCTTTATTAAAGTATACTGTGCATGAAGTAAGTAGATCATCTAACCGACAGCATAATTTAGCACAGTTATAATCTTCTATTTGGAGTGTTGTTAGTCTTCCCAATTAAGTGTTACTATCTTTGTAGCAAAGGACAGTGCTTTTTCTAGCTTTTTGCTCTCTTCAGCATTATCTGGCACAATCCTAGGTGTATAATAGCTGCTCAGTTAATATTTATTGATACAGATAATATTCTACCTCAAATAGATTTTAGAAACTATGAAAGCCAGAAGTCTCCTTTTAGGCATGGAAATTGTGGTTGCTTATGTTTATCATCAACATTGTTTAAATAATGATGTAAATGGTTGAGTTATTGGTATACAGATATATAGCTTCATAGAATTTGAATTGACCAGTGAAAACCCCACCGTAAAAGTCCAGTCATTCTCTCAAAGCTCTGTAACTGGTCATCAGCCGAAAGAGAAAGAGGAATATATTGACTACCTTGATGGCCTTTGTTGAGACTGACTGCCCAAGGTCACCAACGCCCACTTCAGGCCAAATGAATCACACAGGAATAGTGCGAATGCTTGTGTGCTTGTCTGTTCATCTGCTTAGTCCCTGTTTGACTGTAAAAATCCACAGGTGCCAGATTGTACATCCCAGTGGTTCTCACAGTTGGAATCACTATCGATGAGGGCAGTGTCTAGATTTACCAAAGCCTGGTAAACTATAAATACCATATTTTCCCATAGATAATGTGCACCTTTTTGCCCATATTTTTGACGGGAAGATAAGGACGCATATTATACATGGGTATAATAATCTCATGTATAATGAGCACAAAAATGTGGTTGCACATTATATATGGCAAAATACAGTAAAAACAAATCACCGTGATTTGTATATTCTCTTACTCTTGTCTTCCTTGCCCTTCATAATCAGAATATCCTCATCCTCTCATGCTCCTTGCAAAACCCTAGCATGTTTCTCATCTCCGGACTTCCCACCTTTCTTAAATTAAATTAGGGCCCCCGTAGTCTTGTTATATTTGTCATTTAAAGCATTTGTGCTGCAGCTGGATTCTGACTCCCCATTAAATTCATTCTTTCTGCTGGAAACATTCCAAGACTTCAGTTCCTTTTCTGTACCTTCCAGTTCAATACTTGGCTCTTATCTATGGTGAAGAACTGAGCAATAGCTTATTTACTGCATTTGTCAGCCTTAAATTTCAGTTTCTGTTTTTCCCCCAGTGGTATAGATATTTAAAAGACTTAGGAATTTTGTTTTTAGTGTACTTGGGTAGTAATATACTCCTTTTAGTTTATTGCTTTTTCAAATGTTTGTCAGCAAATTTTAAGAAACATGTAACTGGTTTCTCCAAGCGTAAACTGTAAAGTCAATAAAAAGAAAGTTTAGTAATACCTACCATATATGTAATTCATTTTACACACACACAATTTTCCATGGACTAATTTTGGAAGCCTATGCAAATTAGTCTGCCAGATTATATTATTTTACCAATACACATGGGAGTAGAATAAAATTAATCAGCAGAAACACAATTTAAATAGCCTATAAGTGGAAAAGCTCAAAATTATTCCATGCCTTTGGGTTACTGAACAAAAATAGCTATTCTTTTCAACATACATCCTTTGAATAAGGGAGATGAATTAGTTGGTTTTGTTTAAGTGATTTTGATTTAGTACCATAGACAGTGCCTGTTTTTGTCTTTGTGTTAAGATCAATTTTATAATGATGATATCGTCCATAATCTTAAAGAGATCATAAAACATATCCTGTTCTCAGAAGCCCAAGTCAGATTATATTTTTTTTGTCTTTATATTGTCAAAGTAAATATGGAAACTTTATTAGAATTTGCCTGATTTGTATTTTCTAATAAGTTTCCTTTTCTTTGTTTTCTGAAATTACCTTTCTTAAAATCAATAAGTATTTATATTACATATAAAAAAAAAAACTTTAATACTACCTCAGGAAAAAAAGTACCTTTCTTTTCGAAGGGAGTATCTTCAAGAGAGCCAAGACTGTCTTAATGAAAGCACGAAGAAATGTCCCCTAGATCCCACCTTGGGATATTTGCCTTTCCCTTCACCATATTTTCCCCTTCTTATGAAAGTCAGCTTCGGGGAGCTCAATATAGTGCAGCTGAGCAACAGCATGAGTTAGACAACTGTTCTCAACAGATAATGCACTTCTGAGTCACCGAAAGTAATCAAGTATGCCAGGGAATGTATCCATAAAGAACACCACTGTACCAATTGCTCAAAAATTATAAAATATTGGAGTTGAAATGGATTTCAGAAATACTGTAGTGGTAACTAAACTAGCATCTCTAAATGGGTATATAAGAATGAAGTTTATTTTTATTATTCTCAAAAGCCTAATCATTGAATCAGTTTTACCTTTGCATAATCAGTTGTCTTAAGCTTATTTTATAAGAACTTTTGAAAAGAAGCTAAAACCTTTTGCTATCATTTGAGAGAATCTACTCTCGTGAAACTTTCTCCTGCATTGGTTTTCAGTAGTCCTGCATCTTTTCAGTTCTTCAGTTCCTATGGCCCCGTTTGTCTTCCATTCTCCTTCCTCAAAATATAGTTTTCACAGCTTTATTCCCCTTGTTCTGTATTCCTTTTCTTAATGAGCTCATTTATCAAGTAGCTGCAACTTTCAGCTCAATATTCCATTTTGTCACTCCCCTCGAGTCCCTATCTATAGTGCCAAGCACTTAGTAGGTGTTCAATAAATATTTGGGTTTTGGGTGAGTGGGTAAGAGAGTAAGTGAATAAATGGTGCCATCTTATCTGTACTCCAGCCTTTTGTGTCAGACCATGTGCAGAACATCATGACTTTGATATTTTACCTCAAAAACAATATACCCCAAGTGAACCTTATCTTCCTTATAATTTTATTTCTGCTTAAAGTTTTCCTACAAAGGTAGTAGTCATCTTTGACTTCTCTTCTTTTTCTTCCTCTGTAGTTAATTTGTCTTTCTAAAACCGAGTATTTTTTTCCTTCAAAATTTCTCAAATTTAGCTCTTCTTTTTCGTTCTTCTCTAACCACCGCAGTTCACAGAATATCTCATCATCTCATGCCCAGGTTATTAGTTAACGTATCTGCTGCTGACATTTCCTTCACCCTCTGAGGCATTTTGGACATGAGAGACTGACTTTTGAACAAATGTGGTTTTGTTGTGTTTATGTTACTTTCACAAAGGCTGAAAATAAAAGAACATTGAGAAGCTTTGAGATGAATATTTCAACAAATAGACCAGATTGCAGTGAGTTAGAGGAGAAATGTTTGTTTTTAAGACGGGCCTGAATATGTTAGAAGGCTAAAGAAAAAATTTTAAATGGTCCCATGAAGAATTAGAATTATGGGGAAAAAGAATAATTATGGAACTGATACTCTGGAGGAGGCAAGGAAAGTTGAAGTCCAAAATACAGGGAGAAGGGTGCGGTAAATGCTTTTATTTATATAAGAAATTTCTGTTAAGGATGAGAATAGAAATATAGAGGGAATGAAATGTTAAGTAAAAGCAAGTGTATACAGTGGAACTTTGCCAGATAATCTTTCTTAACTCTTCACCTCCTTTTATTTTTCTTCAGCATGTGGACATAGCAGCGTTATTGATAAAATACAACACATGTGTAAATGCCACAGATAAGTGGGCGTTTACTCCCCTTCATGAAGCAGCCCAAAAGGGAAGGACCCAGTTGTGTGCCCTCCTCCTAGCACATGGGGCAGATCCCACTATGAAGAACCAAGAAGGTCAGACGCCTTTAGATCTGGCAACAGTAAGTCCTCATTTCAAAATACTCAGACTTGCTTATTATACTTTCAGAAATGACATTAAATTCCAGGGCTTAGCAAGTTTACCTTAAGTCATGCATATTTCACTTAGAATTTCTAAGAACAAACTTACTTCCTTCTGAAATTTTTTTTTAATTTATATATTGATTTTAGAGAGAGAAAGGAAGGGGGAAAGAGAGAAACATCGATTTGTTGTTCCACACATTTATACATTCATTGGTTGCATCTTGTATGTGCCCAAATGCATTTCCATCCCACATTTGTTTTGTATAGCTTTTGCTAAGTAACAGATGATTTGAAAATACTTAAAACTTCACCAAAATTGAGTGAGTGGCTTAATACAGTGATTAATTACTTCTCACAGCTCTGTGGGTTGACTGGGTTCAGTCAGGTAGTCCTGCTGTGTGTGCACTTCCCTTACCTGGGACCTCAGCTGAAGCTGCAGCACCCAGGGTGGCCTTTCATCCTACTGGGCCTGTCTGTGCGGTGCGCCAGCACTCAGAGGTCTAGCCCAGACTTGTTACAGCACGGAGGGTGGCTTCTAAGAGAGGACAAGTGGAAGCTGCCAGTCCTTTTAAAGCCCGGCTCAAAAGCCTCAGAACATCACTTCCTCCTCATTCTGTTGGTCACAGCAACTCATGGGCAACCCAGATTCCAGGGAAGGGAAACAGATGACCCCTATTAAGGGAGAAGTGGCATGCATATATATGGAGGAAGGAATTAATGCTGGCTGTCTTTGGAGGCTCTCTCCCACATCCTCCAGTAGCAGTTATGTCTGACGGACTGTGACGTTCACAAAAAGCTAACCAAATTAAAATACTGTTCCTTTAAAAGTTCACCAGACTCTGATTGTGCATTAAGTGTGCACGAAATAACTGAACAAAAAGTATTCTAATTGTTTAAGCATAAATAAAACATAGTAAATAAATATGAGAACTGCTTCTGAGGAAGAGATTAAAAGTCAGCACTTTGAAATGTGCTTATTTTAATGCAAGATGAAATTTTTTATCTTTTAACACTTCACATCTTTATTAACTTACATATCCTGTAAATACACATGTAATCTGAACAATTGCATATACACTTTCACTTAGCATTAAAAAAGTTTTCAGGAATTAACATAATTCACATTCTTAGATTTTTTTTTTCCTCGTAGTTAACTCGTTTTGTGTCTGGACAAGACACGATCTACTCTCAGCTAATTTCAAGTATATAATACAATGTTCTTAACTATGTCACCAAGCTTAACATAATCTGTTCAAAAACTGAAATATTTTTTTAATTAATAGTATTCTACTAAAACTACTGGACCTTTTAGATGAAAGAAGGAAAGAGGAAGAAATTATAAAAACAAAAAGGTTAATGAGGCATTTATTAAAGAAAGAATCCACAGATTCTTGGTCTTTAGTGAAAAACTTACAACTTTAAAATGTAGTATTTTTGTGCTTTTTGTGTTATTTTTAGGCTGACGATATCAGAGCTTTGCTGATAGATGCCATGCCCCCGGAGGCCTTACCTACCTGTTTTAAACCTCAGGCTACTGTAGTGAGTGCCTCTCTAATCTCACCAGCATCCACCCCCTCCTGCCTGTCTGCCGCCAGCAGCATAGACAACCTCACTGTCCCATTAGCGGAATTGGCAGTGGGAGGAGCGTCCAACGCGGGGGATGGCGCAGCAGGCACAGAAAGGAAGGAAGGAGAAGGTGAGTATACCTGTGGATACTTATTTGGTTCTGGTCTTTTGTTTTGGGGGTTTTTTTTAACAAACATTCTTTTTTTCTTTTTATTGGTAATCATTGAACACTTCACTTACAGATATCTTTACTGTTTGTAAGTTGTCATATACACAACAGCTATTAAGAAACATGTCTTCATAGAATAAATTTCTTGGTGTCTGCATTGTTCCTACTTATATATATCTCAGTACATCCGTTTCAGACCATAGTATCGTACTGAAATCCTGAGTGAGTCTTATTACTGCGATGTATCAGGAGAAGGTAGAGATTATTTAAGGAGTGAAAACTAAAATGATTGCTGGTAAATTTGGAATTTTATATCTACTGTTCAGTATTTCATTTACTAAAAGCATTATTTTATGCTCTGTAATAATAAAATTAATATAAACACTACTGATTTGCTAGACTACTTTTACTTCTCAACCAAATTCAGAGATAACTAAAAGTGTCTGAATGAAATTTAGGATTATTATATGCTATGTAAAATCATCTATCTGCATAGCCAGGGGTGTCAGAGAGCCATGGCTTTAAAGAAATATACTGGAACTTACTTTAGACTGATAAACTATTTGCTCAGAAACTTTTATGCCTGTTTTAGTTGCAGGTCTTGACATGAATATCAGTCAGTTTCTAAAAAGCCTTGGTCTTGAACATCTTCGAGACATCTTTGAAACAGAACAGGTAAGAAGATCTCTTGAGTCTTTTTGATTAAATATTGAGTTTTTTTTTGCTTCTTAACTGCTTTTTTTAAAACCACAACAGATTTCTAAAGAAGCCAGGGAAGTCCAGTATTTTATAACGCTCTTCAAAATTGTCTAACAGTGATTTTCCACCACTGTGCTACAAGAGGCACACCTATGTGCTGTGAGAATTTTTAAAATATGCATTACCCAACTGCTTAGTCAGGAGCAGTGGCCTCGCTCCCCTTAGACTGTCAAATAAAGAAATGAGAGTAGCCAATGCCATCCAGTGCGAATAAGTCAAAAACATACCTACTTTTTTGGTATAATACATTTTTTGGTGTGCCACAGAATTTAGTAATTAGTTAATGTGTGCCATGAGATGAAAAAGGTTGAAAACCGCTGGTCTAACAGATGATGGGAGTCTTGAATTGTTATTTGTTGTATCTTTATAAGCAGTCTGGCTCTATGTGTTTTATTATACGTCAAAACTTAGCCCTCAAAAGAATGTTTAAAATTTTTTCATTATTTTCTTTCCAAAAATGTTGGTTGGCATTTATTCATCTCATTTCATTTTTGATGTGATTAGACTCAAAAACCAATGAGAAATTCTTATATTAAGTACTTAGCAAAAGATGCATGAAGCAATTGTCCATTAAATTAGAAATCAAAGTGATACCTTGAACAGTGTACCTTTTCAAAATTGACCCGTTATGAAGTTTCTATTGTCTGAAATAATGTTGAACCAGTACTTGGCCGTACACTCAAATAGACCTGTTTCATTTTTGGGTACAGTGCATGTGTCTGTGAAGGTCTTAGTATGAAGTCATCATTAGAGTGTTTATGAATTAAAATCCTTGTGTTTGTCATTCTGTTCTTATACAGGATAAGTTTTTAACCGATTACTATATGATTTTATTACCATGGTCTATGGTAAATATTAAATAATAATTTCAAGATATATACAGGTATTAAATCACTATATTGTGCACCTGAAACTAATATAATGCCAATTGAATCTCAAAAAAATAAGGATTAAAAAAACGAATAATACTAAGCTTCTGAGTATAAATCCACTTTTATTGATATACCTAGAATATTAGAATGGGAAAGATCATTGGAGATTAAGCTATTCTCCTAGATGTAGGAACTTCCCTTTTAACATCCATATGGGAAGATAACTTGTTATAATTTGGGCAGGTGTAATAAAATGCTTATAATTTAAAGTGTGCCAAAATCTGCCCCATGTATAAATGCATTGATTTTATGTTTACGTTTACCCTGTTTTGCACAGAAATCTAATCTCTAGTCTACATATGTATTAGTTTAATAGGGCTACCTAACAAATTGCCAGAAACTTGGAGGCTTAAACCAGCAGTCCCTAACCTTTTTGACACCGGGGACTGGTTTCCTGGAAGACAGTTTTCCCACAGGAGGGTGGGGGGTAGGAGGCGGAACTCAGGTGGTAATGGGAGGAAGCTCGCCACTCACCTCCTGCTGCGTGACCAGGTTCCTAACAAACCACTTAACCTGTACCGGTCCTCGGCGGTGGGGCTGGGGACCCCTGGCTTAAACAACAGAAATTTATTCCATCCTGAAGTTCAAAATCAGGTTGTCAGCTGGGCTGTATAACCCAATACCGAGGCTCTAGGGGAGCATCTTTGCCATGTTTGTTCTCGCTTCTAGCAATGGAGGACCCCTTTGGCTGTTGTCACATAACTGCAACCCTCTGCTTCTGTCTTCAGTGTCTTCTCTTTTGTGTCTCTTATAAGGACACTTGCATTGAATCGGAGCCCTATCCATTTAATCCTAGATGATCTCCTCCCCTCAAGATTCTTAATTACATCTGCAAAGATGTGGGAAAAGATTTTCAAATGAGGTTCTTTACAGGGACTAGAACATGGACCTGTCTTTTTGAGGACGACCACCATTCAGCTCACTACAACATAACATATAACTCTTGGTTTACCTCTAAGACCCAGTCAGCTTACCAGGCAGGGACTTACCCGTCCAACTGCCCACCCTACAAAGTTTCTCCTGTTTTAGGATAAATATATCTTCTTTTTCAATTATTCTTGATATGGACATAGTTTCCAAATTCTTCACTGACCTCTTTGCCCATTCTGGGTTCTTTGTAGGCTTGTAGTCAAGTTGGAGTTAATTAAAAATCTCAAGTCTTTCTCATATCAGTTACACTGTTAAGATTTTTTAATGTCTTTTGTTTTTAGCTAAATTTCTTTATATGATAACTGTAGTTCACCTTCAGCTCCCTCAGTGATCAACAGAGTTCAGTAGAAATAGCAGTGATCTAAAAGAAGACCTTGATTCTGATTATTTTCTCCCTTTTACAAGCTGTGCAACATTGGGTGAGGCATTTAATCTATCATTTCCCTTACTTGTAAAATGTAATACCTTTAAAATGTCCAGATAGTTAAAAATCTCAGTCATACAGTGCTTCTGTGCCAGTTTTTAAAATACGGTTTGAAAAAACATCCAATGTGTCTTCTAACTGGTGATAGGACTTTATAGACCAGTGTAATAATTTCTTTTCCTTTAAGTTTCGCCTATTATTGATTCACGCTCTGAAATCTTTGGAGAGTTTTCATGATAATGTCCTAAACTGTAAGAATCTTTTTCCTTGTTTCCCCACCGAAGGTATGAAAGCTGTTTTAAAAACATTAATTATCCTCTGCTGTCGCCATACTCCTGCCTCACTCCTCCCTCCGTAATTATGTCCACGATGACTGACACTTCACACGTCTTTGATTAATGAAACAAAGACCCTAATTCAAACAAACGGCTCTGCTGGAAGTTTTTCAAAGGACTTCAGTTTCTACTCTTTTTAGTCAGTTTGCATCATAATTTTGTTTGATGTTTTTCCTTTTTTACTTTATATATTTAGTACTCTGATAACTGATTTCCTATGGCATGGTTATCTCATTTTATTGATTTTAAAAGTTTAATAGTTTATTCTTATAGTCAGTCCTTTTGACAGCTTATCCTAGTTTCATCAGTGTCATTGTTATCTTTGTCATTGAAGTTTTGTTCTGAGTAAATGGTTCCATTTATTTTCTTCTTGCCAGAATATTTTCTGTATTCTTTTTTTAATCAATATGTTGACTGTTCTACTTAATGTATGTTACTAGCACGATTCCCTTCCTCCAGACAAATCATACTACCTTTCTTTATATTAAACGCTGTGTGACTATCTTCTGGCCCAATCATCAAGCAGTCAAATTAATTTTTATTTTAACATTTCTCCCTTTAGGACTGCCCTCTCTGGCCCTGGCCAGTGTGGCTCAGTTGGTTGGGCATCATCCCGCAGGTTCAATTACTGGTCAGCGCACATACCCAGGTTGCAGGTTTGGTGCCCAGTCAGGGTGCCTGCCTGAGGCCACTGATCAATATTTCTCTCTCACATTGATGTTTTTCTCTTTCTCCCCCTTCCTCTCTCTCTGAAATCAATAAATGTATTTTTTTTTAATTTACAAGATTACCCTCTCTGATTCATTCCTTGCACTCCACTCCGACCTAGTTCACAGTTATACCCCTTCCAGATCTGCCCTTCATAATGCCAGTGGTGGCATCCTTTTTATTCATTATGAACATCATACTCTAAACATTTTGAACTTCATACTTAAAGAGTTTCTCAAAAACGTTCTGTATTCTCTTACTTGATTTTCCTTTTGCACATATTATTCCCTTTGTCTTAAATACCCTTCCCTCCTTCCTCTGCATGACTAACTCCTGCCTCTTAGCTGAATGATCGCCTTCTTCTAAGAGCCTTTCCTGACCCCGTTCCTCTTCCTTCCTTCCTTCCTTCCTTCCTTCCTTCCTTCCTTCCCTCCCTCCCAGCCCTACTTGCAGCCTTGACCCAGTAGGTAACCTTCCTCAGAGCTACTGTAGGGAGTGAATCTTCCAGAACATTTAGCAACTTTTACCATGTGTTTGTCCTGACTTTTTTATCTCGTTGCTACAGGAAAGAGCCTGAACTTGGTGGTAGTACTCTGTTCCCTGGCACTGCTTTGTTCTGTCATTTTGGACCAGTTAATTTAACTTCCTGAGCTATACTGGGTTGTTTTAGAATGAAACGAAGTGTTTAATTAGCTACTTTTGGGGAAATAGCACATAGAAGATACTCCTTAAATGTGTATGAATGAATAAACAAATAAACAAGGATCTGAATTCCGTAGCTTGTCATTTAGGGTTTTCCAGTGGCTACTGCCTGATAAATGTGGGACCACTGTGGTACCGTGTAGGTCAAAGAAAATAAATTCAGTGATTAACTGTGTTAGCTTTCTGGTCATCCCTTTTAAGAACTACAAGCAAGAGAAAGACAGAAGTAGCAGTACATCTCAGCTCTTTTGTGTACAATTTTTATGAGTTCTCTGAGCCTAGATTCCCTCCCAAGGATAGTACTTCAAGGGTTATTGTGAGGATTAAGTGAGGTATTTATTTTATATATTGAAACTATATAATTGAAAAATACTGTATGTTTTGCAGACCTGGTTTCTGCTTTTTCCAGATATGCACTATATATGTACCAGTTCAGAAAAGCTTAAGGATTGTTTGAATTAAAGCTACCACATAAATATTAAATCTCGTTGTCAACTTTTACTTGAACTGAAGTTTAGAATATTTAGAAGAAAAAAAATAAGATGTCGATAATATAAACCCCCGTGCATGGTTCCAAATTATATTAAAATCCCATCAAGCTAAATACGTAAAGGTTCCTGTTATATTGTGAACTGTTCTTTCTCAAAGATATACATTTCAGAACTGTTGCTTTTTAAAAAGCTCTGCTGAAAACTTCCCTTGGGTGATTGGAAGTGAATTGCCGATTTTGTGCAGCAGTGCTTATTTTTAAATGGCCATTTAGGAGCAATGTAGTAAATTATTTCCAAAGACTGAGTAATGAATGCTTGTTGTGCTGAGAAAATCAGATTCATTATATAATATTTCATTCTGATAATAAAAACCAGCAGAGCTCTAGGCCTAATTTGTAGTTTTTAAATGTTGTACAAGTATAAAGGTAGAAGCTATGGAGAATTAAAAATATCTTGTTTGACTTGGAAAAGGCATGTCTTCAAAAAGATTTCTCAGTTTTCCAAGGAAAGAGAAAAACAAAGGCTAATCTTGTGACGTAGTATTTGGATTGTCACAGGACCACCTTCTTCTGAGCTGGAAAGTAATAGCATATTTAGCCCTCAAGAAATGGGGTCGCCCAAGATTCTACCCTGTACATTCAGAACACTGCCACTTGGTGGCGGCAGAGTCGCAGTTACTTTTAGTCGACAAAAGAATTAGGTAATTTTGAACCCTCTCCATTTACTAGGATGAATAACCAAAAATTAAAAACTACTGTTGTACCCCCCCCAAAAAAGGTTGTTAAATTCTTTTATTAAATCTGAGGAATTGTTAAAACTGAGAACTTAATAAGAGAACTTTAAATCCATCTACTCTCTTCTCCAGATTGGAATTCTTTATATAAAATTTATATATAATTCTGTATAAAATGGTCTGTAATGTAACTGAATACTTTGTGATATAAATTTCACTCCTTTCTAAGGCAGCTTTTTTTATGCTTGAATATTTCTTAGCTCTGGAAAGTCCTCGTTTTCATATAAATCCTCATTACCTGAATATGCTCACTCCTTTTGCCACATTCTGTTTCATTGTGCTCAACACCTCTCCCTTTCCCTGCCAGTCACATTTGCTACCTGCTGGAAACTGGGATCTGGTATTTTCCCACTTTGAAGCCTACCAGTTGTTCCCTCTTGTATTTTGAGGCAAGCAGAAGGTGGTAGATTTAAATAATCAAAAGGAAATACAACAGTGATCATTTTATGTTTCTGTAGCATTATATCTCCCATTTTAATTCTCTATTGACTAAAGGCAAATTAAGGAGTATTTAACGTGAGCAAAAAGCTGATAAAATTATCAAGACAACTGTGAGAACGTTTTAATAAAGCTCATGCTTATAATGGAAACAAGAATTTTCTTAATTTGAATGGATACATATATACCATTGAAGACAAATGGAATAGTTTTCATCATTTTCATTGTCTGAGGAACTGTTAAAAAATTAGCAATTAATTTTGTTTCACTTTTCAGATTACGCTAGATGTACTGGCTGATATGGGGCATGAAGAATTGAAAGAAATAGGCATCAATGCTTACGGACACCGACATAAACTAATCAAAGGAGTGGAAAGGCTCTTAGGTGGACAGCAAGGTAAGCTAATCAGAAAAAAAAAACTGCAGATATTATGATACAAGATGAGCATAAGGGCTGGCTTCTGACCCCTGACGATCTGACCCCAGAGCTCACGTCCTCGACCCGTGTAGCACCCCCTGCCTTCCCCGTCCCTCCTGATTGGCATCACTCTCCCTCTAAGTGCTGTAGCTGAAATTCAGTCATTTTTCCCTCTCTCCCAGTGTTTTATACCTTAAATGTCTCCGGATCTATACTTCTGTCCTTTCTACTGCTGTCACCTAATCCAAGTCACCATCATCTCTCTCCTGGAATGTCACAACTGCCTTCCAGCTTATCTTTAGCCTTTACCTTTGCCTCCCTTCCAGTACCTTCCCTGCACTGTAACCAGAGACTCCTTTCAACACAACTGTAGGATCATTTCATTTCATTGCTTAAAACCCTTCAAAAGGATCCTGTTGCTTTTAGGATAAAATCAGATATTCACAACGTGGCTTTTCATAATCTGACCTTTCTCTCTCACTCATCTCGAACCCTCCTCCCTTGCACCTGTCAGCTTAGTCTTTTGCCATCATTCTTTGCTGTCACAAGCCTACCTCTCTGCTTTGTATGATGTCTGTCCAGAAGGTATCCAACCATGTACTATGAAAAATAGAAACATTTATTGAAGAAGGTACAGGATATAAGAAACATTGTCCATAGGACAACGACGACTCAGTCCCCTTCAAAGTTGGCACCTTGGGACCTCACACAGTTCTCCCAGTCACATCAGCTGCCCCATCGTATTTTCCTAAATCTCATCTACGGTCTGAAATCTCTTCCCTTTCAAAGGTGATTTAAGTTTTGGGAAAAGCCAGATGTCGCAGGGCACCAAATTTGGGCTATCACGGGGCTGAGTCACCTGGGTGATTTGATTTCTGCCAAAAAACTCTGCACAAGATGTTATGTATTAGTGGGCGTGTTGTCATGATGAAGCTTCCAGTCACCAGTTGCCCAGAGCTGTGGCCTTCTGAATCATCCGAATAGTTTCCGTGGGGGATTGTTCAAGCTTAACACGAAATTTGATGCAGATTTGTTGCTCTACTCACTCAACCATTTTGAATGCGATGGCCACACAGTACACATGCTCACTCAATGGCGTCTACCACCCACTGACTAGTACAGTGAAGTCATTGTTCAGGCCTGCACATCCCAGTCCACTCTCCTTGTCTGCCAGGTTACACTGATGTCATGTAAACTGCTCTCGTTATATAAACAATGGCTGGAATTTTTCCCGACAGATCTCATATGCTTCCATGTTTATCATTTATCTATTTGTTTTTTGTTTTGCTTTAATTTATTTTTTATTGTATTTTTTCCATTGCCATTTATTCCCCTTATGCCCCTTTCCCCCTGCAATCACTGAACTGTTGTCCATAAGTCCTTTTTCCTTTTCGCTCAATCCCCCCACCCCTTAACCCCACCACCATAGCTGTCATCCTGCTCTCTGTCTATGAGTCTGTCTCTATTTTGCTTGTTAGTTCAGTTTGTTCATTAGATCCCACATGTGAGTGAAACATCTGGTATTTGTCTTTCTCTGACTGGCTTGTTCCACTTCGCACGGTGTTCTCCAAGGTCCATTCATAGAAGTGCTTTTACTGTAGAAGAACAAGAGGAGGGAACAGAAACAACTTGAATTAGTCGATTAGTCTGCAGAGCTGAAAAATTGCAAGAGTGACTTGAAACTAAACATTAGCAGGTTTTAAGCTTGACTCTTGCTTGTTTATGTGTATGGAATGCACACAGATAATGAAATTAACAAGAATAATGTATTTTAAATGTATTATGTGACCATTTCAAGCCATTTCACAGAGATTTTAGAAAAGAATAATGCTTATGTTTTAGATCTGACTACATTGTAATTACAGTGTGTTTCTCTTTTGTATCAAACATAGCTTTAAGAAGGTTCATGATTAAATTTAGTTTGACAAATAATTGTTGAGCCCTACCGTGCATACGAGGAACTCTTTAAGAATCAATAAAATTAATCCCGAAACACACCTCCATTACGTCACGTCTTTGGATGTACTTAGTTATATAAGTTTATATATTAGGTTCAAATTGCAAATAGTTTAGACTTCTTCTAAAATATCAATTATTTGTGACAAAGTTTTCCCTAAAATAGAGCCGAGTAGTGTAGATTTCTGTTAACCATGTTAATTTTTCTTTTCTACAGGAACCAACCCTTATTTGACTTTTCACTGTGTTAACCAGGGAACTATTTTGCTGGATCTTGCTCCAGAGGATAAGGAGTATCAGTCAGTAGAGGAAGAGGTAATGCACATCAGAGTTTTTAGTTATCTTTTCCTGAAATCTGTGGTTAAACTTAGCTTTCCAGGAGAAGTAAGCTTGTCTTACTTTGACTTACGGTCACTTGCCTATGTATTATTCTGTCTCCCTTAGCCATTGTGGTGGAATATTGCCAGAATTAAAATAGGACTGTGGATTAGAACTATGCCACATGGCTTTCACTTCATAAGTCTAAGGGTTCCGGTGGATGGTCTGGATCTCCGTTTATCCTGGAGACATTCTTGAAACTCATGCAACTAATGACCCTATTAGAATTATTATTTATATTGCTAAAATGCAACCTAAGAATGGTACAGAGTGAGAATCTTGCCTCATAGAGAGCAGATAGAGTCTCATCTTGATTTTTGTGCAGCATTATAAAATGTGATTATAAAATAGTATGCCTAATTTTTACATATGCTTAGAAAGTATGCCTCAAAACTTGAGTCACCTTTCATTTCTCCAGTCACAGTGATGTTAAAGGACCATAGTAAAGCAAATGGTACGAACCTCCTGGTAGATGGATGCCATAGAGGTAACCCCTGTACTCATGGCTTCTGCCTCACTTCCAACACATGATAAACAAAGTGCCTCGTGGCATCATTCTTTGTAGAAAAGCATGCCTACATTTTGGTCTCATTCTAATGAGTGCTCATATTATTCCCGTTCTGGAAACTCAGGACAATTACCTTAGGGTAGTATTTTAGCTCATACTTAGCCAGTTTTTCAGGAGAGCATCATGTTTTCTAGTGTCTTATTGCCTAATCTCCCAGTAGTTAGTAAATTCTGAAAATAATGTCAAAATGTGGCAAGTAACTTCATAATACAGTGGTAAAGAATTAACTCTTGAGTCAGGTTTGAGGAACCTAGGTCTTCAAAACATTTTACTTTTCTATAATAATTCTTTTTAACTTGGAAAGTGGAAGAAGAAAGTTATTCCTGGTCTATGTTGATATACTTGGAGTTCCCAAATTAAAGAGATAATATGGAACATTTCACCTCAGGAACAAAAATTTATTGATTTTTTAAAATCTTTGTTTTTAGCATCCATCCAGTAGGGTATTAATTGCATACGAGGAGTTTTAGTTTGACTTAGGCACAATGTTGCTTCCATTCCCAATAACATAAAATAGTACTGTAGATGACTTAATATGCATGTCTCTCCATTGTGTTTACAGAATCTTTCCAGGCTTTTATTAGAAAATTTAAAAAATCAGATGATTAATATTTATGTTTATCACTATTTTCTCACCAGAAATCTATCTACTAAACTTGTTGATCAACTTATAGTGGACTTGTATTTATTTATAAGTGCTAAATCATAGACCCATCAGTGAAACAATGTAATAGAATTAAAACGTTGAAAACAATGGAGTATCTTTAGAATTATACACTTGCATATTTTCAGAAAATTAGTTATTTTATTTTATTTTATTCTGTAGATGCAAAGTACAATTCGAGAACACAGAGATGGCGGTAATGCCGGCGGTATCTTCAACAGATACAATGTCATTCGAGTAAGTTTTTAGGACAAAAATTAGATTGCAAGCCTTCCTGAAAATCAAATGTAAACAGTGAAAAGTTGTTTTTTAAAGTTCTGTTTTCAAACTCACACATGATCATTCACTTGACCCTGCAGTCAGGTGTCACCCTCTTAACTACAGTATAACCTTTAATCCCTCAAGGCCATACTCCACTAGAAGTAGAAAAGCCCAGGAAACACCAAAGCTACCAGTGAAAGGCTCAACCAGTGGGTACTGGCCATACCGATATGGTGATGAGACTCCCAACTCATCCATAAATTCAGACCATAGCTGATAGTAATTTGTATTATCACCATTCGAAAGCAGCATTAAAGGCCTAGAGTTTTCCTTCTAATTGAGTCAGTGATTATGTCAGAATGCATATGTCCCCTCCTCTCAGTATCTTAATAATATATGGGATAGATGACTGCTATATGCTTTTTTTCCAAAGGGATATCATGAAGATGAATAAAATCTATTGAGAACTGATTTAATCCTCTGGGTTAATAGACCAGTGGAAGTTATAGCAGTGCACATCAGAATTACCCAGGGAGCCTTTTGGAAACTGCAGATTTACAGGCCCCTGTATTCTAAAAATCAGTAAGTCTGGGGAGGAGTCTAGGAATAACCTTCTTCATCTTCTTTTTTCTATTTTAACTCCTCAGGTAACTGCGAGGTTTATAGCCAGGTCTAGTGCAGAATAACAAACAAAAACCATACCTGAAAATCATGTCACTGAAAGCCAGAGTTTAACTGAATTACACTGACCTGGCAACTTGATCATTTTAAAATAATGTTATAAGCAAACAAGACAAAAATTGGACCTTCCTCAAGAAAAACATACTTTCCATTTTAAATCATAACTGCCAGTTAACGTACATTACACTCAGTTGCTTTTTTCTTCCTCATCCTTAAAGATTCAAAAAGTTGTCAACAAGAAGTTGAGGGAACGATTCTGTCACAGACAAAAGGAGGTGTCTGAAGAGAATCACAACCATCACAACGAGCGCATGTTATTCCATGGTGAGTGTCCTGACAGCAGTCACAGGCGTCTCTGGGCCTGCACAGATTCCAGCGGAATGAAAGGCCCATGTGATTGACTGTAGTAGTGTTAGGTTAAAGACGGTTCGTTTTGATTTTTTTTCCAAATAACTGCATGCTGGTACCAGCTTTCTAATGCATTACATTCTTGTACAGGCTTTCTAAGGCATACACAATGAAAACAAATTATCTGAAATTTTTTCAGAACTTAAATTGCAAGCTGAGCCATCTAGAGAAAGAAATATTTTTCATTGTTCTTTAGCATAATTGTTTTAGTATATCAGATTATCTGTACTTGCTTAAAGTAAGATTGGGTATAAAATTATCAGTATTTTCAAAGCCATATTGTACTTTGCTATCTAAAATCTCATGCCACCTGCAAAATACCGTCTTTGCTTGGTGAGCACTACGGGTCCTGAATAAGATTCTAGTACATAATTTATATATAATAGACATCTTGCAAGATAAAATTTTCAGTCATGTATTATTAATTACTTAATATCAATCTACCAAGTGCAAATAGCACGTAGCTCATTGATATTCTAGAAAAGTGTTCAAAAACTGATTTTTCTCTCTTCATATTTTTAGGTTCTCCTTTCATTAATGCCATTATTCATAAAGGATTTGATGAGCGACATGCATACATAGGAGGAATGTTTGGTGCTGGGATTTATTTTGCTGAAAACTCCTCTAAAAGTAACCAGTATGTTTATGGGATTGGAGGAGGAACGGGCTGCCCTACACACAAAGATCGGTCATGTTATATATGTCACAGGTGAGCACCTTGGCTTCTGGTCACAAACCAGGTTTGTTCCTTAGGCTGTGCAGAAGTCACAGGTCATCCTCAGCCTTAACCCTAATGAGTCAGGCACGTTAGGGATTTGGTAGGAATAGTGTCTCAGCCTCCGTCCTGATAGCAGCAATGACAGCAGGGCTGATATTAGTGGCGATAGGCGATAAAAACTAAATATACATCAACCAATCATAGATTACAATGAAACTCCCTCCACTTTGGCTTTTTCCCTGGGCTTCCTGTTTCTTGCTTCTGAATCAGTACAAGAAAGAGGTGAGAATTACTTCTTTAGAATAGAGAGCCTTTATCTGACTTAGAGAGTCACACTGGAACTAAGATGCATATCTTCTTCAATGTCGCAGTTAGATTCCTGGTCAGGGCACGTACCTGGGTTGCAGGCCAGGTCCCCAGCTGGGGGCACGCGGGAGGCAGCCAAAAATGTTTCATACGTCGCCATCTCTCTCACATATCGATGTTCCTCTCCCTCTCTTTCTCCCTCCTTTTCCCTCTCTCTAAAAATAAATAAAAATTTAAAATTTTTTTAGAAAACAAGTAGAATCTTTAAAGCACTTCCCATATTGCTTGTGATATTTTAAGACAAGATATATAATTGGCCTAAAAAAGTCCAACTTTGGAATATTAACTTTGGAATTATTAAACAAATGAATATTAGCTTTTTAAATAGGATTTTAAAACTCAGAAACGGAAGAGTATAATAGTACACTCTTTCTGAAGTCAGGGAAAAAATAATTCTCTCTTCCACTTCTTGCCAATAGAAAAAAATAGAATTGTATTTTACAAAGATTGCAGTTCATTACATTTCTCTTTAAATTAACCAGATATATTATTTTTGCAAAGTTGGGTTAATAACAAATCTTGTAATTCAGTGAAAATCTCAAAAAGACCTCTATAACCTTAAAGTTCATTACAATTGTTGACCTTGAAACTTACTGCTCTCAGTTATATTGAAACAAATTGTAGCCGTCAGCAGTTCTAAGATGGATTCCATATGTCCAGAAGAAAATTTATTTTAAGTTTGCTGTGGTTAGTAACACACCAAAATTCGCAAAAATATGTAACATGCAGAAGTTTTTCTTTGTTGCTTCAAACCTAATTCCTCTGAAAACAAATGAATTGAAATAAGCAATAAAAGTAAACCTAGATACAGACAGATGGTTGCTTATTAAAATTAGAAACACAGGTTTATGTCTTAGCCAGGATTCCCTAGAAAACAGAGCCTGAAGCAAAAGCTTAGACACTGGCACTGTCTTGACAAGTACAGTGCCTGGGAAGCAGGAATGAGGGCACAAAAGGAAGCGAGGTCAGGAGGCGGCCGAGCAGACCGAGGCCCATCAGGAGCTGGCCACAGTTTCAGAGCAAGTGCAATTGGTTACGCAGTCTGTGCGCCCTCCGAGAAGCTATGTGAAGTAACACATCTCAGAGCAGTACGTCGTGGGAGAAGAGAGATGAATTTATCTGCTGGCTCCTGTCTTGCGCTGGTCAACATTTGCCCCACAGGCCATTGGTACCTCTCCCCCAAGCCCTGCCACCCCTGGCATATCGGGTTGCTGCATCCGGGAAAAGCATGGCAGTGCACAAGGCAAGCCAGTGAGCAGGCTGGAACCAGCACTCTCACCTGAGCACTGGCACCTGCAGCCTCCTGGGCCGCTGGACTGGCCCTGCTGCTGCTCCTGCCTCCGCAGCCGCCGCGAAGCCCCTGGGGCAGGATGCAGAGGCAGGGGGCAAGGCCTGCCCGGTCAGGCTTCATGTGACATACGGACTGGAAGTGGCCATGGCACTGGGCCCAGCCGGCCGAGCAGGCAGAGGCCAGTGACACCGTAGTGCTGCCACAGTGTGGGGCTGGGGCTCAGAAAGCCTCCCTCTCATGTGTGTTGAAACCCTTTTCTCTGGGTCTGAGAAGAGACTGCAGCTGCAACCCAGCCAGCCTCCCAGAGGGTCAGTAGCATCACAATGAAACAACCAGCTCTGGCGGGACCCAGCTCTACTGGGTGGAGCACAATTTTCAGTTGATTGAAAATAATACCTCTGATTAATCATATTGCCAAGATCATGCTCCATTACTAAAAACAAACTATGAATAATAGTTATTTACCTTTAACAGTGTGACCAGTCTTAATGTTTAGTTCAAATGTTATTTAGATTGTGTTAGCAAACTTTAAAGGGCCACAATATATTTTAGGCTTTGCAGGCCGTAAGATCCCTGTCACAATGACTCAACTCTGCCCTTACAGTGCAAAAGCAGCCACAGACAATATGTAAATGAGAGTGTGGCTGTGCTCCAATAAAATTTTATTAACAGAAACAGACAGCAGACCAGATTTGACCCGTAGGCCGGAGTTTGCCAGCCTCTAGTTTATTTAGCACGCTTTTTCCCTAGCAACCATTCTCCCCTCTGTAGTATTCGTCTGCCCCCAGTTTATGCTTCACCCAGGTAGTGTCATTTTCAGCTGTGTGCTTAAGCCTATGTGATCCACTCTTAACTGTTATTCTTCTCGTCCCAGTTTTTTACTACTTTATGAGTAAAATCAGATTGTAATTTCAGATGCTGCTGTCATTTGCTTATTTTCTTCACTTTATTCCTATCCTTCCATACAAGAGCTCGGTTTTCACTAGTATTCTTCTTTTTCCACTAGTCAAAACATCAGGTATTTTTCATGATTGATTCCTAACCCACACCAAAACTACTTTCAACTTCAAGGGTAACTATTGAGCCTACTCTTCATGGTAAATCAGTATTTGAAATCTCACCCTGTTCCTGCTCATAAATATGAAAGGGACATTTAAATTAACCTGCCTTGTGTTTTTTTATCAGTAAGCCTAACAGTTGTATCATTTCAAGATTTAAAGCTTACTTCAAAATATCGCTTTCCTCTTTTCTTTAGACAAATGCTTTTCTGTAGAGTGACCCTCGGAAAATCCTTTCTGCAGTTCAGCACCATGAAAATGGCTCATGCCCCTCCGGGACATCACTCAGTTATTGGGAGACCAAGTGTGAATGGGCTGGCGTATGCCGAGTATGTCATCTACAGAGGAGAACAGGTACGTTACTCATCAGGTGAGCACACAGAGTCACTAAATGTGACCATGCAGGGTATGGAGACCATGTATGTAAGGGTTAAAGAAAACCATTTAATAAAATATCTAGCACATAGTCTGATAGTACTAGTTGCTTCAGGTCAGAATGAAGATATCAAAATCCTTTGACATCAGCTTCACACACAGAACCCATCAGTCACCTGTCAGCCAAGTAACACAGTATAAACAAAAGGGTGTCTAAGAAATAAAGGCATGGAGTCTCATGCTGTTCTTGAGGTCTGCCATCCTGAATTAACGCTCTATCTTCCGTGCCCCAGTGTGGCACTGGAGAGAGCTAAGAGCAGCTGCTGTTCAGTGGACCGTCTTCATGAATGTGCTTGCCACAAGCTGGCCACATGAGTAAATCTCTGTACAGGTGCTCCTAGCCTTATGATGGGGTTACATCCCAATAAACCCATCATAAATTGAAAATACTGTAAGTTCAAAGTACATTTAGTACACCTAGCCTATCGAACGTTGTAGCTTAGCCTAGCCTATCTTTTTCTCTTTTTTTTAGGTTTTCTTTATTTATTTTTAGAGAGAAGGGAAGGAGGGGATAAAGAGAGGGAGAGAGACATCAATCGGCTGCATAGCCCCACCTGGGGACCTGGTCTGCAAACCAGGCACGTGCCCTGGTCAGGAATCGAACCAGCGACCTTTCACTTCTCAGGCCAGTGCACAGTTTACTGAGCCGCACCAACCAGGGCAGCCTAGCCTGTCTTAACTGGGCTCAGAAGACTTATATTAGCCCACAGTTGGGCAAAATTACCTTAACACAAAATCTATTTTATAGTAAGGTATTGAATATCTCATGTAGTTTATTGAACGCTGCACTGAAAGTGAAAAACAGAATGGTTGAACTCACCATTACGTACACAGTTAAAAACACACTGGCATGACAGATGGACTGTTCTGTAGATGTGATGAATGCAAAAACAGTATCCAAAAACACCGCAACACAGTACGCTGTATGGCGTGGGTTGTTCCCCCCATGATCGCGTGGGTGACTGGGAGCTGTGGCTGCCTCTGCCCAGCATCACAAGGGAGCATTGCACCACACATCACTAGCCAGGGAAAGGATCAGAGTTCAAAGTACAGTTTCTACTGATGTGTGTCACGTTTGCATCATTATAAAATCAAAAAATCCTGAGTCTCACCACCATAGGTCAGGGACCATCTGTACTTCTGATGACGTAGAATGATAACTTTCAGAGTCATAAAGCTACAGAACATTAAATTCTGCCACCAGCTGAGGCTCCAAAATTTTTGTCAACAAGCAGGAAAACTTTCCATCAGTTTCAACCCAGTACTTAATTTTCACAGTACTGCTAAATACCTACCAATTTTTCTAAAAACAAAACTCAGTTTGTCTGAACTTAATTGAATTTCAAATGGTTGCTTAACTTTACTGATGGTAAAGAGATAAAAAGGAAAAATAAGAAATTAACTAAATACAAGAAATCTATGAGAACAATAATTTGTCATACGCCTTCAGTCTTTGGCCAGGTGGGATGTGGTGTTAAGGGGAAGAACTGGAAACAAATCCTGAGCCGTGGGCTGTCCAACCTTTCGGCGTCTCTGGGCCGCACTGGAAGAAAAAGAGTTGTCTTGGGCCACACATTAAATACATTGCGACACGTAATCCAAAAAAAATTCATAATGTTTTAAGTAAATTTACGATTTTGCGTTGGGCCACATTCATAGCCATCCTGGGCTGCACACGGCCCACGGGCCGCAGGCCGGACACCCCCGGTGGACCAGTAGATTGTGGTGGTGTGGGCCAAGCAGTGAACCCCTGTTAGGTGTATCATAGGATTGAGCAAATGAGTAAATGTGTTGATTTGGGGAGCTGGAGTTGTCACTGTCAAAGAAGGGACAAACAAATATGGAATGGGGGAGATAAGAATGACACTCTAGGGATGGACTAAAATTGGAGGTGTTGATATGAACTCATGGTTTCTAATATATGTTATGTATGTATACACGTACATATGTGTATCAATAGGTTTATGCGTAAGAGTAATGTAAGCATATGTATGTATATGAGAGCAAAGAATCTCCAATAGCAGTGGGTACTCGTAGAGCTCATATCTTGGTCTCTAATACCATTCGCCACTGGAAGGATCCCAGGCTCGTTGGGAAAACATCTAATTCCAGGGTTGGAGCAAAATAGGAACAAGGTAAGCCTCGAACATCTGGAATGCAAAAAAGTAATGAAGTACTCAAAAAAAAAAAAACGGCATGTCCCAAGGACCTCGGGGTCCAGCTTGAAGGGACTCACTGCCCAAATCTGGGACAAGTTGAACACCAGATAAGCACAGTAATAGATTTTAAACCATTGGAAAAAAGAAATTCATGATTCTAATAACAACTAGATAAACAAGTGAAAGGGAAGGGGAGGCTTTTGCGTGCAGTAGGAAGCCGGGAGCAGAAATGTAGAAGGAGTACTGGATTTGGGAAATCATCATCTTGTAACCATTGTGGTAAAAAATTATGTCAGGCAAAAATCATCAATGGATGTTAAATTGAGGGGACACTTTTGACAAGGAAAAGGACATTTTACGTGGTCTTCTTATTAGTTAGAAAGGAGGAGCCCTGACTGGTGTGGCTCGGTGGATTGAGTGCTGGCCTGTGAACCAAAATTCCCCAGTTCAGTTCCCAGTGAAGACACATGCCTGGGTTGTGGGCCAGGTCCCCAGTTAGGGGTACGCGAGGGGCAATTGATCAATGTATCTCTTGCACATTGTTTGTCTCCCTCCCTTCCCCTCTCTCCAAAAGTAAATAAATAAATAAAAGAAAGAGAAGGGAAGGGAAGGGAGAAAGAAAAAAAATCACAGCAATTACACATTGGAGAAGGGGGAGCAATACCAATCAGATGGTCAGAGTTGATGTCACCATGTAGGATGGGTAGACAGAGTGTACCTCCAGGCGCAGTGTTCTGAGATAGGCACAGCACCCATGCAGCATTCTAGCCAAAAGATGGATAACCTCAACCTAATCAGAATGAGGGGTGTTCTGTTCATAAAAAATGTGGGAAGACTGGATTCTTCAAAAATTCAGTTATAGAAGACAAAGGCTTTGACAACTTTCCAGATTAAATGAAACCCAAGAGATAGGACAACTAACTTAATGTCCTGCCCCCAAATTGGATCTGGCACTAGAAGAGAAAGGGCATTATTAGATCACCAGACAAAATTGGAATGTGAATGGTAGTTAGATAAAAGTCTACCAGTATAAAATTATAAGGTTGATCCTGTGCTAAGAGAATATCTCTGTTCTTAGGGAATAAATATTGGCATATATAGGGTTAAAGAACCATGACGAGATATATATATCTCGCAAATGGTTCAGGAAAAAATGTGCCAGTGTATCCGTCTGTCTGTCTGTCTGTCTGGCATATGTAGCGCTAGGGGGAGCACACATAACAAAGCAAATGGGGCAGATACAACTCTAACACGAACTGTGCGTGGGTAAAGGGCACACAGTTGCTTGGGTACCAGTTTAATTTTTGCAACTTAATGTGTAAGTCTGCTGTTGTTTCCAAATAAGTTTAAATAAATTTGTCAAATTTTTAAGTTAGAAACTCCAGACTTCTAGGAAAAATGCTTTTACTTTGACTCAGTAATTCCACTTCTAGAAATTTGTATTAATGTAATCAACAAAAAAAGAAATTATTTAATCACAGTGCGTTTATATGCCAAGTGTGTGTAGTGGAACATTGGTTAGAAGCAACAGCCTCTGAGGCCTCCCCAGGAAGTGAGGCTTTACTGCGGTAGCTGCCAGAAGGGTCACCCGCTTCTCTTCCTGTCCCTCACAGGCCTACCCGGAGTATCTCATCACGTACCAGATCGTGAAGCCCGAGGCGCCTTCACAGACGGCCACAGCCGCAGAGCAGAAGACCTAGTGAAGGCCCGCGGGTGCCGGCCAATCGGATTTAAACCTGGGACTGGGTTATGGATTATTTCCAACAAAGCCAATGTTCTGTAAATCCCTGACAGCCTAGAATAAGCTGTCTGTCTTATGAAACATTGCTGTAGTGATGAACATAGTATGAGTAACTGACACATACTCAACTGCTGCTGTTCCCGTTGAGGGAGTGTTTACAGGGGCGGCCTTTTAACGTATCTCAGGCTCACTTTCATTGCAGTCATCCATTTCTAAAATAAGATTGTTTTGATCTAGACTTGGAAATGGAGAAAAAGAAAACATAACCAGTACTTTCCCAAATGTTCACAATTCACACACTACATTTGCTTTGCTTTGTTGTATATGGCACATGTATATAACACGTACGCATAAGCAGGCTCATTTTTAGTTTTTTCTAAACATGCGTCATTGGCCTTTTTTTGTTCTTTGATAATGAGCCAGAGAGCCTTCTTGAGGATACTTTGCACAAAGTCACACTGACTAAAATCAGTAGCAATGCAACCCAAGCTTCTGGCTGAGGAAGACTAGTTTCCACCTTTTTTTTCACTTTGATTTATTTTATATCTGTACTTCTTATAAACATAAATTGAGATGGAAAGAAAAAATACCAAGTTTCTGTCCTTTTATTAAGTGGCCAGTCTTACAAGGGAAAGGCACAGACATCAACCTGACTTAGGAGCCCCCAAGTTCAGAGAAGGCGTTGCCGGTGAGGGCCGCTTGCTCTCTGCAGTGCAAGCCTGCCTCGGAGGCGGCCGGGGCGCTGGAACCCGGAGCACAGCCAGGGAGAGGCGCGGGAGATGCTGTCGGCAAGCTCAGAGGCGAGGCCACTAGGAAGGGCTGGGGAGAAGCGGCGTGGCAGGGCGGGGAGTTTGTGGGTCTAGACTGTTGCAGCAGAAAAGGACTGCAGGGACTCCTCGAAGAACAAAGTTCTCTCACGTAATCCGCGCCTGCTAGAATTGTCCCCCTCCCAAATCAGCTGCCTTATTTCCAAATTCAGTCAAATTATTGTACTGCATTGGAGTCACAAAAATTTTACTCCATTGTTTCTGTAGGTTAGAAAGCTAGGATTTGAGCCCTGTTCAGTAGATGGATAGGTACAAATGCAAAAACTTTTTTGTTTACTCCAGACTTGGAGTTTATTTTGAGTGAGGTGCTTCAAATAGTTTAGGTAGGCCCCTGCACTACAGTTTTGAACCATGTCTTCAAACAGCGTAATAGACAAGGAGAACAAAAACTTGAAACCAAAGCTCTTTCGGTTACTTTTTTAAATGAAGGTAGAGAAACACCTTACTGTGACTTCTGGAATCACTGCTCTGTTTTGCTTGCCTCAGCATTTGCCAGGTGCACGTGGATACTTGTAAAACATTATCCATCACAGTTCTTAACGCTGGCCCTTTTCACCTTGACCAGATGTCGAACTGAGTGCATCAATTGGCTTGGACATGCTGCGCACCTACTTAACTTTGAAGCAAAAGTAATATGCAGTGTAAAAAAAGAAACAGTGTGGCACAGACTTGGCATTTCAACTTAAAGTCCTGAAAATTAACGTTTGTTTTTTAATACAGACTGATTAAGCCGTGACCTCATTTAATCACCTAAATAAAAATAAAATAGTTACATGCAAAAATTCTATAATAGGCTCTTAAAATAATACATTTTGCTTTCTTTCTGGCTTGAGTCCATTGCTAGAACTAGGCATTGGGAACTAGTTTGAGTTTCATAGCTGCATCTTGCATGGGTCCTCGAAATTAAATCAAGAATTAGCCTCAGTTTTTGCTTCTATTGAAGTTTTAGTGGCCCAAGCTGGGTGTTTGTGTCTTGGCTACTTGTATAATAGCACTAGAATTCCATATGAAGCTTCCAAGTGTGGTGTTCATTAAGAGGGCTTTTTTCCTCCTTTCCTTCTCTTTTGCTGTGTGTAACACTGAGTTGAAGGCATTGGCATTCTGTGTAGTTTTCAGTAGCTGTGAAAGTGTATATTACTTGCCTCTCCACTTAGATATAGTTTAACATGGTAAACACAGCTGTGATTTTTAGTTAAGTAAAAGAGTTAATATGGTATAGATCCCGAAAGCCACTACCCAACTGTGGTCATATGTCATTTCCATCATGCTAACTAGATTCATGGATGTGCCAGTTTTAAACTTCAGCCTTACACTTGAGAAGTTAAATCATGGTTCAGTATTGAAACTGCCAATGTTCTGTATCGTGCGTTCTGTGTGCCGAGTAAAGGTACTGTGTAAGGAAGACACTTGCGGTGCTTCTTGTCTTGTAATAATTCAAGTATATAATAGTTCTTGGGAGAATGTGTACATATTATCTATCCGCTAAAGAGAATGGGTTAATTGATATCTCACAGGAGACAAATACATTTTTTCACCCAAAACTTGAAAACCAAAGGTCATCATGAGTGCATTCAAATGAGCAAAAGTTGAATACATTTGGAATTCGCATCTATAGCGATGCCAAAAACCCTCTGGAATGTAAAAGCATGGCATTGAATTAGGCTGACATCCCTGTAAGTTCTCATATTTGTACTATGTAGAAACACGAGCCAGTGAAGGACTCCCAGTATGGCCCCTCTGTTCCCCACACCGAATGGGAGAGGGTCTGGACTCGGCCACTAGCCTCACCGCAGTACTGAAACCACAGCGCCCCGGACGGGACGGGCCCAGTGTACTCGGTATGGGCCCGCCTGCATGCTTGAGTCAGGCGGAAGCGCTCTGGGCTGGACACTTTCTCCTCCTACGTGGCCTCCTGCCCTTTCCCCCAGTTTGCTAGTCTGGGATTATAATTAGCTCCAGCATTTACCTTTGACCCCACTCATTTTCCTCCTTTCTTCATTTTGAGTCTTGAGAAAGGAGACTGTCCCTCTTCCCATATCACAACCAGAGCCAGGCGTTAGGCCCCTGTGCTCTGCTCAGAGGATTCTGCCACGTCATTAACCAGCGATAGCATGGAACCCGGAGTTTTAATTCTGTGAAAATTAATAGCAGTACAGGCCAGGATTTTTATTTACCTTTTTCTTTGTGGAATTTGGAATTTCTAGCTTTTCAATAAAATAAGAATAAACAGTATTAGGATGTTTTCATGAAATAGCATCCTTGTACTCTTTTGAGCTTGATGTTAGTGGCTAATTTCCCTTTGCTCTAAAAATAGCGAAGTGCATTGATTTACATAAAGAAATAGTTGGATGTGGCGAAGTAATATAGATTAATGTTCTATTATTATAACCTTTATAGAAAAAAAAACCCCATGTGCTCAGGAAGAACGGCATTAGACTGCAGCAAGCCGTCCAGGTTCTCTCTCAGTGCATCTCCCAATTGCACAGTGGCTGTTGTATGCTGCCCACTCTTTTTTTTAAATACGTGCACTCTCTGGATTTCTATAAACTGCCTTTGAAACAGAAATGGCATGTATTTTAGGCACCTTTCCTCAGTGTGTCCAGATCACATTTGTATGATAATTTGTGATAAACAGCCTTCTTACCAAAAGTGCTCGCGGTGTGACAGGTATCTTTTGGGCTATTATCTTGCCTAGTGAAAAAAAATTTTATTCATTCAGGGAACACTAAAAACTGACATTAATATAGAGTTTCATGTGTCAAGTTCATTTCAAGAGTAAAACTAGTTTGATGTCAAATGAGCAACAGAGGAATGAAAAGAAAGTAATTGTGAAGAAAGCGTTTGAGCTTTGGTTGGACACATCTAGCGATTGACAAGGAAATATTTTTTTTAAACCACCTTTAAAGGTGAGGCTTCTTCAGACACTTTATGGATTCTGAAATCAATAGACAATTAAATATTCTTAAGAAAGCCTTAACTATGACAGAAACGTTTTCACCTTTTATATCCTAATAAGTTGTAATTCCATTTCTTAGTATTTGAAAGGCATCAGTGAGCCAGGGATAGCGTAGTGTACTGCACGCCTGTCGAGCTTTGTTGATGGGGTCACACGTCCTAAGTCCTGCCGCCTTATGCACCAAGGAGCAGATCTCATCAGCTCGCTCCAGTTTCTCTCTGTCTGAAATTTCCCAGCTACCAGATCATCTGGTTGGGAGGAGAAATGCTAGAAAAAATTTTAAAACCTGTTAAGCTTTGTGTATGTGGGGAGGCAGCAACAATTCACAAAGTGATACCCTGTATAATTCGAGTGTTGCACAAGCTGTTTTTAATCTTTTAAAAATATAAACCATGGCGACTAGGGAAAAGCAGCAGGAAGCGTGCTTGAGGCGCGAGAGCTCCATACGCCTGCCTGAGGGCGCTGCCTTCCTCGAAATAACATTCCCGCCGTAGAGATGATGACATTTTGGCTCGTCATTCTTTCACATTTTCTTCTCTGTTTTACACTTCCCCATCCCCACACCCACCCTGCCGCCTATCTTTTCAAACAGATTTCTCATTCTCCAGAATTCGGATTGTTTCGTTAGTTTTTATCTGCCTGCCCATTTCTGCAGACTCCTCTGAAAGTGTTTGCAAAGAAATGCAGTTAAACTGACAGCGGGGTGTCCCTTTCACACTCCCGTGCCCCTCCCAAGGTTCAGGAGGAAGAGCTAGAAAACACAACAGTCAAAACAAGAAAACAACCAACATCCTCGAGGCTGGTAGCCTAGACCCAGAAGGTGAAGACCCTGACTGACCAAACCCTCGGATTCATTACACGAAACACTTAAACTCTTCTTGTGCACACCCAATGCCTGCTTCTGCTTCCGTTGTTGCAAGTTCATCCTGTCTTGGTGATAGTAGTGTTTGTCTTTGATACCCACCAACTAAAAAGGTACTTTTATCAACAAGGTTTCTCAAAAACTTTTACAAAACCAGCTTGGAGGAAATCTAGAATGTTTCCCGGCGACAGCATTTGGCGTAGTCCTTGTACTTTCTCATTGTGGTGTCGGTCTGTGCGGTAACCAGTGTGGTGACTCTGGTTCATTATTAGTGTTTTGTTTTGTTTTATTTTTAGTCTCTGTATGACCCACCAGTGGCAGGAGGTTTCAGTCCCCTCCTCTTTCTTTTCTGCATTTGTCTATTTGTAGGATTGCCAGATAGACTACAAGACACCCAGTTAAATTTGAATTTTAGGTATAACTAATTTTCTAGCTTAACCATGTTTCGTGCATTACCTGCCATATAGAGACAGGAAAAAAAATTCTTATTTATTTGAACTTCAAATTTGACTAAGCATCCTGGTTTTTGCTTTGTTTTATTTTACTTGACTAATCTGGCAACCCTAGCAGCTTGGTCATGGGGATCGCTGACAGCATGTACACTCTTCGAGCCTTCACCCCCTTTCATGTGGAATGGAAGACCTTTTCTCCGCCACCCTCTACTTTCCAAAAGAGGGCATCGAGGAACTTAACCTGCCTGCGTGGTGGGCTCCTATTTAAGGCATCTTTATGATTATATTTAACCTGTAATTGTGCTTTGGCTAAATGTCTAACTTACAGTACTTGTAATTGTTTAATATTCAATAAAAACATTTTTAAAGTATACTGTATGTGGACAGCATTTAGCTCTGCAGTGTGTTCATTTCCCTGTTTGTTCATTTGAACCTGATCAGCCTTAACACAACTGACCTAAAGCTGTCAGAATACAAATAACAATTGTCCCTCTTGTCTGTCTGGAGTGATCTGGGTGGGAAGCGCTTTATCCTCGAGGCTCATGTGGGAGTTACTGAAGTTCAGCCATCACAGGAGAACTCTGGGCTGCTTTTAGAAAGACCTCGGAAACAAAGGGGCACAGCCTCTGGCCTACCACACGCGAGTCACCAGGACAGCTCTGAGGCCCTGCCCCTCTGTGGCTCAGAGACGCCTGTCACACCGCCTGTCACACCGGAGGAGAGGGAATACCTACCTCATGCCACGGTGAACAGGAAGTGCCCGGCAGTGGTGCCTGGGGCATAGGACTGAGGTGTTTCTTTTTCTCCTCCTCTTTCTCCATGCCTCGTGATTCATTAGATAGCCAATTGGAAGCTAGGATTTTATCTAATTTCTTTGCCAGAGGGATTGTCAGAGTTGCAAGGAGACATAAATTAAGTACTTGGAAGCATTTTAACAACCCTGCATATAGCAATAGCTATCACCGAGCCCATAAGATGAACCAGGTACTTTGTATACATTCCCCAACATCCTGCAAAATAGGTATTTTAATCTCCATTTTACAGATGAAGAAACTGGTACTCGAAGTGGCAAAAACATTTGCTTTGTATCCCAGAATGCTTCACGCTATAGACAAAGGCGCCGAGCGATAGGCACCACAAATCCTGACTGTGGCATGTGAGAGCGTAAGCAGGAATGAAACCAGCGAGGGGGCATGATCGCACGGCTTTCTGTCATCACTCTCCTGAGAAAATCAGATTCTAAATGCCTTTAGACTCAGGTACTCCCCTTTGGTTACTGCTGGGTTAGAAAATAGAAATGATCTCAACTGTGCATAAAAAGCAAGTGAGATATAAAATAAACAACTTGGAATTTCCACAACTTGGTTTGGTTACCAGCACAGAATTACTCCAAGGGCCTGCTTTTATAGCTTGGAACTGCTTCAGGATGAAGGGAACTACTTCAGGTTGAAGGAGGAGGTGTGTGTGTGTGTGTGGAAGGGTGTGTGTTGTAAATCACTTACTGGATTGGCTTTATTTTCTGCAGAAAATTACTTCCTAGGAAACTAAATTCCTGTTACTCTAAAGGGGTAGCATTTCCTGGGCAGCAAATTTTGAAGGACCATTTTTTAATGACATTGTCTACATTGAGTGCTTGGCGGCTGTGACCCAGGGTCTCAGGGGCGGCCCACCATGTTGTGGAGCACTTGAAAACCTTTCTCATTTGGTATGGCTCACCTTTCCTTATGATTTTATAGTCATAAGACAGTGCAACAGGCCTCCGAGCTGAAGGGGCACATGGCACTGCATTAGGAATAATAAAAAGCCATCTGTTCCCATTAAGGTGGGACCTGACTGCCGGGCTTTCTAGGCTGGCATCCACCCTGAAGACCTGGACTGAGAAGCAAGTGGAAGGAGGTGTGCATGTCTTTATTTTGACTCATTCCCACCTGTCATTATGCTAATGCAACAGCTCTGCTTAAGTAAGACACATATGTGTAGATAAGGCCAGAATATGTAGGTAACATTTTTATTTTTTTAATAGGATGCTTGGCATGATTTTTCCTGGCCGAAAATTGATTTGCGAGGTCTATTCACCTGCACTTTCATAATTCTGCTTCCAGGCGTGAGTCACTGGAGATGCGTAGGCGCTGAAGCTGTCAGGGAACCATGACGCCACGTCCCGCTAAACGGCTTCCAGCTCCCAGGAAATTCGATGGAGGCTGTATGTCTCTACTTTTATATCTACCAAGTAGGAATACTGTCTGTCAAATACTTAATAGGAATATTTGGAAGGTGTTCAAGGTGTTACAAATCAAATGCTGCTGGGGCCCTAAGAGAGAGAAGTGTAAGAAGGAATTTAGGTGACTGGATGGTATGGTTAGTGTGACAAGTTTCCCAAAAGACTATATAGGATTAAGACCAACAGCACCGTCAGCCTGCCTGCGCATAGCTTGGCTTGCCACTTACGAACCACGTGACCTTGGGAAATCCCTTTCCCTCCCTGTGCCTCCGTTATCCCAACTCTTTCCTGGAGCTGCTGAGAGAATTAAATAGAGCTTCCTGCTGGACTGGAACCCAGGGTGTGGCAGAGCAGGCCCAGACCTCCAAGACCATGAGCAGCAACCCAGTTAGGCCCTGGTGAACTGGTTCTGCTGAAAGCAGGACTTCTGAAAAGCGATGCTCTGGCCCAGTGCAGAAGGGCTTCTTTCTTCTCCCCCTGCCAGAGGCACAAGGAGATTTTTCTCTGGTGTTTACTGTGGGAACCTGTTAGAGCTCCTGGAAATAAATCTCTCAGAATTATACTGGCCCCTATGACTGGGTCCCTCTGGAGCTTTTAACTCCAGAATTGTCCACCCTGTGCCTCCGGCAATTTGTTAATTATAGTCTTCTTTTCCCACCCGGGCTTGGTTCCCACAGCAGTTTCCGCTTCTGCATCTAGTCTCCGGTAAATGGTTGTATTCTGTGTTCGCCTGTCAGTCTCTCCAATCTGAGGGACAGTAGTTTTCCCTGTGTCCTTAGCTCTCCTAGAAGAGTTGTTTTTCTATCTATTCAGCCTTTTACATATTGTTAAGACAGGCAACTTGCAAGCTCCTTGCCCGCAGAACTGGGAACCCCACACCACAGTGACTTTTTAAACTACAGCACCGAAAGCATGATCCATGCAAGAAAGAAGTTGATAAGCTAAACTCCATTAAAGTTAAAAGCTTCCATTCTGTGAAAGACACTAGAAAGAATGAGAAGGCAAGCCACATACTGGGAGAAAATATTTGCAAAAGACATCTAATTGAGAACTGCCATCCAAAATATACAAAGAACTCTTTAAAACTCAATCAGCCCTGGCTGGTGTGGCTCAGTGGATTGAGTGCTGGCTTGTGAACCAAAGGATCACTGGTTCAATTCCCAGTCAGGGCGCATGCTTGGGTTGCGGGCCAGGTCCCCAGTTGTGGGCACATGAGAGGCAACCATGCATTGATGTTTCTCTCCAGCTCTTTCTACCTCCCTTCCCCTCTCTCTAAAAAAATAAATAAATGAAACCTTAAAAAAACAACAACTCAGTATTAAGAAAATGAAGAACCTGAATAAAAAAATAGCTCCAAACCCAAACACCTCACCACAGAAGATAAACAGATGGTGAACGGTATGTAAAAGATGTCAACATCACGTCACCAGGTAACTGCAAATTAAAACAATGAGATGCCACTACACACCTACTAGAATGTCCCAGCCCTGGAACTGACAACATGAGGTGCTGGTGAGGGTGTGGAGCGACAGGAGCTCTCATTCACTGCTGGTGGGGATGCAAAAGGGTGCAGCCAGCCACTTCGGAGGACAGTTTGGCAGTTCCTTACAAAGCTACACGGAACCTCAATTCTTGAACTTATTTCTGGAAAACTGTTCGAGAAGTGATTTGTTCGAAAACCAAATCTCCTTTGTTTGTCACCTGAGAGATGCATGGCTGATCATACGTGTAACAGCATGAAAGGGTTGTTGGGTTTAGAATCAAGAACTGAAATTTTATTGGACAATCAAGACATTTTTTTCTATGAACTACTCGGTCAAGAACCAAATTGTTCGAGAACTGAGGTTTGACTGTAAACATATTCTTACCATATGATCCAGCAAGTGTGCTTCTTGGTATTTGAAAACTTATGTCCACACAAAAACCTGAACACAAATGTTTATAGCAGCTTTACTTATAATTGCTAGAGGTTGGAAGCAACCAAGATGTCCTTCAGTAGGTTAGAGGATCAATAAACTGGTTCATCCAGACACTGGAATATTACTCAGGCTAAAAAGAAATGAGTTATCAAGGTGAAAACTTGAATGCATATTACTAAGTGAGAGAAGCCAGTCTGAAAAGGCTGCATACACACTATGATTCCAACTATGAGACATTCTGGAAAAAGCAAAACTATGGAGACAATTCAAAGATCAGTAGTTGACAGCAGTTAAGTGGAGAAAGAGGGATGAATAATCAGAGCACAGAGTATTTTTACAGCAGTGAAAATACTCTATATGGTAAGTGATGGTAAACACATGAAATACATGTCACTATGCGTGTATCAAACCCAGAGAGGCACAGCACCCAGAGTGAGCCCTAATGTAAACTGAGAACTGCAGGCGATGATGACATGTCCGTGTAGGTTCATCGCTTATAACAAACATACCACTCTGGTGGGGGCGTTGATAATGGGGAGGCTGTGCGTGTGTCAGGGCAGGGGGGGTGTGGGAAATCTCGATTTTGCCGTTAAATCAAAACTGCTCAGTAAAATAAAGTATTTTTAAGAAGAGATAAGAAGTATACAAAAGTATGTACAATCAAAGATACACACGAAGAAATAAATATCAAATAACTAAAATCAGTTCATCTGGCCTGTTAACTCCTCCTTTACTTCAAGGAGGTGAATAGCACAAACATATATTAAAGTATCCTGGTATTTTTAATTTGTTTGAAGCTGGAGAGACTGGAGAGGAAAAGCAAATACTCCTTGTTTTTCCCACTTCAGCCTTGGAGCCTGCTTTTGGAGACCAGCGTTCCAAAGTTCAAACCCAGGACAAATAGGAAGAAAAGGGAGCGGCTGGCCACGGGACTCACCCGACGTGTTGCACCGAAGTAAAAGTCCTGCTCCCTTGCCCAGCAACAGGGGCCAAGCCCCGGGGAGAGCTGCTTTGTTCCTGGTCTAAACAGTCTTTAAAACAAAGCAGGATAGTGTATACCCAAAAGAATTGAAAACAGACCTGCAAACAGATATTTGTTTTAAAAAATAATTATAAGCAATGTCAAAAGACAAATGACAAGTTGGGGAGAATGTTTGCAATTCAAACTATAGACAAGAGGCTAATAATCTTTCATACCTAAAGACGTCCTGACGTAAGATAAAATAGAAAATCAGGTGAAAGCTATGAATACACAATTTATAGGAACGTAAAGATGGTTCTTGACTATATAAATGTGCCCAGTCTCATAAGTGAAATGCAAGTTACCTATCAGATTGACAAAACCCAAGAAGTTTTATAACAAAGTGTTAGTGAGTAGGTAAGAAAGCAGTGGGTGGGGGGCAAAATTACATAAGCACATCTATCTAAATGTATGTGGGTTGAATATGTAAAAAATCTGGTAACATTGGTAAAAATGGGTAAACTGAGTTGGCTAGGCAACATAGTCGAAAAGGAGATATTCTACTATATAAACTTGTTTTTTCAGAAGTTTGAACTATGTGACTAAATTATATAAAGAACTAAAAATTAGGAGTGAGTTAGAGTATCATTTAACTTGGAGGAATTTACACAGTAGACCCCTTGGAGGGATCTTGAAGAAACCAAGAAAATTGCATATTGCATGGTCATGATTGGTTTTTAATTTTTTTAATTAATTTGAGAGAGAGGAAGAACACGTACCTGTTGTTCCACTGATTTATGCAGTCATTGGTTGATTCTTGTATGTGTCCTGATCAGGGATCGAACCCACACTAGACAACACTCTAAACAACTGGGCTACCCAACCTGGGCTGGTCTTGTTTTTATAGAACAAACAAACCAATAAAATACCAATATATAGTTAAACATATATATGTACTTTATACCATTATACTATAAAATACATTATGCGACTGAGCGTGGAGAGCTATGAAAGGCATGTCGTTAGTAGGGGTTGCAGGACCTAGTGGAGGGAGGAAGGGAAGGAGGGAGGGAAGTAGAAAGTATTCTTTAACAGTATGTCTGATTTTTTTAAAGAAACATTAACTATGTGCCACAAGAAAAAATAACTATTATGACTCAGTCCATGAAATAGATTGATGCGTGTGTGTGTTTATGTAGACATGTAGATGTACATGCACACCCACATACATAGATAAAAAGATGGTCATGGAGAGTTGAGGGTGGTAGTTTTATTAGAGAGAAAGAATTTCAGGAGATTTTTTGCTAATACGTTGACGAGCTTGCATTTTTTGATACAGCTATTTTACTGAGGGAAGGGAAAAATTGAAACAAGGGTAATAATTTTTTTTTTTAATCATGTGGCTCAGAAATTTAAGGCCTGTCCCCTAAAGTTAGAGTCTGATTCCAGGTGAATTGCTTTAATCTATTTGGAAACTTGAAACAGGAGCAATCATCTGAGAAATGAAAAGGAAGTTGTGATGATGATGACAGAACTATAAATGCACAATTCTGTTAGCACCTGTGACTGTTGCCCATTTGCGCAGAATGTTGGCGGAGCGTCTCTCTGGCTGGAAGGTGCAACTGAAGGGGGCTGAAGGAAAGGGCTGTCTTGGCGGCCTTGCCGCACCTGCTCAAAGCAGTGGGTTACATATGAAATGCAGTTACATTGTTCTAAACAAATATCCCAGATCAACTTTTTGGCCTAATTATAGAATTCAACCTATACCACAGTCATATTTCTATTATTTAATGGTCAAGTTTGCTCTATGAATGAAAGATAAATCCCCAGCTGTTACTTAAAATGAAAAGTAGACATGGAAAGACACATCAGGCAAGTGATAACCAAATGAATGTGGAAACGGTATTATTGAGTCGACAAGTAGCATGGAACAGTACTGGGGCAAAGAGAAACGTCACCTCCGAGCCGGGGAGCCATGACAGTCCTCTTTGTGCCTGAACATAATGTCAAAATGTATAAAATAAAAACTACTAAAAGCTCCTATTATGATTCTGACTTCATCAGCTCCTTATATTTTTTAGCATTCCTCCAGGAAACTAACAAAGAAGACAAAAATAAAAATACCAGGGTGTTGAATAACCTATTTAACTAACTTAATATATGAAACTTTGTATCCCAAAACAGAGAATGCACATTCTTTTCAAATGGCCTGGAAACATTTACAATAATTGACTTGTAGTCAACCATAAGAAACCTTCAAACTGCAAAAAGTAAACATCAGACATGCCACGCTCTTTGACCACAGTGCAATAAAACAGTAACAATCGCATAATATAGTTAAAACAACTAAAACCTAGCCACTTGGAAGAAACACTCTCCTATACCAGCGATTTTCAGCTGGTGGGCCTCAAGAATTTTTAAAACAAGCGATACCTGACTATTTAGTTGGGAGCACTAAACTCTTTTCCCTTAGGCTGTCAAATAAAATTTTAAAAAATGACAACAGCCAACACAACAATAGCCATCCACTGTGAATGATCAAAATTATACCTATTTTTTTAATCAGATCAGTAAAAATATATTTTTTGGTGTGCCAAAGAATTTTAGTCTTTAGTTTATGTGTGCCATGACATTAAAAAAAGGTTGAAAAAATCTTTGTCCTATAGCATTCTTAAGCTAAAGAAGAAATCAAAAGTGAAATGTAATGCTATTTACAAGTAAAGAGCTGGTCCGTATTATCAAGTATTACGCAGCCGTTAAGAGGATGAAGCAGAACGGTGTGTGGGTACAGGCCATGCCACACGGAATGAAAGAGCCGGCTGAGGATTCGCGTGGGGGCACCCCCAGCACCTGGGACAGCAGGTCCTGACTGAACAACCCTTCCCAACGCCATCGCTTTGTGCCTTTTCAGCTCGAGACAAGGACCCGATTCTTCAGTTTCTGGGTCCTACCGTGGGGCAGGAAGAGGAAATGGCCGAGCACATTGAGGGTAGGCGGGAGCGGCAGGGAACGGCACGGCAGAAGGTCCTGGCTGAGGCCTCGAGCAGCGGTCTGTCAACACCTCACCATATAAAATGCATGAATAAAAGAAAATAATTAAGTCAAATGTGCATTTGGGTTCTAAAAATAAAAGAAGTGCGACGTCAGGTGGGGACATGGAGGAGGAGCTTTCACTTTTTACTCATGTATTTGTTATTTGAATTTTTTGGCAGAGAGCTTGGTTTCATATATTAAGCATTGAACAGCTTCACTGGTGTGTAATTGACATACCAGAAAATTTACCCTTTTGAAGCGCACAATTCAGTGATTTTTAGTCAATGCACTAAAAAATGGAGTGACGTAAAGTCAGCTTGGGGGCGTTAACCACAAGCAGGGGTGTTCAGCGGTGTTGTAACCCCTTAGGCGCCCTCATGCCCGCCCTAATCCCTTGTGCTTACGCTGTTGAAGGTGGGCATCTCCCCTTGAGGAGCTATGCTTATGGGTGCACCCTGTGCTGGGCACAAAGCAGGTTTTCAGGAGGACACTTCCTGTCTCTTCTCATTCAGTTCTTCTTATCGGCCTCTCTGCCTAGAGAAGTCAGATTCTTACAGATTCCTATCAGTCTTCTCCTGTCTGCATCCTTGAATGGTGTTCAAGGAGCAAAGACGGGCTCACTGGTTTTACCCGGCAGCCTCCACTGTGGATATTACTAAATGCACGAGATTATTAAACAGCCCGGTTCTCTCCTCCCTTTCCAAGTCATCACCTCAACACAGTTTCCAGGGAGAGGACAAATAAACCAAGCCAGAGGTGGTTGAAAATGTATTTATTTTTCCTCAAATGATCTTCAAGCAATAAATAGAAACAGACATGTTGACGTTTCTAAAAAACAAAAAAATCCCCTACACTATATACATCCTACAGAAATACAAGCATATCAAATGTAGAAATGACATCACTCTGGAAGATGGGGCTATTTACAGAAGTTACCAGTATTGCATCGCTCTGCCGCGAAGAAGCCTCTTCCTGCTACAACTCAGAAACTCTAAGGACAGGTTGCGCCTGTGCCCCGGGGAGGAGGAGGCATATCTTCGGAGGTAAAGTTCTCCATTCTTCTTGACAGACACAGCTTCCCAGGAAAAAACATCAACATGAAAACACTGAATTCAGTTCCCTGACATTGCACCCCAGATAGGCTTTCAAAGAGCATGAAATGGTGCCCCGTTCAGGTCCCATGCTCCTTGAGCTCCTGAGGAAAATCATCTTGTCCCTCAGCTGGGCTGGGACTGAAAGTGAGACCAGGCTGAGCCAGTGACAAGCCGCTGGTGGTGGTTTCTGCGAAAGCAGCTAGCTCTGAGAGCAAGCCCCAGCCTCCAACACCACCTCGTCCCCACTTAGGTTACACGTGGAAAGTGCTTGGAGGGCCTTGAAACAGACGGATGCCTGCAGTCCCTCTCCAGAAACCCTGGTTGAAGGGGTCTGGGAGAGCTTGGCAGCAGGGTTTTCTCCGCTCCCCAGCTGACGCGGGTGCACAGCCAAGGTGAGCCACTGCTTAAAGACGGGCTAGGTGGCCAGCTACCCCTTCTCACATTTGAATCGACCGTCCCTCTGTTCACCTTCCCAGAGGTTTAAAAATTTTTTCTCACGGCTTTCCGCCCTCATTGAAAACTGTCTGGAATCCACCTGGAATAAGCACCCAATGACAATGGCCTCAGGAGGGAATGACTGAAACTGGGAGCTCCTGGCCACCAGCTAACACGGACTTCAGCCGAGCGCAGCTCCATGGGAAAGTCAAGTCCATTTCCCTTAGGGCTCCACAAACACCCTTGGGTCACACAGAGGCTGAAAGGGAACTGGTGGCATTCCTTGGTCTCTGTAGACAGTACAGTCTGGACTTTTGTCACCAACAGCACATTGACAGTCAGTCAAAGTGGCGATGTCTTTCTGGCCATTACAGAAAGTTTGCATCACCAGAAATCACTTCATGAGCGGGATGTCTACGGAAACCCGCCGGCCACTGGGACTGACCCTGTGGCTGCATCTTCATCAGAGCCATTCCAAGTCATCCAAGTGGCTTCTCATGGGAGAATAACCACCAAAAACCCCCTTGGCCAAGCGAGCCAATTTCCCGTTTCATTTCTACGAGTTTCAGGACTCAGACTGTTTATCCAGCACACAGAAAATGGCTTTGTAAGAAATAGCAGTTTGACATTGTGCTAGAAGACCTGAATGGGAAGGCCTGTCTGGGGTTGCGCCTGCGCTCCGACTGCCCACGTGGCTAAGAATCCAGTCTGTGAAAGCAGGAGGCATAGCTTTTGGCAAATGAATACGCATTCTAGAAAAAGTGAATCTGTACCAGGTTACCTTCCCTCCTCCCGCAAGAAGCCCCCTCCTCCCAGGCCATTTTGGAGTCCACAGCTTGTTCAGAGGCAGAACCTATTTGACCTCATTGATCACGAAACATGAAGTGACTGCCAGGAATCAAGGAAAGAGTAGGAATGTCCAACTGCGTTGTCTCTACACAGTTCCACTGACCAGGAACCCCAACCCCCCCACCCCTCATCCCTAATATTCAGCCAAGTGGCTCCCAGGGCAGGAGGGAGCCTTGGGCTTTCCTAAAAATAGGATTCGAGAACTCTGGTAGCACCCAAAGACAGGGCCTGACAAAGGAAGGATGGATGATGCCGACACAGGTTCACATTTATAGAAAGAAATGTAACAACCCAGGTCCTGTCTGGACTACCGGGATAAGAAAGCACATGGCAACGCCATTCTGGCATTGAGGCTGGAAGTTATTTATGGGTGAACAAGTATGTTCATTTAGATCTAAACTCTCAAAGGGTTTTGAAAAAAAAACAAAACCACATGCTCTCATTTCTAGACAAGTTTGCAATTATCTCTAATCTGACACTCCGTAACACTTCCACAATACTACAGATGAAGTAACATGTAGTTTGTTCCCATCTCCCTCCCCCCAAGCCCAACCCACAGAAAACACCCTTTTCCCTCCAAAAGCCACTCCTCCATTTGGGAGCCCCCTTAAAGTGGCATTATTCCAAGAAATGATTCTAAATGGACACCCAAGTGCCCCAATGCCTGTCACAGCCCAGCAGCCAGCTCCCAAGCAAAGGGTCTAACGTGACTCCCCACTAACGCTCTTGCTATCCTAGACTCCAGGAGACCTGCAGTGTGGTGTCCCCACGCCTTTTTATTCAAAAGAGGGCCTCTGAAAATATTCGCCTAAACCAGGAATTTGAATGTGGTGGTTGTACTTCATTCCAAGTAAACACCCTCAAATTAAAAAGTCCAATGTATGCAAAAGAAAAAGGTGGTACCTTCCACCTACAAAAGGATTCATTTCCGGTATCTCTGGTTGGCTGGGTTCCCCAATGGCCTTGCCAAATGATTCACTGTAGGGAAATCTGAATTGCGCCCAATTTTTTCAGGAGCACCTAATATGATATGGCATTTATCACAGACGATGGACAAGTCCTCGGGCAGATCAGAAAAATGCTCCCACTGCCAAACTGAATTATTGAGCATCAGAGAGAAAAGGCTGTGTTGTTGTGGTTTAAAATCAGTCAGTGACCACCTGCCTAGGAACCAGCCTAGAAAGTCATTAGAAAGTGGTCCCTTTCTTCCTCCACCCCCACCCCCCCACCGTGCCTGCTTCTCAGCGACAGGTCCCAGTGGATCATCGGGCTAACTCGTCCACCGCTAAGGACACCGCTGAGCTCCTGCCACGGTGACATGTTCAACATCAAGTAACTACATCGGGAAGTCGTGCCACTAGACCCCTCATACTTATATACTCTGTGAAATTCTTAATAAATACTTTTATTTATTATTAAGCATAATGATTCATGTGTTTGTGACTTAGAAAACCGTGTCCTCAAAGATTCCTTAAAAAAAAAAAAAAATCCTGTAGCCTCAACAAACATAGAAAGGGCCAAGCACAGGGAACCAGGCACTTCCGGCAAACTCGTTTCCTTCCTGCCCCTCCCCCTCCCTCGCCACCCGCCCTAACAAAACCGGGGTGGGGGGCGCATTTGCCAGGACCTGCGGTTTCATAACTTCACGCCTTACTGCTTTAAAAAAATGAGGTAAGAAACTCCTATCTGAAACGTAAAACCGACTCATGAACCAGGCCAAGGTCTTCCCCGCCCATGGAGGCAGCCGTTATTGCTCTAAGTTGGAGGGTTTTGTTTGTTTTTAACGTGTGTTCACAGTCCTTATTGCCATTCTGGCGGCCCGGTGGTCGGCCGAGGGAAAGGGCATGGGCAGGGGCCGCGTCGCCCGTCCCCGGCTGGTCAGTCCCAACTGGCTGCCGGCCCGCGGCCCGCGCCGGTCGGGTCCCTGCAAGCCCCTGGCTGGGGGTCCCCGAGCGGCCCTAACAGCTGGGGGAGGTGGTGATGGGGCTGTGCAGGTAAGGCAGGCTGCTGGGGGCCGCGTGCACGCCCACCGACACCGGGAAGCTGAAGACGAACTGCGAGGTGGGCGTGGGGGTGGCCTTGCCGCGCTCCCGCAGGGGCCCCGACGGGCTGGCGGCCTCGGCCGCGCAGGTCGTGGCCAGCACCTGTGACTCGAACTGCAGTAGCTGCCCCATGAAACTGAAGTTGGGTGAGATGATGCTACGTCGCTGCTTGACGAACTCGAAGGCCTCCTCCAGCCTCACCCGCTTCTTCATCATCAGGTAGGCCAGGCAGATGGTGGCCGAGCGCGAGATGCCCGCTTGGCAGTGCACCAGCACGCGCCCCCGGCACTCCTTCACGGCATCTGGGGCAGAGAGCGCGCGCCATCAGTGAGTGTCCCCACCCGACCTCCGGGGCAGTTCTGATTCTACCCCAAACGCTCAGGCAGCTGGCCTAAGCCAGAATTGGGGGCCGGAGGACGAGGGGTATTGGACAGGTGTTGAAGAATAGGACACTCCCACTGAAGGAGAGGAGGGGTGCAACCCACGTGGAGGGGCGGCAGAATCCCACCTTTGCTAGGCTGTTTCTGAGACGTAACCAAAGCCAGGCACTACACTAGGAAAAACGCATGCTAGACCTTAACACATACTCAAGGACTTCCTTTTGCAGAAAGAAAAACAATGACCCGATTCCCCCCTTTCTTGGTCTTACTCCCCATCCCGAGAACCTTATCATCTAAACGACTGAAGACAGGCAAGCAAAAGATTATTGACTCTATAAGCCAACAGCACAGGAGCAAGATCCGTCTTCCTCTCCCTGCCCCACCAACCACGCAGCATGCAGCGGGCAGGCCTTCCTATGAGGGCCGGGGGAGGGCGGTGGGGGTCTGGGGAATGGGTATACCCTGGGTAGCGCCCCCTACGTCCCTCCTTCCCCACACAAGGTGCACGCGGTCCCTCTGGTCCTGCCCACCCGGCCTTGGACCCAGTCTCCAGCCAGGGCCAGCCTACCAATGTATTCGATGGCTTCCATGAACCAGGAGCTGATGTCAGCCTTGTGGTTGTCTTCCACCGGGATGCACTTGTACTGATAGTGTCCTTCAAAGTGGTTTGGGCAATCAGAGGAGACATTCAACAGGGCGGTGATCCCCAAGGCATCCAGCATGTCTCTCCGGGCGGCATGGTAGGCACTGCCGAGGTAGAGGAAGGGGAGGATCTCCACCGGACCCCCCTGCACCAGAGATGGAAAACAAAGGCCCCCAACATCATGAGCGTCAAGCAACCAGGAAAAGGGCTGAGGTGCGTGGGACAGGGAGAGGTGGCTTTCCCAGGCCATGGGGAGCGTGCCTGTGGACATAGCCCTTCTAGGTTTCCCCTCATGCTGCTGGGGCTCCTGACGGAAGCAGTGGGCTCCGTGGGACACTGCACTCTGCAGGAAAGCCGGGACACGTGAAGGCTCAAGCAGCCCACCTCCCCTGCGGTAAATGCAGAAGGAGACACAATGCTGGCTCGTCGCACCACTGTGACATTAAGAGCTTACACCGGTTAGTCACCAGGTATAAGTTTAGGGACGAATCTGGTTGGTACAGCAAAAGCACATGCCATGTTGGCCTCGCAGACAAGAAGAGGAACCCTGGCAAAATTAGGTAAACTTAGCTTAAATTAATGACGATTTTCTAAGTCAGGCCAACTAGAGCAATTTGGGGTTTGGGGAGCAGAGCTGCTGGGCTCCGAAAGTTCGCTCCCACCATCTAAAGGAAAGGGCTGGGAAGGGGTGGGCTTAGAAGAAATGCAATGGCTCACGCAGGTTTTCTTGGGGCAGGGCTGGCTGACCACTTATGTCCATTTGGCATTTACAATTGACTTGTAAATGGAAACAGCCCGACTGCCCTGGACTGGGGCTGAGGTCCACAGGCCGCTCCTTCCTCCAGGGCAGGTCGCCCCCTCCCAGCTTCAGCATCCTCCTCGTTTGTCTGCACATAACTCTAGAGGCTAATCATGGAGTTATGTCTTCATATGGTTTTCTTAAATGGGGGTGATAAGAGAGAGAAGTGCAAGAATTTCCATTTATTCCTAACCTACCTTCCGCCCCACATCCCAGTATCAGAGTTCACCACATTCTCCCAAATGAGGAACTGCACCCACAGCCTCTGAAAAGCAGACCTGTTAGCAGAAGGCCCCCACACACCTGGTCGTGCAGTGGGGTCCCACAGGAGCTGCAGCCCAGGTCCAAGGACTCGGCCGTGCTGGGGGGCACAATGGGCGGGATGGCTGCCAGGGCCTTGGTTTTGGAACAGAATTCTGGATACTCAGAGGAAAACCTCTCATAGCCACCTGTAGAGGAGAAAGAAGTTCAGGTCAATGGGATCACTAAATCAGCAGGAAACCGGAAAGAACTTGAACGCACCCCTGCGCTGAGGAGAGCTGTTGGGAAGCAGGGCCTGGTTGGCTCTATATTTGCCACTGGGTGGCGCTGTGGGCCCAGAGATATTGTCTAAGGAGCCTTTTCCAGAGATGCTGAGTCCATGTTCTGCCAGGCCTGCATGCTGTAACCTGGAAGGAAAGCTCTGTGGTCAAGACTTTGGTTTGGGATGCAGACACACAGAGGAAGATATGCGGGGGTACACAGAAGGTATTCTTCCCAGAAAAGCAGCTTATGGTAACGATAAGGCATGGAAGAGGGAGAGGCCACTGTGAGTTTCGGTGAGCACAAGAAACCTGCAACTGGGCCCTGGGACCCGCAAAGATGTCTGTCGTCCCCCAACGTTAGCCCCTCCTGCGGAGCGGTTCAGTGTGGGAGAGAAGGAAAAAAGAGAACCCTGGCACCAGCCCTCCTGGATCTCGGCAGCAGAGCAGATGCCAGTCGCACTGCGCCTTGTGCACAGCTGTTCCACCAACAAAGGGCCAAAACGAGAGGAAATGGGCTTAAATCTAAATAAATCCCTCTTGCTACATACAGGTTTGGGGCAAGGGGGGATTTCCTGACCTGAGAGTCACTAAGCCCCGGAATGGTTATCTGTGGGATCACTTTCCGGGGAAGGGAGGTCTTTTAAGTAAAAAGAGATAAACTTATGCGGAATAGCATTAGTGCCAAGCAGAGCGGCGCTGGCTGGGCAGAGGCAGGCAGGAAACGCTCCAAAAAGAAATGCTCAGCCTCCATCTCTGGTTATCTCGTGATCTCTGGGACTTTGCTCTGTCGGCGACTTACCATCTACTGTCAATGTTTGGTCCTGCGTGTGTTTTTACTGTAGGACCAAAGATGGATTATAAATTAATTCAGCTGATGGAAGGGTTCAAAACTTCCAGTTATAAAATAAATGAGCCCTGGGGATGTGATGTCCAGCATGGTGACTATAGTTATTAATACTGTATTGTATATTTGAAAGTTGCTAAGAGAGTAGATCTTAAAGTTCTCATAAGAAAAAAAGTTTAACCATGTACAGAGACAGAGATTAAGTACACTTATGGTAGTGATCACTTTGCAGTAGAGTCAAATATCCAATCATTACGCTTTACACTTGAAATGTTACATATCAATTACACCTAATTTTTTTTAAACTCACAAATTTACATAAAAATAATTCAATAGGGCCTGCATGTTGTGGAACAACCATTCTAATGGGCCCACTCCATTAATGTTCACGTATATAGCTAGTACCTTTAAATCTTTATAACTAGTGATATGGTGCCACTGTTTCCTATAACATTTCTAATAATCTTCCAATATGCAGACGTGGTGGTTAGTCAATTTCTTGCCCAGAATCCCGACCCTAGAAACTGCTTTGGAGAGGAAGGGATATGATTCCCTGCAGCATCACAAGGCTTACAGAAACAGGGCAGACATTTCTTCCTCCCTGACCAGAGGCTCTTTGTCCCCCCCACCCCCTCCCTCACCGAGATATAAATGGATATCTCTCTGGTCACAGGCACCTGCTCCTGCTGAGTCATAATGATCAGCCTCCTGGGGCAGGAAACCTGCTGAGGGACCTACCAGTGCTGCCGGTTTTAGACATGCGGGTGGCCTTGGAGGTGGCTTCATCACAGGGGCAGCTCTCCCTGCCGTCACCCTCATCTGCCCCCTCTTTCCTTATAAAGCTGCAGGCGTCCCGGCCCCAGATGCAGGGAACAGAGTTGAGGGGTGGGGAGGAGAGCCACCAAACACCTTTAGCTGAAGTCCTTGGGGATGGGAAAATTTGTAAATGTTTCCTCCAGAGTAGAAAGGGAAATGAACCAATCAACAGACCACGCTGAACACCTATATAAAAAGTCATCAGTGTTACTTTGTATACTTCTATCGGGTTTGAAATGTTCAAAATAAAATGATCTATGTTTATTACATAATGTGAGCTATTAAAGCATGTTTCCCCTCCCCCAAAGAAATGGAAGGAATGAGTGGTGGTGCCTTCCAAAATCTCATCATCTAGACAGTCAGAAGATTGGCACCCCTGCCAAAAGCAACGGGGGACGTCACAGGAGGGCTGGGGCCAGGCTCCAAGGTCACAGAGACGAGAACCCCTGAGGGTAGCAGAAGGGGAAGGAGACTCAGAGTGGTGGAAAGAATGTTCCCCCCATTGCTGAGAAGGTACAGGAGAGGGAACCAACCAGACCGAAGTTCTGGAAAGTGCACTGCGGCCTTTGCAGTCACACGCACAAGCCTGGGGCTGTCGCTAAGCCTCTCTGAGCTTCTTCCTCAGCTGTAGAATGTGATGGAACATCCACACCTGGCCGCCTTCAAGGACTGATTGGAACAGCCAGGGCTTGGGGAGACACATAATGGTTTCCTTTTTAGGCACCTGCAAGGGCACTCCAGCCTTCCTGACAGCTTTCCAGACTTTGGGCAGCCTCCTCCTGGGGTTTCCTGACTTTTTCTAGCTGGAGTCTTGAGACTGGGTATTACACAGCAGAAGGGCAGGTACTGCACTTCCTGAGGTGGAGACCCCTTCCCAGCCAAGGATATTGGCTGCCACCCACTGCCCCCAACTCCATCATCAACCACCGGAGGCCGGGCAGCAGAACCCACATCAGCTGCTGACCCCGGGGTGTGTGATGATGGGTGGTGGGACAAGACGGAGGTGACCCAGAGGCCAGACCCGCAACGGGCAGTAGAAGGCACTGTTAGAACAGAAAAATGATGGCTGAAAAGTCAGTTCCCTCCAGTGGACCTTTAAAGGACCAGCAGAGAGGAATGAAGTGAAGAAGCAGATCGGCCCAAGGGACAGGAGCAGTGGACGGGGCACATCCATGCCAGTGGCAGCAATGAAAGGGGCTTTCCCTCCTGAGCTGTGGCTTTGGGGGGGTCTGTGGCTCATTGTGCCTTCTGCGGGGGGCCAGTGGCTGCCCTGGGGCCGGAAGCGTACAAGCAGGTGGTGTACGCGGAAGGGTGCCAAGTTAAGAACCCCCCAAGGCCACCCCCGACAAGGCCATGTTCCAGGACCTGGTCTCTGGGTATCAGATCTGTGTTAATAAAAATGACAGGTGCTCTGAAGAGGAAACGCTCACCATATCCCAGACTCTTTCCACACGTGTCCAACCAGCAGATCTTGGGGAAGATGTGACTTTCCTCCAGTTTTACAAAGGAGGCGAGTTAAGTGCAGGGCAGCCCCCAGCAGAGGGCACAGCTAGCTTTCAGCCCACTGGCCCCAAGGGCAACTTCCAACCGGCTGCCTGGAGCCCGCCCGCTGCCTTCCTGGGGGTCCTTCTCTGGGGGGTGCAGCCTGCCTGCTGGTTTCATCCCCGGAAGATGGAATGTTCGTGCAAAAACCTCTGAACAGAATACTGCTGACCATCTCACCAACCTCTCGCTTCCTCCCAGTGCTTTCCTAACTACAGGGTGTCACTCAGGAGCTGTGACCAGCATTTTAAATTTCATGAAATAAAATAGAAACTACTAGAATGCATTGCATTTAACGATAGTATCATTTCATGGAACTCTGGTTTCAGGTGTGTCTGTATCCCTGTATGAGGTCTTGACGGAACTTAAAATGAATTCTTTCTGTGCGGTGGTGGGGGGGTGTCCAAAGGCTGCTCCCAGACTTCTCCGTACTTCCCACCCCCATCTCCAAATCTGTGCAAATACCACAGCCTGCAGGCCTGGGAGGAAGAATTCAACTCAGGTCACCCAGTTCTATCCGGAACTTAGGAGAACGAAGGCTTATTCCAAGCGGATGCCACGGCCTGGCTGGATCCCAACACCTCCTGCAGGTGCGGGAGCAGGAGGGAGCAGGAGGGCGCAGGTGGGGCATGGGTGGGGCTAGTGCACGCTCTCCTAACCCCCGCCGTTCTGCCTCAGAATGGAAGGTGCTCAAGCTATGTCACCCCTAAACTCCAATATTCCATGACCCCAAATGGCCACAGCTGACTTACTGGCACACTACAGACTGACATTAGGTGCCCAAGATCAGCATTACTATTTTCTGAAAAGACAATTTCGTAACAGATTCCACCTGTTTTTTCTATGTCCTATTAAAATGTCATCCCACAACATACTGACTCATTTTGACCTGTTTTTCCCATGTTCTTAATTAATAATATGCTTTGTAGTGTTAAAGTTTTTATTTTCTCATCTTAATTTTAAAACTAGACAGTTTGCGGGGCGGGAGGGAGGAATACAATTTTTCACCCAGTTTTTTTGAGGAATAACTACAACTCCGGTTCAGCTCCATGCTCTTCTGCCTCACACACGCTCACTCACTCAGCAAGGCACTTTCCAGAGTTTACTGAAGATGACGGCCGGCTGGCCTCCTGTCCATGGTCCATGCAGGGCTGGTACAGCTGGGGTGTGGAGTGCTTCAGAAGAAACAGGCAGATATAGGACCCTTGACGGGGTCTGTGATGGGGGAGACTGTCACTGATGGTGACTAGGGTCATCAGTCTCGATGTGGCAGCTGCCTTTCACCCGCAACACTCAGGATACCACCCATTCACAACCAGGGCTCACAGCCCAGCTTCCCGAGCCATCATATGAGTACAAGGCAAATGAGGCCCCGCAAGAAAGTCTGGGGTCATTTGAAGGTCATCTGGCTTTGAGGACTTCCCCTGAAGTGGGTATTGACTTCGTAAGTGCCCACGTCATGCTGGGAAGTTTTTAAATTTTACTGAAGTGGGCTCCTCTCCTCGGGACTCCCCGCACCAACCTGTCTGTCCTGTGGGGCTGACACCTAAGGCCGCACTTGGGCAGGGTCTTGTTCCCCAGTCCCTCCCCGTCAGTCCTGTGCTATCTGCTTCGTTCAGCAACTGGCTTCCGTTCCAGAGTGAACTTTTCTTCCTGTTGAACTTCCTCTTTGTTAGGCGGGAACTGCCTCCCAGTAAGGAAACTGGCTATCTGGTTTCAGGTGTTCTGATTTTTCAAAGAAATTTCTTGGCTCTGCTTCCTGCCGCAGGCTCTGTGCAGCCCATCTTGGAGGGTGCTGCCCACCTCTCTTATAAGCGACAAGGACAAGCGCAAGAGAGCTGTGATGGGCTCAATCACTAACGACCCAGATTTCACTCTCAATTTACATGGACACTGTGTTTAGTTGGAAGCATGCAGTTCAAATGATGCAGAAAGTAGTAAGTTTGCTTTAATTATTATACTTCTGTAAGAAATTACAATAGGGATTAGAGATTACCTTTAGGGCCTACCACTTTTTGTAATTCTAACAACCCTTGGCTGTCACAGGCATGGTGTCATATTTGTAAGGAGAAAAGCCAGTCCCTTTGGGTGGAGGAGGTGTACAACTTCAGCAGTCCCTCGGAGCCGTGCTGTTTGATGACACTGACCTCCTGAGGACCTGGGATGGGCCAGGCAAGTGAGAGACAAGGCAGAAGACAGTCACCAGGATGACCAGGGCTGCCAGCTCAGCCCCATCATGCCCCCACATTATTCATTATTGGTCTTAGGGGCTGTTTTCTACAGAGAGTGTGATGCCAGGGTCAGGCCCGGGCACTGAAGGGTCCATGAGTTCCAACGTGGAGGGAGGAGCTGGAATATCTAGTTGATCTCCCATAATTTCTCAAAACAGCTCCAGGAGAGCTTTGCAATCAGACAAAAGTCATGAGCTGAAATGAGTTTTAGACAGAAAAATAAAGAGAATGCTTTTATACCTGAAATCTTCTGCATAACAGACTGATTTGTTATGTGGGAATACGGGGGGTAAGGAATGGCTTCTGTTAGGGTAAGGAAACTCTCTTAGTCTTTCTCAAACAGGGGGGGCACGCGGCACCTGTAACCCTAATCCAAGGATGAAGGAGAAACAGATTTGAAAGGAGCAACATACTGTAATAAAACCTGAGAAGCTGAAACTTCTAAGCTGTCTCTAAAAATGCCTCACGGGATTTTTAATAAAATTAGCTCTAAAAAAAAATTGGTCCCAATCAGAATTTCACTGGCAAAAAGACCAAACAATTTAGTGACCTGGGTTATTGCTTTTAGCAAAAACTGGGCTAATGCTACAAAATGCAAAAACTGGGCAGCATTTTACTGATATAAAGTAAAATTTACTCTTAACTATGAATTCTTCCCTGTGGTATCACTAACTACCTGCAAACGAGTGGACAACCCTTGAATGAGACAGAAATAGAAAAATCAAATTTTTAAACTCAATTAACTGGTAGAATTAGATAGCCTTTGGCCAGGAAGAATAATATAACTTCTGAAAATACCCTGTTGTTTTTACTGCCCCCTCCAGGGTAGCAGACACCAGCAACTGGCTGACGGGCTTGATGTCTGACCGCTTTTACTCCACACCCAACACCACCCAAGAAAAGAAATGCGCAGAAAGGCCCATTAGCTACAAAATAAAATGAACAGCTCTGGTAGGAACCAAATGACCCAGCCCCTAATCAATTCAGGCATTTTACTAAAGATAATCTAAGCGTGGTTTTCCAATGTTTCCCTTTAGTTCCCTATCCCGCCCCCTCCCCCCCACAACGTACATTGCCTCCACTCTGCTTCTTTCAACTGGGGGTGCAGGAAGGAGGGCACCTTCCTGTGGGGGTGGGAGCAGACACTGCCCAATTTCTTTCTGCCCTCACTGCCAAAGCCTTTTCCAGTAGAAGGCAAAGAGGAGGAAGAGCAGCTGTGTTAAGACGGCCTCAGCTTAGCACATACATGAAAATAAGCTCAGTTAAACAGACTATGACCCGGCTAAACACCTCAAAGATATGCTACCAGCACTACAGAACCAGTCGGAACGGCCCCCTCTAGGAATTTTGGGCAGCAGCTGCAAAAGACGGGCTCCCTTTGCTTATGAAGGCCGAGCTGACCCTCTCCTGGCTACTCGTGAGGCCTGTTCCTGAAGGGACAAGTTCAACCTGAGACCTAGGCCCAGACCCTCTGCATTTCAGAGCAAAGATTGGATGTCTGTCGACTTTGAGCTGCATAGGGTCTTCCTCTCGGCACCGCACCGGATCCGACCAAAGGAGGTAGTGCAGGCCTCGGGAGGCAACAGCCCTTAGAATACACTGCTTTTCCGTTGGCCAGGCACCTCGCCAACTGCCAGGGGACTGGCATTTTACTCAGAGGCTCCTGTCCTACACAGTCTTCACATTAACATTTGCCTCGTGCAGAGCCGCGGAGAGGCTCTCAGAATTGATCTGGCTTCGGGCTCTCCGGATGGGATTCGGGGGAACTAGGGAGGTGCCGCAAGCCGCGGACCTTAAAAATATGCCTCCTCCCCCGGAGCGGGGCCTAAGGGTCCGCGCGCCAGGACGCCCAAAGACCAAGGTCCCCGAGCTGGTGCTCTAGGAGGGTCCCCTCCAGATTTCTTCCAAGAAGATAAACAAAACAAAACAAACTCAGACTCCACGTGAGTCTGCCCGCCCTGGAAAAGAGTTCAGAGGCCCGCGGAGGGAGGGGTGCGCGCGGGCTCTAAATCAGGAGGGACCCCAGGGCAGGGCGGCACGGAGAACGCCCCGGCCATACCCGGCTACTCGATGGGACTTTCGTCTCAAAGCAGTTTCTTATCGTTCCTGCCAGGGCCAGGCAAAGGCGGGCGGGCGTGCTCAACTGCCTACACCCCACGGGGGCGATCTCACCAGTACCTGGACGCGGGAGCCCGCGGGGACGTGCGCCCGCCGCGGGGCGCCGGGTCCTTTCGGGCTGGCCCTTTCCTGGCACTTTCTCTTAAAGCGCTTTGAGGAGAGGGGAGGGGGATTGGGCTCCACCGGAGGTGCAAAAGGCAACCTCACAGAGAAAGAAAAATCAGCAAAATCGCCTTCGTAGTTCAACCACAGGTCAACAGCAGCATTTCCCCAGCAGCTGACAGGTCAAATGGCCAGGAAACAACTGCCGAGAACAAAGCCCCCCGCTGTTCACCAGGGCAAGCCCGGCCCGTCGCCACTGAGCAGTTTTGTGGTGCCTTTGGAAGGGGCGGTGGGGAGAGGTTTCCGCCCTCCTCCCCCCACCATCTCCCTTCCTCTAGGGTGAGCAGGTCCGGAGAGGAAAAGAAAGGAGGGAGGGGGCGAGGGGCGCCGGCAGGGGGGAACCGAGCGGCTCTTTGAAGGTCGGGTCTGAAACGCCTCTGGCTTCGGAGGCGAGGACTGGACAAGAGAGAAAGAATGCACGGAATGTTGCCGAGGGAGGCAGGGGCTCGGTGCGGCCAGGGACGCCCTTACCCCAGGCGTCCTGAGGCTCCCCCGCGCGAAGGCCGCCTAGGACCCCGGCCGGGACCGGCCCGCAGGTGCCGACCGGCGCACCGTCCCTCCAGTTAAGCGGACAGCACGCGGTCCTTGCTCCGTTTCTTACTTCCAGATCTGACAGGACCTCTCTTCCCCAAAGAGTTTCATCAGGGTTCTCTTTAATCAAGCACGCACCGCCATCTGATCGTTGAGAATCGTGTCTAAACAAAAGGTCGTACTTCTCTGCTGCCTGAATATTTAGGAGACACTGTCTCGCCTTGCATTCCCCAAACACTCACACCTCCCGCTTCCAGCGCCGGGAGGCTGGGTCTAGCCCGGCACCGGAGGAGTTGGCCACCTTCCGGGAGGAGCTCGGAGTTGGACAGCAGGGGAGGAGATACAGATCGCTCCACGCAATGTCCGAAACCCGATCCTCCTTGTGCATTTCCGTAGGGCTGGTTTCCGATGGAACCAGCGCTCTCTGTCCTCCACCCCCTTCCCCGCCTCTCGGGTTCTCGGGTTCGGACTCAGCGCAGGGTCCTGGCATGACAAACCAACAGGCCTAATCTGTCCCCACCCGCACAGTGGCACTTGGGAGCACGTCCCAGGACTTGAAGGTGAGCAACGCAGAAGAGGCGTTACGCTCGCGAGGCCAGACTGTTAACGAGTGTAAACAAATGCGAAACAGCCAGGAAGGGTGCAGAATTGCAGGTGACGGAGGAAACTCGCCCTCACTGTCCTGAGAACTTCAGGAGCTCGCACTGCAACACAAACGCACAAAACCCTTGCAAACCCGTGCACACCAACACGCACAAAGCAGTGCGAGGGGATCCCCGCCGCCACGAGTCCCTCCGGGGACTTCTTCCCCTAGCCACCAAGTCTCAGGCCGCCAAGCCCTGCTCCACCTCCCTTCCAGCTCGCGCTCCTGTGCTCGCCTTTACCTTTGAGCAGGCAGATGTCCGTGCGCTCGGCGTTGCGGCGCAGAGCCTGCACTACCAGCGACACAGTGCTGTCCTCGCGGAGGCTCTCCGCGCGCGGGCTACGCTCGTCGTAGACGATGACGGCCGAGTAGAGGCCGGAGCGCAGGCGGGCGCGCACCTCTTCCTCGGCGGGCAGGATCTGCTCCAGGCTCACAGAACCTTTGGCCCGCCGACGCACGATGGTGTTGCAGCGCACGTTGACCGAGCCTCGGATGTAGCCAGCGCTGTGCGCCAGAAACGGTCTGCAGTCCAGCAGCAGGCACTTGCCACCGCTCACCAGCCCCAGGGCGCCGCCGCCGTTCTCGTCCCGGTTCATCAGCCTTTTGAGCACGCTGCAGTCCATCTCCCGCAGCTCCTCTACGGTCACCATGGTCGCCGGGAACAACGGCTGCAGGGCAAGCGAGCAGGCGAAGGACAGCCGGGACAGCTGGGCTGCAGAAAGGGCCCCGCGAGGGCTAAGGGAGGGTGCGTGCAAAAGTGGCCGCAAACTTGGCCCTCAGGGGCTCCCGCAGGCGACCCTCTTGTCCCCAGTATCCTTCGTTCGGCAGTCTCGCGGTCACAGAGAAGTCCGAGTGGCCTCGGGCACCAAGCAGCACCGCTCGCGATGCGAGGGGGGAGGCGACGGTGCAAGGGACAGTGTTTACGGGAGAGAGCCAAGGGCTCCTTTCTGTTGTGGTCTCTTTGTATTCTGCCCGCTGTGCTGCTCCTGCCGCCGCGGACGCCGGCGCTGCCGCTTGGCCGCCGTTCTCCACGAGCAGCCGGAGCTCGGCGCACTGCCCCAGCCAGAGTTTCCTCCTCGGCTTAGAGATTTATTAACGCTCCTCTGCTCTCCCCCGGGAGGGGGCAGATTCAGTACTACCTGGCGAAGCCCCGCCTCTTTCCATTCGGGGCCTCACGCCTGGCTCCCCCAGCGCTGGCTCCCCGCCCCATCCCTGCTCCCTCCGCCCAGCCAGTCTCTGCCCCCACCTCCTCCCTTGCGCGTGAATGGAGTGCCGGCAGCTCGCGCCCAGTCACCGGGCCGCGACGTCACAAAGAGCGGAGTAAACAGGACGCTGCGCTCTGGTCGCCAGGCCCATTCATAAAACCCGGACCTAGAGGAAGAGGGAGGAGGCCTCCGACCCGCAGGCTAGCTGCTCGCCTGGACTTTGTGAATGGAGCGCCGGGCACAGCTCGCTGACAGCCGCAGGCCCGAGCCCCGGCGGCGCGCGATCTACCCAACGCGAGTTTCGGTGCAGCCACTGCACCCCCCCGCTGCGGCGTTGGGCTTAAGGAAATTAGCTGGCCGAGAAGACGGCCTAAAGGAGGCTAGGGGTCGGTTTTGATCCCTTATACCACTGTGTACCCCCTCCGCCTCCCTTTAACATCCTCTCAGGCCTCCTCTCGGGTACCGAAGCGGGGTGGGGGTGGGGTAGACGGTGGCACCGCTCCCCACTCCCCACTCGGCAAAGCCTGGGACCTCCTCGGCCCAGGCTTAGGGAGTGCGTTCGGTCCGGTTAGTCGTTTTTTTCAAATGCGATTCCTCTGACGTTAGCTTATGCATTAGCGTGATCGATTTTCATCTTAAGCCATTAAATCAGGTTTATAGCTTCCCGAGGACGTGGGCAAGCCCTAGCTTAGAAGATTAAAGAGACACACACACCCCGCCCCCCGCTGCCGCCCCGAAGTCCAGTAATGGGAGCGAGGTGTTGAGTCTGTTGCTTTACGACCCAGAGGGAGGCATTCATTGCCGGAATGTATTGTAGTTCCTCTGGAGGAAGGCAGGGGTGCCACTCCCGTCCAGGCTTCCTAAAGATGTTTGTTTAACCCTGGTCGGGGTGTGGGGGGGAACCCCAAAACTAATATCCTTGCCTTTTGGGAAAGTCCCCACCACATCTTAAACATGTGCGAATTGTCTTCTTAGGAAATGATAATGAGGGTCCACATATGGTGGAAGCTAGACCCTGAAATTTACGTATCACGGATTTAATAAGCTCTGGGGCCGATTCAGGGCTCTGCATCCCTCTTTCCAGGTCATGTAGCATTTTTTTTCCTCCCCCACTTTTCCTTATGCATTTAATTTCCCAGAGGCTGCTTTTGGCAGGGGGTTTGTGCGCGTCGCGATGGGGACACGACGGAAGCCAAAAATTATTCTCCCGACATTTTGCCAAGTCTTGTTTAGTGAGAATTAACCCGCGAGCGGGAGAATTGCAAGACTCGCTCGCGGTCTCGGTGGCAGTGGGGTCGAGTCTTCTACCCCAGGTCCGTGTGGAAGCCGCACCCAGGCATTGAAGGTTGCGGAGCCCTTCGAGTCCCTCCTACCCCCACTAGCCTTCCGCTCCGCCTTTGTTTCCGGCTGAATAGCGCTCCTGCGTTCCCACCTTCCGCCCCCAGGGCCACCCCTCCGCTCCCCTACCCGGCCCTGTTGCGGCCTCTACTTCCGAGGCCTGCAGCTCGAGCTCCTCTCCCGCTGCGCCGGGACTCCCACAGCATCGCAGCCCGGGGATTTTCCTTTTACCTGGGGCGACAAAATGGCTCAGCAGGGGTCTGCATTGAACCTGTGTCTACTTAGAACTTAATTTTTTGCTTACCATATACGTTTTTTGGCAATTATATTAATTGTTTCAAAAAGCGTTGCATTACGATATTTATTTTGACCACTGACTTTTTGGTACCCCCTTAAATTTTGCGCCCGACAGGCGTTCCTCACTCTAGTCCCAGCCCTGGAAGGGCCACAACTGCTTTTCGACCGAGGCCTCCGAGTGGTGGAACCTCGAGCATCGGGCACTTCGGGTGTGAGGTCAGCGGTCAGAGGCTCACTGTTTGGCCTCTCCGATGGGGAGGGGTTTGTACTCCCTCCCAAGGGCAAAGGGAGACACGATCGGTTTCTCATGGACTGACGTAGCTATGAGGCTGTGCCTAAAGCCTCGCTCTCTCGGGTACACCCGGAGCGTGCTTTTCCGAGGAGTTCTCCTTGCTCCGACTGTCCAGGGCTCATTCGCTTTCCCGGGTAGCCCAGGAATCCGGCCCCCAACAGGCCCGCGGGCCGGGCCCTCTCCCCTCCCACGGAAACGCGGACGCCTTGACAAGAGCTTGGACAGGACATCTCTTGCAGGAACCTTTCAGTCGCAGGCAGATCCAGGCCAATTCCGCACTTGTCGCAGGAGCTGGGGAGCTGTCCCTGGGCGGTACTGGCCCCGCTCCTCTAGCCTTTGTCTCCCCTGCGCTGGGGTCTCCCCCCCGCGGGCCGACCCCTGCCCAGTGCTCACGTGGCGCGTAAATAATAAGGCAAATCCGGGGGGAAGGAAAATGCCCAGGGAACTTGCTTTCTGCACCTGACAGTAGTCCGTGGTGGCGAAATCCGTAAATCCCGCGGGCGATTCACACGCAAGGGGGTGTGGGCGGGCGCGTGTGAGTGATTGTGTGTCCACGTGTGCGTGCCCGCGCCTGCGCGCCCGCATCCTGGAGGGGAACCTCAGCTTCGAACAGAATGGATTTAAGCCAAGAGCCGCTTTAATTACGAGTGCGAATGCCTGATTTTTGAAAGAGACTAATTTTTTAAAAGCCCTCTCTCCTCTACTCAGGACTTTGCCGTTACGTGTGTCAGTTTCAGTAAATGAGATTTAAATTTTATATTTATCCGGATCCTTTGTAAGCACCCTAATTTTTTTTTATTGTGTGGGGGTCCTTTTGGGACACAGTTAAATGACTACATCTTTGGGGTACTCGATGCCGACTATAGAGAAGATTAAAACTGTTTCAATTAGTATGCAAGCTGGGGGTGGGGCGCTTAATCATTTTACACAGGAACCTGTGAAACAGCTTGTCAATAAGTAGATCTTGGAAAAAACAAAAGCATTTGGAAGGAAGACATTATTTGAATGTCGTTTCAAAGTTAATTTAATTAACGAAAGTATATCTGCCGGAGATGGGATTGCCCAAGAGAGAAATTTTATTTATAGTCAGCAGCAAACCTCCAGGTGAAAATACTTTAAAAATTCACTGTGACTTGTAAATCCAACTTCTTTTTCATCAGGCAGTCCTTAAACCGACCTTATTAGTCACTGTCAGGTCTGACAAAACCTATGTTCTTGTTTAAGAACATTTCTTTCCAATTAGGAAGTTGTGTGATCTGGGAATTTAAAGCCCAGAGGAGGAACCCCAGAGAGAACTATGGCTTCTATTCTGGTTTTGGTGCCAGCCTCTGACTCACTGCCCTCTCCCAAAGCGCCTGAACAGAACTTGCCTGAAAAAATCATTCATGAGTTAACCAAGGTGGCAATGGTAAGAAAGGCCCTGTGGATTCCTCTTTTCTGAGCAGAGAGGGTGGCTTGCTCATTCCTCTCAAGTGGAAGAGGAATGAGTCCTGTTGCATTCTGTGTGGCTTGTTGGCTGTACTTAGCTCAAATGATGGGGATGGGAATCCTCAGAAGAAGGGGGCGGCTGCCTCCTGCTCCTCAAAGCACAGAAGTCTGTGTCCTCTGTGTTCTCAGGCAACACGCCTCAGTGGGATTGAGGAATGTGTGCCCTTTCCTGCGCACCTCTGGCCAACAAGTCAGGACTTAAAGCAACGGAGAATCTGCAACATTTAGACTGAACATCATCAAACAACCTCAGAAAACATAACCTGAAGGTTTTTTTTAGTCCTGCTGTTGTCACAGATGTTTCTAATGGCCTCCATTTATTTTCTATGCGTGTTACTATACCACAGAATGATTTAAAATGCTAGGTTTCTCACCTATGGTTTCTGCAGAGAAGTTTAACATATTGTTTCATTCACTACTTTATTTGAAAACCATGTATTCTAGGCTACGCCACCATCTAGCTTAGTAGACTTGAGCAAGACCATCTCCCCAGGCCCCAGTTTCTTCATTTGCAAAGGAAGAGCTCAGGCAGGACAGTGTTTCCGGTCTCGTTTGTTTCCAGCACTGTGTAATCTAAACAGGAGAGCTCTCTGTGAACCCCACGTCCGAGCCCCTGGCCCCCTCCCCTCCTTCCCCAAAGCCACATGCACGAAAATACCACAACACAAAGAACAATCTCAAGCTTTTTTCTCTTTCTGTGCCACTTCTGCTCACAGAGGACAAAGTCGATAGTTTTTATTTATCTGTTTCGTCAAGTGATAATGTCCCAGGCAAGTTCTTCGGCTTCTCACAATCAAATTTTGGAATCAAATACTTCCCCAAATGGAAGATAAAAATGGGCTCAGTGTTTGTTTTTATTGTTTGTTTGTTTGTTTTATCACTGTAGTTGTGAATATTTTCCTATTCAACAAATACATTCAATTAGATGGAGGAAAGAAATTTGACACATTGACTGTGCCTTCAAAGAGTTTATAATCTAGGAGGTCTGGTCAGGGTGTAATTGTCATGGTGTTCTATGGCAGGCAGGATCTAAAAAATATCATTAGGAAAGAACAAACAAAATGTTAGTGGGATTCAGTCAAGGAATTAAGCTGTGTTGTGGTTCTAGAGAAATGAAAGAAAAAGTCCATTGTGAATAAAATGCATTTCGTCTACTTTTATGTTATCCTTGACTTTTCTTATGGTCCTTATTCTTTTCTTTTTTAACTTTTACCCCACCTCTGATATGCATTCTGTCTTTGTGCCTTATATCTTTTCCTTTCATTTGTTAGCTTCACTCTTCCCCAGTGGGTCTACCTGCTAAAAATAGATGAGTGATTGGTCTGAAGCTACAAGGGAGCCAACATCATGCAAAGGCTCTGCAGAAAATCCCCGCCATGGACAGTGAGCTGACCTAGATGTGCGAGGACCTAGGTGTGGGTCCAACTCTGTATCTTGCACTGTCATGTTAAGCAGGTCAATTGTTCTATACCTTAATTTTACCATCTCTAAAGCTAGGAAAAATAATGTAATTATTATTTGTTTTTTTCAGGACAACAAAATGTCTAAGTCATCTTTCTAAGGATACAACAATAAACACATTTTCCAAACCAAATGTTGGAATATGAGGTCAGAAAAGATTTTTGGACTTGTGAAATTATTTAGATAAAAATTCTCATTAAGAAGTAAACATTAAATCACATTTGTTTATGTATATTCTAAAGCTTTTATGGAAAGCAATAAAACAAACCAAAATTAAGACTTTCAAAGAAAATCTGGGGCTCTGGGGCATTATTTCTTCATTGATGAAACAGTAAAAAACAAATTTATAGAAACCCCCCATGGTGCTTCTGTTCACTCCCGCAGCCTCAGGTCGTCATTACCCACCGATGTCTGGTCCTGCACACAGTCCTTCCTGCCTAATAAGTGTGAGGAGGGTATGTCCTGCCTTTTAGATGTCTTAGCTGTTCTTCACCTTCATATCTTGACCTCACCGAAGCCTTTTTGTGGAATGGTTTGTTAATTCTCATCTTAACTGTAAGGAAGGAAAAAATAATCTTCCTTTGCCCCTCTTAGGTTTGTACCTGGGACCTGCAAATTAAACTGGCAAAGACAGGTTAACAGAAAAAAAAAATGTTAATTTATGTTGTGTGTTGTTTTTTTTTTAACATACGCACAGGGACTTTGCAGAAAAGAAATGAAAGCCCAAAGTAGTTAGACTTGAGGGCTTATTTGCCATTTTAACAAAGGGCGATACATTGTCAAGAATCTCCTAGACAAAAGAAGGAGACTTTGGGCTTCAAGAGCTCCTAAATTATGGGAAGGTGAGTAAAAAATAGGGGAAACCAATGGTACAGATAAGGGTTACTCAGCAAGGCTGACTTGTCCAGACCCATCTTGGTTCCATCTCTCCAGCCATCTCTGGTGATAAGGGCTGTTCTTCTCTTCCTGGTAAGAGAGAAGGAGACGCCCACACAAGGGGAATTTATGGCCTGTTTTTAGGCAGATGGGAACGGTGGCAGAGAGCTCTTCTCATGCTTGTTCTTTCTAATTGCCTTTAGTTCAAAATAATCCTTATGCCAGAATAGCATATTCTGGTCCCCTTCATAACCATATCACACTTGACCAGGTGGTCGGCAGTGCAAAGAGAGGTGTTAGAACGACAGCTTGAGCTATGTTTGAATGAGGGGCAGGTCCCATTCAGCCAACAACGACTTTAGAAACCCTGTAGTCCTTTAGCAACCCTAAAACCCTTACATCTGAACTTTTAGGTAGACAGAAGGATGGGACCAAGAACAGCAATACCTAAATATCCATCTTTATTTTACCAAAAACCGAAAGGCCTTTGACACTGCCTGAAGTAGATCAATTCCCTTAAGCTAAGATAATGCTTTTCTGAAGTCAGAGTATAAACAGCATCTCCCAGTTGGATGAGATACTCAGATTACCAGCATTAAAAAGAACAAAAGGGGAAGCAGAAGTGAGGAGGAGTAAAGGGAACCCACCTTCCACCTGAAGCTTCTCAGTGGGCCACCATTTTGAGAGGACTCCAGCAGAATGACAGCCCCAACTGCTCGGGCAACCTCAGTCCCATGTCTGCCTCAGTCACCCAGCACCAAGATGCTAGTCCTCTAATAGTGTACATTTTCCCCTATATCATTTAACCTCCTGTCTAATACAGTTTTTGTTTTTAAAAAAAAAAATCATTTGGGTTATCTAGAATCAACATACGAAAGAAATACAGTGAAATGTGTTCTATTCTTTTCCAGATAAGAATTTGAGTCTCTCCCTACCTTTTCTGTTAGAATTAGCCTAACGATCCAGAGGGTTTATTCATTGAGGGAGATACCTAGGGTCCTCTTTGAGGAAAGGTTAATTACATCTTTCTATTTATCCCATTTATTAAGGGTTAACTAATTAACACGCAGCCAATGCCATTTTTAATCTATTATATTTCTTCCCCCAAACCCTAATTCCCAGTGTCCTGCATCCTTTGTCACACAGTCTTGAACCTCCCCACCAAGTAACAAGGTGACAGGGTCTGTCTCCCAGGCGTCCAAGGCCCCTTTTCCAGGGCCCTTTTGGGTGCCACCCTGAGTCTGAGCCGTGTCCTCTCCAACCTGGGTTTCCTGTGGTGCAATGAAAACGGACACAGTCTTCGGAACCAGTCAAATGTGATTTTCAAAGCTAGCTTGGCCCTTCTGCAGCTGGGGGACCTGGGGCAGGTTCTGACCTGCACTTTCCACACCTTTTTGATGAGAATTTACTGACACCTAGATTAATTATTGGGAAAGTTATTCAACAAATCTGATTTCCTTTCTCTCAGAGAATTTTTTTTTAAAGCTAAGAGATATCTTTGAGGCAGCATTTCTGATTGACATGTTATTTTTCTCCATGGAAGTGCAATTGACAAAACTCCAGACACATTTGAAAGCACAGATAGGTCCTGGCATCATCAGACCAGACTGCTCAGCTGGCCCAGCTGTTAACCCGGGAGTTGCCCAGTTGTTTGCCCATCAGCCAGCCGGACATGAACGGTTCCTTGATTCTTTCTGCTGCTTCCCACTCTCCTGGGCTGCTTCGTGACCCCTCCTCCCAGTCCCCTTGACATATCTCCACACCACCCCCCATTTATCCAAGCATAAACCTCACTGTATCAATGAAACCTATGACCACTTCAGCGGGAAAGGCAACCCTTCCCTCTTCTAGGTTTCTCCAGCCCACACTGCCTTTCATTCGTCTATTTCTTACTCTTTCCTGTGCAGTGCCTTGTCTTTTCACCAGCATTCTGTGAAAGTTTTTCTTGGTGCAGTGGTAGTCTCCAATTCCACGACTAGGCAAGCTGTCTTTGTCCATCCAGGCTGCTGTAAGAACAACACCATAGACCGCGAGCCTAAACGACAGGCATCTGTTTCTCACAGTTCTGGAGGCTGGGAATGGCATCCAAGATCAAGGTGCTGGCAACTCGGCGTTTGGTGAGAGCTTGCTTTCTAGTTTGCAGACGGCTGATTTTTCATTACATCATCACGTGTTACAGAGCAGATAGAGAAGAAGCAAACTCTCTCCTGTTTCTTCTCATTCAGGCACTAATCCCATTCATAAGGGCTCCACTCTCATGACCTAATCACCCCTGAAAGGCCCGACTTCCTACCATAACATTGAGGGTTAGGGTTTGAACATACAAATTGTGAGGGGGCACGAACTTTCAGTCTATAGCAAACTACTCGCTTCTATACTTACTTTCTCTCATTTCCCATCGCTGAATTAAGTAGTCATAGATAACACAGCAAATTCACATGATCACCCCTGTTCATATTACCTGCCTAGTAGCACTATAAAATCTCTTCTTGGATCTTGAAAAAACTTCTATAATCCTGCAATCCTCAACCCAGAGCCATGCACAGAAAGCTGGGAGGAGAAACCTGTTACTTTATTAATTACTATGACTGTGCCCAGAAGGAAAAAAAATGCCATGAGCCCTTCCATCTCTGCACCCTGCGCCACCCCCACCTCCAGCCTGTCTGTTTTCTTTGTGTTCCTTACATTGTTTCAAACACTCTGTAGGCTTCACCTGTTCTACCACGCGGTCACTGCTGTGTGTTTCCCTGGCTACCCTTTCCCGCCTCCTTGATGTGGTTTTGATGTTCTGATGGGATACCCAGGGCCATAGCTTGCTCCGCTGAAGAGACCCATCCACATCCTCAGCCTCTGACTAGGCTGCCCCAGCCAACTGCCCATGGGCTTCCTCAGCTCCAGGCAGAGTCTAAGAGCTCCAGGTACTTTCCAACCCTGTGCCAAAGAGGTAGGTTTAACCCTCTCATGTTCTTTGCAGGAACTTCCAACCAAACTGCTTCTGCTCAACTGAAACACACAAAGGCGGTCACATGGAAATGCGCTGATGTGTCTAGACTGTTCTGAGCAGAGTGCAAGCTAAAGGGTGTACTTCCTGGCCTGAGGCATAAACACGACATATATTTTTTTCCCTTTCAGAAGGGATATTTTTCATGCTTGTAATGAAGCGTGGTCAGAATGCATTCTCTTCTAGAATATTAGGTCAGGTAGAGGTTTTTCCTTCTGTTTTATACATGTGAATAAAATAGTGTAAACAAAAATATGCTGCTAAATATTTTACACGTATGCAATTTTACACGCGGATGCAATTCTAGAGCTGACTTCTTCTGGGGTATTTGTTATTGGTTTAAGGGGAAAGGCGGGAGATTAGACTCTGTGTCTTCAGAGTCTTTGGGTTAGGAAAAACAGAGATGGTCTACTAGAAATTATCAGGATTTCCATTTGTAAGTTGCCAAGTTGGATGGATAAGAAACTGAAGAACGCTAAAAATACAGATTTGCAGCGGGGTAGTCTTACTTATGAGGCTCCTGTTTTTGTGTCTTCTCTCCAATGGATGGAAGAATCAAGAAAAATGTTGAAGGAGGACTTAAACCTTCCCTGCAGGGCAGCTCTAGCAAAGGCCCTTTCCCTGTGTGATATGCCCGAAGGCCTTGCACTGCAGAGATGAAGTGTGTGAGTGTGCAAGTACACACACATAAATGCTTGTATACATATACATACAAACATATGAGTATACGTATACATCTATGTATGAAATCTACTTTTTCTTCTTGGAACATGTATTTCCATCCTCCGCCTCTCTGCTTGGGTTCATTTTTGTATTGGGTTCATTTTTTATACCCCCTTTGTTCTTCCTCCATCCCTTGCCACTCAAAGGGGCTTTCTTCTCCCCCCACCACCTACCCTTCGTGTGAGCGTTAACTCATCTTCACTTGTGACAGGATGTGTTCAAATTAAAGGCTCAAAAAATTCAGAGACTGGTTTTCTTCCACCTCCAGTCTGGGTTTTCTCACCCACAATGAATCTCCAGTTAGTTATCACTTTGGAAGGTCAGGCCACAGACACTGAGTGATGATTGAGAGACGGGGCCAGGGAGCACCCAGCAGTGGGGCATCTTGCGTTTCCCTGTGATTATTACAGGAGAAAAGCAGTTGCTCAAATAAGGTCACAGGAAGAAGTGCCTGGCACTCCATTCAGTCACTCTAGGTGAGCTGTACCTGCAGTAAGGTACATTGGACACCCACCCTCCTGTACTCCTTCAAGTCCTGATTTGAGGGGAGACCGAGGCGGTTGTTGCCATGATAATGAAAACGGGAAGATAGTTGTTGAGCCAAAGTATACCATTAATTAAGGGGTTCTGTGGACACCAGTAATTCCTCTGCTTTCTACCAACTTCCTGGAGGGAACTCCATTTGGAAGATAATTCAATGCCACCTACCTGCACAAGGTCTAGAAAACAATGAACACTTATGGAATGGGGACTTGTCTTGGTCTGCTTTGGCTGTGGTGGCAAAGGACCACAGACTGAGTGGCTTAAACAACAGAAGTTCGTTTTCCCTCATTTCTGGAGGCCAGAAGTGTGAGATCAAGGAGTTGGCGAGGGTGGTCTCTTCTGAGGCCTCTCTCCGTGGTTTGCAGAGGGTAACCTTCTCTCTGTGTCCTCTCAAGGCCTTTCTTCTGTGCGTCTGGGTCCTCATTTCCTCTTCTTATAAAGGTATCAGTTATATTGGATTAAGTCCCACCCTAATGACCTCATTTTAACTTGATTACCTCCTTTTTTCCTTTTTAGAGAGAGAGGAAAGAAGCGAGAAACATTGATATGAGAGAGGAACATCGATCGGCTGCCTCTCATATGCACCCCAACTGGGGGCCAAACCCCCAACCCAGGCCCATAAGCTTTTGCTTTGTAGGACAACACCCAACCAACCTAGCCATACGGTCAAGACGTTGTGTGGGACTCTTAATATCTCTGAGCCCTGGCTTCCTCTATTGTGAAACAGGGACAAGATACACACACCTCGGGGAAAGCCCAAGAATTCAATGACATGACGTAAAAGAGCCTGGCATCGTACCTGACTCAGTACCCGGTTCCCCTGTCTTGCCTCTTGACTCATGGATTTCTCTGAAGTCCCCAAGGATACACCCATCCAGAGATCAGACAGATGCATTTATTTCTGATCAGGTGAGCAATGAATTGCCTGCTAGGTCAATCACTTATACCCACCTCATGACAGCTCAGAACCTCCAGGGAAGGATCTTGGTCTCATGGGGGCTGATCTCTTCCTGGCCCCTACAGCAGCTCCTTCCCCAACTGGGCCAGGGTAGGGGAAGGCTAGGGAGACTCATCTCCAAGGGCACTTACCCCAAGACTAGCGGGGGCATGGGGTTGGAGGGGAGAAGAGGCAGGAGTCTCCTCATGGAGATACCAGAGTGGCCACACATTGAAATCAGAATGCTGGGGCCTTGGATTGGAACCAAGGCCAAAGTCACTTGCCCAAATTATCAGCTTGTAGTCATTAGCAATTTCCCAGGCTGGGGAATGACCTGTGGCTTGTCAGGAGAGGCAGAAGCCACTGCTAAGAGCAGTTGCAGAGAGAAAGAAGGGGAAGGAGACAGATGGGGAGGGTGCCAGCTTCCCTGGGAGACCTTGGCCGTCCTTGCTCTAGATGGCAGCCTGTGGAGGTCGTCCCTGAGGACGGGCTGGGAGTTTCTCAATCAGAGGATGGTTTCAGGGCTGCCGGAGTCGGTGCCTTCCAAGGACCACACCCACACCTCTCCCACGCTCATACCCACTGAGGCTGGGGCTCCTGGGGACAGCACCCTCTGGCAGGGGAATGGTGAGAAAGGAGGGGTCAGCCATGTGGAGAGCTTTGCATGGGGGCAGCTGGCTTTCGGGTGGCTAAGTTCTCGCCCACATCCCTGATGCCCACCTTCTTCAGAAGGTGTGACAAGGGGAAGAGGGGCCAGAGAAACAAGCCTGTTTTGCTTGGCAGGGCTGCATTAGAGTTATCTGGGTAGTGTGTGCTCAGAAGCATCCCCTTTCTTCCCAATGCAACCGAAAAAGACAACTGTTAAATAAGCATTGCCCATTCCGTAGCTGAGCGTCTGCCTGCAGCTGTGCTGGAGAGGAGGGAAGGAAAGACTGAGTTAAAAAGCGGGCTTCCCGGCCTCCCCAGCATAGCCACTAAGACACAGGTGTCTCAGCCCCACTGCCCCCAGCCAAGCCTGGCTGTGTGTCTGGAGTCCTTTGCCCAGCAGCCGGCAGGCCCCGTGGTTGGTTTGGGAACCTCAGCCTGAGTCTGCCCAGGGCACAGACCTGGTCTCTCGCCATGATTCCTGCTCCAAGTCTCTCCTGGGCCTGGGTGGGCACTTGCTGCCTGAATCTTGTTTCTTGGCTGTGTCTGGGGATGGGGCTAGAAGCTGCTCTTTGAACCTCCACCTCCTAGAGGGAGGGCTGCTCCACCTGCTTGGACCGAAAGACCCTGCACTCCCAGAGTGACCCCCCGTTGCAGGTCAGTGCTGGCTGGGGGCGTATTGGAACAGCAGCACTGTCCACTGGCCACTGGGATTTGCACTTCCTGCCCTTCCCTCCACCTCCTCCGGGTGATTAGCTAAACTTCAGCGGCAGGCCACCAGCCTACCACAGTGGAGTCAAGCATGCCTCCTGGCTGAGCCCCAAAACCTTAGTATTTGGGAGGGTGTCAGCATAGGAGACACATACAGCAGTGGGCTTCAGACTGACTGTGGCCTTGCCTAGAGCCATCCGTGACTTCTCGTGCCCTCTTCTCTGAGCACCTACCTCCCGGGCAGCCTGTTCACCTGTCTCACTATTTCCAAGTGAGTCTTTTGGCTTTCCAGGTGACTACCTCTCACCTGGAAATTGCACCAGTCGCTTCACTTGACCTCTGCCTCCTTTTGCTGCAATGAATCCTACGCACTGCTGGGGGATCAATCTTCTGAAACACAGCTCTGAGCGTATTTTCTGACTCCAAATGTTTGATGACTCTCTATTGCTGACCCCATTCAAGGAGTCTGCAATGGTACCTCTACCTCCTTCCCCAACATCTCCGCCCCTTCTTCTGGAAATACCCTTTGCCCTGTGTCTTCTCTGGATGAGCTCTGTATTTTCTTTCCTGAGTGCTTTGACTCACACTGTTCTCTCCGCCCCAAATGCCCTTCTCCTGGATCTCTTGAGACAGTTGAAGAAAGATCTCACCAAGCTGTGAGCATGCCCATGCAAACATGCTCTCTGTGCGATCCCCGGTCCCCTCCCGCAGAGCCTTCTGCAACCCCGCTGGAGTGATGCAAAGCCAGAACAATAATCTATCTCAAAGGAGGCTGCAAACTTCACTTTTGAATCAGTTGGAAATTTAGACAAAACTTCCTTTCCACATTACTTACCTCTGACCCTTTCGCTTTCAGTTCATGGAGACTCACCGACCTTTCTTAAACAGTGTGAGGGCTCCCTTTGCCTGGTGAACCACCAATTCCTGTCTGTGCATTTAGACTACACTGGTGATCTTTGTTCCATGGCACAATGAGATTCTATGTTTCCTTGATTTTCCAGGCCAAAGTAATCTTCTTTCCTTTTGAACGCCCTTCATCATTTTGCCTGTTCTCTTGAAGGACTCCCTTATCTTTTTTTATTCATTCACTAAACAAATATCGAGGCATTGTTGTTATACCAAGCACTGTTATTTATACTGGGTTATGGTCATGAATGAAGCAGCCAAGTAAGGATAAAAACTCCTGACTTCATGGAGCTTTCATCATCTATAGGTAGAAAGGGACAATAAACATAAAAAAGTAACATATGTAGTTAGTTAGATGTTGAATGTAAGTCATGGAGAAAAATAACACCAGGATAGAGATGCAAGGCTGGGGAGGATAGCAAAAATTAAAATAAGAAGGTCTTGGAAATTTGACCCAGGCTGGTTTGTATATGCTCCATTTTTAGGATCTTTTGGGTAAATCATCAAAGCTACTGAGATTGAGGTAGTTGAGGGTTAGACACTATCAGAGAATAATCAAAGCACATCTCAAACCAGATTCTGCTCATGATGTTTATTAACCAAATAATTGTTAACAAAGCGGCCAACAATTTTTCATACATCCTGTTCGGAATCCCCGCTGACCTGCCCCCCTTTCTGACGTTCTGTGCCTTCTGGCTGGGACCGTGCACCCCAGGTCCTTTCAAATCCACATCTGGGTGCAGGAGAGTAGGAAACAAGCCTCTCCTGATGGGCGCAGGATCCAGAACTTCTGGATAAAACGTCCTGTCTACATCCAATGTGTCCCTTTCACAGTCAGTGCTTCTTACACCCATTCACACGAGAGCAGGGAGTGTCCCCGAGTCCCCGAATGATTATGGCCAACTACTGGAGGAAATTCACAGAATTCATGTTAATTTCACCAGAAAAAACCCAATTCTTCACTTTCAGTATGCTATTTAACATGTTTCTAATTTCACCGATAAAGACTACTCTTTTAAGTTTAGTGTGCTAATTAGCAAAGTGTTGACTGTGGCTTGAGAGGCAGATAATGGGGACTCCGGGAGCAGGAGTTTTGGAGTGTAGGGGAGCACTCCGGATGGCTTACTCACTGACCATCTCCAGAATTAAAACTTAAATGAGCTGGCACATGCTGACGCCACTGAAATATTTTAAAGTGAATTACCGATATTGTAACAGGTGTTGAGGGAAGGCTTCATGGGGTAAGTGATCTGTCGAAAGACTTGGAGGTGGTAGGGATGGAGCCGTGCGCTCTCTGCGAAGCACTCTAGGCTGGAGGAAGAGTAAGAGACTCTCGCTGAGGCAGGAGTGTGCCGGACCCGAGTGCGGGAGAGCACGGAGGCCAGTGTGGCTGAAGCCGAGTCACGGAGGGAGGGAGGAAACAGTAGCAGGTGGTGCCAGGCAGGTAACAGGGCCAGACCTCATGGGGCCTTGCAGGCCTTTGAAAGCAGGAGGAGAGCCACTGAGAGTTTAGCAGAGGAGTGACATGATCTGGAATAGGTTTTCACAGAATCGATGAAGTGACTGTGTTGAGAATGGACTAGTGGGGACCAAGACCAAAGTGAGGAGACCAGTCAGGCACCTATTGAAACAGGCCAGGTGAGACTGGCCAGGGCAGTGAGAAGTGGCCGGATTCTGCATCTACATAGAAGGTAGAGCAGCCAACTTTACTAATGGGTTGGAAGTGGGGTGTGTGGGAAAGACAGAACTCGAAGTTGACGCAGAGAGCTTGGGCAAAGCAACCGGGAGGCCGCAGTTTACCGAGACGGGGAAGGCTGCAAGAGAAGAAGGTGTTGGGGCGTGGGGAGGCCAGGATTTCAGCTGAACACGTTTGGAAGTTAGAGTGCTGATGTGGAGTGTACAGTTGGATATAGGGGCCTTCCGTTCAAGAGAGGACAGTCAGGAGCTACACTTTGGGGGACAGTCAACAAAAAGTTGATGCTCAAAGCCACGACGAGCCTGGATGAGGTAACTCGGAGAGTGAGACAGAAAGTAGACGGAAAACCAGCCCAAGAACCAAGCTGCGAGGCTCTCCAGCATTAAGAGGACAGGGAGACAAGGACGAACTAGCAAAGACATCTGAGGAGGAAGCCATCGGCCAGATGGGAAGAAGACCAGGAGACTGCGCATCCTGGGAACCGGGGAGGGAATGATCGAGGGGGGTGAGCAATCAACTGTGAAGATGGAGAGAGACGTGACCACTGGGTGTAACAACGTGTAGGTCGCTGGTGCCCTGAGGAGAAGGGGTCCGTGGAAGCAGTGGGTTGGGTGGGCTCAAGGGAGATCGGGGTGAGCAGAACTGGAGGCAGTGAGTATAAACCACTGAAAGGGGTAAAGAGAAAAATGTGAGGCAAGTCCCTTTGAGGGGGTGTGTGCACCAGGTCGAGCCCAGATTTCTTGATCATCAGATACCGGCCAGGGAAGATTGCCGAAAGAGCAAGGCTGCGGCCATGCCTTCCCCCTGGGAGGGACCACCCAGCAGCTGAGATCCATCTACAAACAGTGACAGGTATTCTAATAACGGAGAACACCAAGTTCTGCGGGAGCAGAAAGTGGCAGAGACAAACTTTGGAGAAGTTAAGGGAAGCGGCATCGGAACTGGTCTTCAGGGAAGGGTGGTGGTTGCCAAGCAGAAGGGGGGAAGAAAGTTTTCAGCAGAAGGAAGATTGTTGTCAAGGTGTGAACATGAGATGTCTGGAAGGTGTGCAGTGAGGACGGTGGGGGTTGAGTGTGTTAAGGTTGTAGACCACACTGATAGTGACCTTGTGTAGAATTTGAACTTTTGTCCTATAGACAAATGGAAACACCGACAGTTCGTATTTTGGTAGGAGACCCCTGGGTTGTAGGGAGGCACTGCAGGCAGCGAGGCTGGCCGGGAGTTTTTGCGGCAGCCTGGGCGAGAAGCCGAGGGGCCCCGCGGAGGGCAGCACGGTGAGGAAGTGAGGAGGGGAAGGATGCGGTGAAAACCGCAGAGCCGAGTGCCTCTTGAGATGGGGACTCAGGGAGAGCAAGGCTTGGATGACTCAAAAGTTTCTGTCTCAAACTGAGCCGATGGATTAATGAATCCTTTCGTCTCCATGGTACTTATCACACAATATAGACTTGTGAAAAATATTCCTTGGTGGTTCAAACTCAAATGTGAAAAACCTAAAAGAGTTTTGAACTCAGTTTGTAAGAAATCAGCACC